>OX243816.1:11560940-11893440 GCA_945859605.1 Lumbricus rubellus
CTCCATCAGAATACACGATTTAACCCACAGCTTCGCAAGAAGTCCAAGAAGTAGAGCATAACCAACAGTTGATGGCATGAACAGTTGTTAGTTATACTCGTACTACTAGTGACTAGTCCATCAGTCTTATACATCATCCTTCTCCTGTATCACAGGGCAGCATTGATCCAGCATACACTACAATGCTAACTGAATGCAATGCTGAACCAGTTCTGCTTAATGTTCATCCACTTTAATATAATGCCTGACTTCTTCTTTATGTAAGCTGCCTCTCGGCAGGTCCAGATGCCCAACGACGCCACTCTTCTCGATGTTGTGCTTTTTCTTTGAGTTTTCCATATCCATCCTCCATCATCCAATCCAAGAACTTTTCCCTAGGTCTTCCTCTTTCCCTCTTCCACTCCATTTTGCCCTCCACAATGTCTCTTTGCAAGGAGTTGCCTCTCAGTACATGTCCTATCCAGTTCTTCTGCCTTGTTCGAATTGTATTCATCAAGGATCTTTCCTCTTCCACCTTCTTCAGTACTTCTTCATTTGATTTATGTTCTGTCCAGCTGATCCTTTCCATCCTTCTCCATATCCACATCTCGAATGCTTCTATTCGTTTGACATCTTCCTTTCTCATCGTCCAGGTCTCTGCTCCGTACAGTGTGACGCTCCAGATCAGTGCCTTGACCATTCTTTTCTTGACGTCTCGACTCATTCCTCCATTCAGTAGCTCTTTCCTTTTCGTGAACACTTCTTTCCCCATTGCTATCCTTTTCTTGATTTCTTTGTGGCACTTCGCATCTTCTGATATCAGGCTTCCTAGATAGCAAAATTCAGTGACTTGCTCCACTTCTTCTCCATTGATTGTTAATGCCTGACTAGCTTCACGTAATGTTAAATAAGTTGAATAATGAACGCTCAACTAGCTTCACATAGTAAGTGATGTTGAAATGTCCGAGTGCAATGCTCAACCAGCTTACGATTTCAACATCACTTACAATGCTCAACCAGCTTCCGAGAAGATCAAAATAGCTGAAAATCTTAGTGTCGCGTCAAATCCGCTTAAATCACTGTTAAAGCAGAAAGGCTCACAAAAAATACCCAAAACCAGCTTAATATAACATTCTAACATTCTAGCTATAATACCAGGGCAACTTAACATCTAATGAACTACCATAGCACATGGAAAACCAGTTCACAAAACTGAAAAAATTCTTCACATGATATTGAACATTCTCAACGTAATGTTAGAGCAGCTTAACATCTAACAGGGTACTAAGTATAACTGCTGTAAAACAATGCGATCTAAAATATATGCTTAACATGGTGTCAAACTACACTAGCACAACATAACATATTAACCCCGATAAAGCTGAGCCCACGCCATCATAAAAGGAAGTAAAACCAGCTAAATACAAGTCAGTCACAGCCACATTATCACATTATATATCTCCAATGATACAAGCCTTCAACCACTAAGTGACAGCTGAAGTCAAAGTATAAACAGCCATTGGTTTTTATGGTCAGGAAGTGGACGAAGCCATAAAACCTTCTTGCTCTCTAGCACCCTGTGGACGCATAGGCTGCCCATGAACAGACCATCATCAAAAGAAAATGGACATCAGATAATAACCATTAACCAAGGCTGTTTGGTAGTCCAGTGGTTAGAATGCTTGACCAACAACCCCGTAGGTCATGGGTTCAAATTCCAATCAGGGCAGAAATCTATTACAAGATTACGTGCAGTGATCTCTCAACTCAGCAATAATGAGTACACTTCACACGGTTCATGACTGCCCATCAGGCTCTAGCTTAAGGGACTGCCCATCAATAAAAGTTATAAAACCTGTCAAAGAACAGAACCTGGAAAATAGTCTAACTATAATATAACTCACAGCAGAGTATCTGTAGCCTGTTCCCTAGATCACTCTCTGACACATCCTATAAGCACTTAAAAACTGTTCTGCTTGGCCGTGCTGGAGTCGGCAGCGCCTCTGAGTAGTTTCCTTGAAGAGGTGCTATATAAATACCAGGTACACGAATGAATGAATGAATGAATGAATATGTCAATCACGTCTGACGTCAACCACTAAATGCAGTTATGATGAGACAATGCGTTGAACGTAACAATGCAACAATGCGCCGTTACCTTATCTCGGTGTAGGAAAGCCCAGACGCCAGACGCCACTTCAGCAGCACAAAGAACGAGTAGAAATGCAAAGAACTAGAAACAAAAGTTACACAGACATGTCAACGATTAGACAAATCATATCACAGAACAACAGGATAGAAAAACATTCACATAAATCCTTAACAGCAATATTTCAGACTATTCCTTCATAACTTTCCAGATTTATACAAGCACACAAGTCTACTTTGCAGTCTCTACAACTGGTTAATATTTGTAATTATTTACCTAAATTGATATTTGGGTTTTTGGAATCAACGTCTCACCTACATGGAACAATTTTCTCTGTCAACAGTTGGTTATTCTTATATGCATTTCTGTTAAAAATAAAATGAAAGGCAAAGTTAAATTTTTTCTGCTTCAATTATAGAAAATGAAAGCAGAGACTCAAATCAAATTAGAGTGAAGGTAAAATGACACGTGAAATGGTCTGACAGAGCAAAATCATAATTAATGAAAACAACATATTAATCCTTTGCTCTGAAAAGGAAGTAAGATGTGTCTACCGTTCCCAGCATGCATTTGGACTCCTGGAAGGCGCTACAGCAGCCGAGAAATCCAATGAAGGTCATGACCCCTCCGGCTCCGATGAGAACATAGCAGACGAAGTGGTAGAGTCGGACCTCCTGAGTGTGTGACGTCGTAACGAGATGGTTGGTGAATGGATCCATGCGCAGGTAGATCGCTATGCCCAACACTGCTATCCCAGTCACCTGAACAAACACAGACGTTTTAACACATATGTACTATGTACGTATGTATGTATGTGTGTGTGTGTATGTATGTATGTATGTATGTATGTATGTATGTATGTATGTGTGTATGTATGTATGTATGTGTGTGTATGTATGTATGTATGTATGTATGTATGTATGTATGTATGTATGTATGTATGTATGGATGCATGTATGTATGTATGTATGCATGTATGTGTGTCTGTATGTCTGTATGTATGTATGTTTAATGTTACTCATAATGTCACTAAAACATCACCAGATGTTATGTATTTGATAATGAACAAATAATTTATGCAGAGTCCCTAGTGGGGTTCATTGAAGTACCAATCACAGAGTTCAATTGGGCTGATCTACTGAAGTACATGTAGCCTACCCAGTTGGGTTCATCAAATAAAGTACCCAGTTGGGCTGACCAATTGAAATACTACTCACTGAGGCTCAAAATAACAACAGGGATCTTTTTTCAGAGGTTGAAATTGAATTGTCAGCATGTACATGCATGATATGAGTTTCAGAAACAAAAGATCATTAAAAAAAAAGAATGATGGCATACAACCAAAGTGATCAGAGATGATTTATGAGAGAAATAAAAACCAGATTCTGATGACGGGATGAAGATTGAAGAAGCTGTTTTGGAAATGGATTCTAATTGAGTTGGTGGCCAAAGGGCAGAACAGCACTGAGAGCAGAGTGCAGACTCTGCACCAATGTGGATTTCTCTACACAGCACACATCCACAAAACATCCTTCAGCCAGCTGTTACCATTAGCCTGCATAATAAATAATTGTATATAGGCTATATAGTATATATATATATATGCACACAATGTCATAAGTAGTCAAATATAGACAGTCCTGACCTCAGTCACGTGACCCCATGACGTCATCTAGGTCAAGGTCAAGGTCATCTTAATTAGGTCATCTTAATTAGGACAATTAGCCTATCATACTAATTAGGTCATCTTAATTAGGGTAATTAGGTCATTATACTAATTAGGTCATTATACTAATTAGGTCATTATACTAATTAGGCCACTATACTAATTAGGTCATTATACTAATTAGGCCATTATACTAATTAGGCCATTATACTAATTAGCCTATTATAATAATTAGGTCATCTGAATTATCCTATCATAACAATTAGTCATTATATTAATTAGGTAATTAGGCAATTATCTTAATTAGTGTAATTAGTGAACCCTAATTAGCAGCGCAACAGGGTCGCCCCGCCCCGCGCCGGAAGTGCGTCACGGGAAGTGCAGGAACCGGAAGTGCAGGAACCGGAAGTGCAGGAACCGGAAGTGCAGGAACCGGAAGTGCAGGAACCGGAAGTGCAGGAACCCGGGAATCTGGGAACCGGAAATGGGCAGCGCAAGCCCCACTCCAACCAGGAATGACTCATCGGAAGCATGCCGGAACATGCTGGGCCCTGTACTGACTTCCACTTCTCATCATCTTCCCGCCATTTATGCAAATTTCAATTTCCCAAGCGTAATCTGAGCTATAATTAGCAACATAAGACCCGCACCAACTGAAAATGACTCATCGGAAGCACCGCCAGCCATTCTGGGAGCTGTACTGGCTTCCACACCTCAGTCTCCCCATCCATTATTCCTTCAGTCATCAATTTCTCTATCTCGGCACATCTCCACGTCATTCCAACCCACACCCCCAATAATATCTCATTCTTTTAGGTGTAATATATCACTCTACAACATCTAACCTCACCCACCAACCCTCCATTCCACCCCTCCACACACGCAAATTTGCATTATATGCATAAGAAATAGCCAAACAGGAAGCGGCGAACCCTAACAATGGGCCAATCGGGAAGCGAGAAACCCTAGGTATGGACTCTCTCTCCATCCATAGCCTTCAGCATCACCCTCCAACTCCCCATTCCACCCTCCCCACACAAAAACTATGTATTTTGCGCATAAATCCTAGCCAATCAGGAAGCGAGAAACCTAGAAACCGACCAATAAGGAGTCGAGAACGTCTAGGGACGACCTCTCTCCCTCCCTCTAAAGCGGCCCACCTCACCCTCTAACCCAGCATTCCAAGCCTCTGCTCACAAATTTAGCCTATACGGCTAAGAACTGACCAATCAGGAAGCTGCAAATCCAAGCGACGGGCCAATCAGGTAGCGAGAATTTCTGTGTATACCTTCAAAATATTGCTATTATTCACCATTTTATTAGAAAATAGTCATAAATGAAGCATTTATACAATTAAATTAATCAAAAGTGTAACGTATATTCAGCATTTCTTACAAAATTAGTCAAAAATATAGTAACCAACAACAATTTTCTTCACCTTTTCGTATTCATGTAAGTCCAAACACAGTGTAAACTTCCAACAGGGCATTGCCAACATAGTCACAGACTGCCTTTCTTGTGCAGCTAAGACCAAATACCACAAACTCACTCACCCTTCCATTCCCAATATGGCGTCCTTTCCAACTTTCACGCACGCTCAAACTCAAAAACCGAACAATCACTCAACCTTCCATTCCCAATATGGCAACCTTTCCAACTTTCCTGCTTAGTCAAACTCAAAAACCGAACAATCACTCAACCTTCCATTCCCAATATGGCAACCTTTCCAACATTCACGCACGCTCAAACTCAAAAACCGAAGAATCACACAACCTTCCATTCCCAATATGGTGTCCTTTCCAACTTTCACGCATGCATAAACTCAAAATCGAACAATCACTCAACCTTCCATTCCCAATATGGCAACCTTACCAACTTTCCTGCTTAGTCAAACACAAAAACCGAAGAATCACTCAACCTTCCATTCCCAATATGGTGTCCTTTCCAACATTCACGCATGTGTAAACTCAAAAACCGAACAATCACTCAACCTTCCATTCCCAATATGGTGCCTTTCCAACTTTTCTGCTTAGTCAAACTCAAAAACCGAAGAATCACTCAACCTTCCATTCTCAATATGGTGTCCTTTCCAACTTTCACACACGCTCAAACTCAAAAACCGAAGAATTGCACAACCTTCCATTCCCAATATGTTACGCCTTTCAACTTTCATGCACGCTCAATCGCAAAAACCGAACAGACTCTCAACCTTCCTTTCCTCATATGGTGACCTTTCCAACTTTCGCGCATAGTCAAACACAAAAACAGAAGAATCATACAACTTTCCTTTACCCAAATATGTGGCATTTGTCATTCATCTACACCCAAGGCAGCGCCCCAACATCCTTTTCTGTCCGAACATAACCAAATAACGAACACAAACACAACCTTTCATGCATGCTAAGTCCACACACACACACACACACACACACACACACACACAAGCACACACACACACACAAGCGCGCACACACACAAACATACACACACACATGCACAAACTCAAAAGTCATGAAAACTTTCAACCTTCTATTCACAAGGAATTTCTTCCACATATAGGAACAGGAAAGTAACTCATATAACTTTCCAACTCCAAAGATGGCGCTCTAGTTAGCTTTCTTGTGCATGTAAGAGTACAAACCACAGAATTGTCATACACTTCTTTCAACAGGTGGCGCTTTTTCTTAAATCTTAACATATTACATATCAAATTTGCGAAATTCACAAGCATGTACTGGTATTCAACAACACGTATCTTCTCAATATGCGTGCGAACGAGTGGAACTAGTAGAGGGCGGGTAAAGCGCATAGGTGCATGAACTCTTCAATTTTAATATACCCGCATGTACTTTGAACAACTTTTCTAACTTAGGAGATACAATTTGCATGGAACAGCGAAGAATGTAAGGTGTGTAAGACCAACATTTGAAGTGTATGGCCACAAAGTGAGTCGAATTGAACATTGACAAGGTAAATTCTAAATATGTTAGATGTGTGCATGTGCTGGACTTGAAGTTTTCAATGTAAGACACGAACTATTGCAATTGTACTAAGTCAAATTTGTAATTTACGGGGTATGAAACACAGAAAATGCATGTTGAATGTAACAAGTTGGCGAAATATGGAGTGGGGGAAGTGCGTATTCTTAAGTTTGTGCAAACAAAGTCATACATTATTTGTGACATGTCAGCAATTTTGATAAAGTACGAGCTTAGGGTTACAAGTGACCAATTGCAAGTCTTTTAGGGTTGAGAGAATTAAGTTGGGGATGTGCAGGGGTGGAGAGGGCGCTCATATTCTTAAGTTTGCGGAAACAAAGGCAGTCATTATTTGTAACATGACACCAATTTTGACAAAATACGAAAATATTGTACAAAGAAACAACAATTAGGGTTACGTGCGGTGAATTACAATGTACATTAGGGTTAGCAGACGCGCACAACTTAGTAGAAATCTGCATTCGTCAACTCTGAAAACGCTAAGTCCGAAATTTTGTACCATGCAAAATCGACCGGCGGCACCTTCGTGCGGCGCGGTGGCGGTGGCGAGCGCCCCTTCACACACGGTCGACCTCGGACCCAGCGGCGCGGCGACGACGAGACACGCTTTCCCAATTAGATCAGGCTTTGGCTCATATGAAGTTAAAGACTCATGCGTACTGCGGGTGAAAATTTTTTTTAAAGAGCTGTGTCGGAGCGTATTCCACTTTAACTTCTACGAGCCAAAGCAGGATCGATTGGGATCGCGTGCCACGGCGTCTCCTCGCCGCAGGGACCGAGGTCGTCCGTGAGAGAAGGGGCGCTCGCCGCCGCCACCGCGCCGCACGAAGGTGCCGCCGGTCGATTTTGCATGGTACAAAATTTCGGACTTAGCGTTTTCAGAGTTGACGAATGCAGATTTCTACTAAGTTGTGCGCGTCTGCTAACCCTAATGTACATTGTAATTCACCGCACGTAACCCTAATTGTTGTTTCTTTGTACAATATTTTCGTATTTTGTCAAAATTGGTGTCATGTTACAAATAATGACTGCCTTTGTTTCCGCAAACTTAAGAATATGAGCGCCTTCTCCACCCCTGCACATCCCCAACTTAATTCTCTCAACCCTAAAAGACTTGCAATTGGTCACTTGTAACCCTAAGCTCGTACTTTATCAAAATTGCTGACATGTCACAAATAATGTATGACTTTGTTTGCACAAACTTAAGAATACGCACTTCCCCCACTCCATATTTCGCCAACTTGTTACATTCAACATGCATTTTCTGTGTTTCATACCCCGTAAATTACAAATTTGACTTAGTACAATTGCAATAGTTCGTGTCTTACATTGAAAACTTCAAGTCCAGCACATGCACACATCTAACATATTTAGAATTTACCTTGTCAATGTTCAATTCGACTCACTTTGTGGCCATACACTTCAAATGTTGGTCTTACACACCTTACATTCTTCGCTGTTCCATGCAAATTGTATCTCCTAAGTTAGAAAAGTTGTTCAAAGTACATGCGGGTATATTAAAATTGAAGAGTTCATGCACCTATGCGCTTTACCCGCCCTCTACTAGTTCCACTCGTTCGCACGCATATTGAGAAGATACGTGTTGTTGAATACCAGTACATGCTTGTGAATTTCGCAAATTTGATATGTAATATGTTAAGATTTAAGAAAAAGCGCCACCTGTTGAAAGAAGTGTATGACAATTCTGTGGTTTGTACTCTTACATGCACAAGAAAGCTAACTAGAGCGCCATCTTTGGAGTTGGAAAGTTATATGAGTTACTTTCCTGTTCCTATATGTGGAAGAAATTCCTTGTGAATAGAAGGTTGAAAGTTTTCATGACTTTTGAGTTTGTGCATGTGTGTGTGTATGTTTGTGTGTGTGCGCGCTTGTGTGTGTGTGTGTGCTTGTGTGTGTGTGTGTGTGTGTGTGTGTGTGGACTTAGCATGCATGAAAGGTTGTGTTTGTGTTCGTTATTTGGTTATGTTCGGACAGAAAAGGATGTTGGGGCGCTGCCTTGGGTGTAGATGAATGACAAATGCCACATATTTGGGTAAAGGAAAGTTGTATGATTCTTCTGTTTTTGTGTTTGACTATGCGCGAAAGTTGGAAAGGTCACCATATGAGGAAAGGAAGGTTGAGAGTCTGTTCGGTTTTTGCGATTGAGCGTGCATGAAAGTTGAAAGGCGTAACATATTGGGAATGGAAGGTTGTGCAATTCTTCGGTTTTTGAGTTTGAGCGTGTGTGAAAGTTGGAAAGGACACCATATTGAGAATGGAAGGTTGAGTGATTCTTCGGTTTTTGAGTTTGACTAAGCAGAAAAGTTGGAAAGGCACCATATTGGGAATGGAAGGTTGAGTGATTGTTCGGTTTTTGAGTTTACACATGCGTGAATGTTGGAAAGGACACCATATTGGGAATGGAAGGTTGAGTGATTCTTCGGTTTTTGTGTTTGACTAAGCAGGAAAGTTGGTAAGGTTGCCATATTGGGAATGGAAGGTTGAGTGATTGTTCGATTTTGAGTTTATGCATGCGTGAAAGTTGGAAAGGACACCATATTGGGAATGGAAGGTTGTGTGATTCTTCGGTTTTTGAGTTTGAGCGTGCGTGAATGTTGGAAAGGTTGCCATATTGGGAATGGAAGGTTGAGTGATTGTTCGGTTTTTGAGTTTGACTAAGCAGGAAAGTTGGAAAGGTTGCCATATTGGGAATGGAAGGTTGAGTGATTGTTCGGTTTTTGAGTTTGAGCGTGCGTGAAAGTTGGAAAGGACGCCATATTGGGAATGGAAGGGTGAGTGAGTTTGTGGTATTTGGTCTTAGCTGCACAAGAAAGGCAGTCTGTGACTATGTTGGCAATGCCCTGTTGGAAGTTTACACTGTGTTTGGACTTACATGAATACGAAAAGGTGAAGAAAATTGTTGTTGGTTACTATATTTTTGACTAATTTTGTAAGAAATGCTGAATATACGTTACACTTTTGATTAATTTAATTGTATAAATGCTTCATTTATGACTATTTTCTAATAAAATGGTGAATAATAGCAATATTTTGAAGGTATACACAGAAATTCTCGCTACCTGATTGGCCCGTCGCTTGGATTTGCAGCTTCCTGATTGGTCAGTTCTTAGCCGTATAGGCTAAATTTGTGAGCAGAGGCTTGGAATGCTGGGTTAGAGGGTGAGGTGGGCCGCTTTAGAGGGAGGGAGAGAGGTCGTCCCTAGACGTTCTCGACTCCTTATTGGTCGGTTTCTAGGTTTCTCGCTTCCTGATTGGCTAGGATTTATGCGCAAAATACATAGTTTTTGTGTGGGGAGGGTGGAATGGGGAGTTGGAGGGTGATGCTGAAGGCTATGGATGGAGAGAGAGTCCATACCTAGGGTTTCTCGCTTCCCGATTGGCCCATTGTTAGGGTTCGCCGCTTCCTGTTTGGCTATTTCTTATGCATATAATGCAAATTTGCGTGTGTGGAGGGGTGGAATGGAGGGTTGGTGGGTGAGGTTAGATGTTGTAGAGTGATATATTACACCTAAAAGAATGAGATATTATTGGGGGTGTGGGTTGGAATGACGTGGAGATGTGCCGAGATAGAGAAATTGATGACTGAAGGAATAATGGATGGGGAGACTGAGGTGTGGAAGCCAGTACAGCTCCCAGAATGGCTGGCGGTGCTTCCGATGAGTCATTTTCAGTTGGTGCGGGTCTTATGTTGCTAATTATAGCTCAGATTACGCTTGGGAAATTGAAATTTGCATAAATGGCGGGAAGTTGATGAGAAGTGGAAGTCAGTACAGGGCCCAGCATGTTCCGGCATGCTTCCGATGAGTCATTCCTGGTTGGAGTGGGGCTTGCGCTGCCCATTTCCGGTTCCCAGATTCCCGGGTTCCTGCACTTCCGGTTCCTGCACTTCCGGTTCCTGCACTTCCGGTTCCTGCACTTCCGGTTCCTGCACTTCCCGTGACGCACTTCCGGCGCGGGGCGGGGCGACCCTGTTGCGCTGCTAATTAGGGTTCACTAATTACACTAATTAAGATAATTGCCTAATTACCTAATTAATATAATGACTAATTGTTATGATAGGATAATTCAGATGACCTAATTATTATAATAGGCTAATTAGTATAATGGCCTAATTAGTATAATGGCCTAATTAGTATAATGACCTAATTAGTATAGTGGCCTAATTAGTATAATGACCTAATTAGTATAATGACCTAATTAGTATAATGACCTAATTACCCTAATTAAGATGACCTAATTAGTATGATAGGCTAATTGTCCTAATTAAGATGACCTAATTAAGATGACCTTGACCTTGACCTAGATGACGTCATGGGGTCACGTGACTGAGGTCAGGACTGTCTATATTTGACTACTGTCATATGCGCACATATATCATAAATATAAAATATATATTATGTATATTACTTATATAATATATGTTTATATAAATGTATATATAATTAGCCTATATATATAGGCCTACAAATGAAACTTTCTATGTTGTACATAATATATATATAACATATATAATGTTAATACAATATAAGCATATATATACACACACAAACACACACCATGTCATATGCGTATATTTTATATATAAAATATATATTATGTATATGCTATAAAAACTGGGTCCGGATAAAAAGTAGAACACACAAAAAAGTGTCATAATTCGGTCAAAACTTTTAGGATTTGTCTGAAATTTTAGACACAGCAACAGTGACCACATTTACAGAAGATCCTGAAACCGATTAGAAATATTCATGAGTTTGTCAAATTTACGAGCGTTTAAAACGCAGCACCGAAAAATTGAACTTTCCAACATGGAAAACCTGAAAGGAAGTGAAATTCAGCTATATATGGTGCTCAAAATGTGCTCCTTGTTCATTGGCTCATTGCAGCTGCACTTACTTCCAGTGTATACTGTAACTATCACTACACTCGAGGTAGACATTTCTACTTGCACAGAACCATGAGCTAGCTATTTGCATCGCGATAAAAAAAAACCGGCAACATTTAGACCACAGCTTTGCACCCCTTCAGAGCAACGTTCCCTGTAAGGTGCGCGCGTGCGCGCGCGCGCAGCTGCTTTGATCATGTGGCGCAATGGAATTTTCATCAGCGCAGATCGCCTAATTTCTTTGGTTCATTCTTGGAATTGTATACTTGATAAAATTATCTGTTTGCTGGAACACAGATGTCGTAATGTTACGAAGTACGAAGACTCAGCTCTAAACAGGAAGTCATGGTTGAATGCTTGATGATATCCAGGAATGCAGAGCGTGACCATTAATGGGGCTAATTAAGCCCTCCTATTCATGCCCTGCCTTCCTTCTCCATTGCTTAACGACATAATTATTAAGCATTCGTTGAGCTTGTGTATAAATCCAGCCATTGACAGTTGACACCCCCCCCCCCCGAGTGGCGAGTAGCTCTCTGTTTGCATCTGTTTGAGATTAAACTGGTGTGTATATATAGGCTATATAATGTTTAGGTGTCGCTGGGTCAATGTCCTGTCAGACTCAACCTTTGACCATTCCGCCAATGACCACCATTGGTGTAAGAATCTTTGGCTCAGCCATCCAAAGTCCAAAATCGCATCCTCCAACACCTCCCCTGTAGGTTTGCCTGGCCGTTAAGATGCGTATTACCTATGATATGTATTCTAAGAACCTTGCCTACGATCCTTATCAGTAGCTCGAGGGATTAATTACCACCTCCGAATCTCATTAACCAATACATTCCCTGTGAGTTTGCCGGCCCGCAGAATCTACACCCCTCGCTGTCCTCCTCACCATCATCATCATTATCATGCACCATATTACGCCGTGTGCTCGTAGGTGTCCAGTGTAAGCTTCGCCTTCTCTCTCCATTCGTACTTGTTCTGCGTAGGCCTATCTTATACTGAAAGGATTATTATTTCTCATTGCTGGTACAGTTTCCAAACAGTAAGAAAAAATGACATTGTCTCAGCCAGGTAAGCGAAAAACATGACGATGACGACGATAAAACGCCGAGGAAATAGAGCTGCCTCAAAAGAGCTGTATTCAAAGCCTCGTGGCTACGTTTATTTGATCTTGTTTGACAAAGAAGATACTCCGTGAGAGGACTTGAACTAAAAAGGGATTAGTCTACTACTCTACTTTGCACAACTAATTAGAACATTTAAAATTAATACTCGAGAACTCTTCTTGCATTTTCTAAACAATTTTTCAATTTCTCAATTGTATACTTTTCGAATTATTACAGACTTCATAATTTTATGACAAGTCATTGTAGGCTATAGGCCTAATTACAGACACTTGTTTCAGAAGTTAAAACTGGTGGCTATAGCCTATTGTTTATGAATAGACCTACCATTTTCTGAAACCTATAGGCCTACCGCTCTACCTAAAAGTATTTTAAATTTAATAGTTTGCAAATAGCCTAATCTAAAGTTTTATCGGTAGCCTATCATATCAGTCTACGTGTTTTTATTCGATGATAAAATACCTCACTTATTATGCCATAATAAAAAAAGATTTAACGAATAACAGTGAAAATGAAGATCTGATCAAATTTTTTGCTGTGGTAAATTTTTAGTTTGCTCAGTACAATCTGCTAAGCGCGCAGCAACCTTCCAGCCTTAGAGGGAACGTTGCTTCAGAGTCTGTGTTATTCTATGTTTAGGGAATATGAAAAAATTACGAAAATTTCTCAATTTCTAAGACTAACACTTAATTTACCACATTTTAAAATGCTCCAACTAGTCACTTATAATTAATAAACTGAGGCATGAAAGAAAAATTGCACAATGCACAGAATAGAGATACAGCTTTTCATATAGACAAACCCACACATACCATGTCATAGGACTACGTACATACACAGATAAGGTCATTCGGGACTCTGTGCAATGATCCGATCCCTGTGGTGTTTACCTTTTTATACTGGCGACAAATAGTGTCAATTTTGAAAAGTGTCCCAGTGGACGAAGGTCATTGAGTGTTGGACCAGTCAGCGTTCGTGCTGTTCATGAAGAACAGGATAACGATAACAGATGAACGATAACAGATGAGCGATAACAGATGAACGATAACAGATGAACGATAACAGATGAACGATAACAGATGAACGATAACAGATGAGCGATAACAGATGAGCGATAACAGATGAACGATAACAGATGAACGATAACAGATGAACGATAACAGATGAACGATAACAGATGAACGATAACAGATGAACGATAACAGATGAACGATAACAGATGAACGATAACAGATGAACGATAACAGATGAACATTTACAACAATTGTTGATGGACAGAAAAATTGTCAGCACTGCAAAAACTGATAACAAATTTGGCTAGTGTCGAAGGATATCCTACCCTAAAGCTATCCGGAGGGGGTGGGAGGGTGATGAATTAATCTATCCCTCGGACCTTCGATGGAATATACCCAGTATAGAGTACCCGGGGGTGGGATAGAACATTCTACACCCTGTGTTACATATTTAAAAAATTCGTATAATTGATAAATTTATGCAATAACGAAAATATAAAGTGACTCTAATTGTTTTACGTGTCCTAAGCAATGCTCAAAGCAAGGCACTTTGATGAACTTAGTTAGCAACTCTAAATGTTCCTAAGTGTTTTAAATGTTCTAAAAGTTCTACATTATTATAAAGCAAAGCAAACAAAGTAAGCTATATATATAGTAGGAATAAATGCACCTATTAATTAGTGGCAATGTTCAAAACAAAGCAAATGAAAATAATTTGCAAATATCAACATGTGGATGTGGCTTTTTCAACTTTTCTTTGTCTGGCGGGGGGGGGGATATGATTATTAAGGGTATACTCTATTTCGTGACATCGGAATACAATGAAGTGATATGCTTATAAATATAATGTTACTTCAACAGGGTTCCCTTTACAATAAGAATGACGATGGCATAGTGTGGTAGGCACTTGAAAACATTTCATGACCCAAAAGAGGTAAATTTGATAAAATAAGGGTGTGAGCAATACAGTGGTAATTGAACACTTACAGTCTGAAAAGAGGTAAACTGTGATAACCTTTTGACCTGGGTTACAACCAAAATAGAGTGTCTGCTCGCTCATACTAAACTGTATCGTTTTAGGAGCACTGGCCTGAGGTCTCGATCTTCCCACTAAAAAGGAGCTTTATGATCCTGCTTGAATGCAAATGCAGGATTGCCAGGACACATCAAAAACTTTATGGTGGCTAATGCAAGACTGGCTTTCCTGAATAATGTTAAGAAATTTGCTAAACTGCGCATTCGGCAGACATGCTCTCTCTGTCTCTCTCTACCTCTCTCAATCTTTATCTGTCTCTCTCCATCTCTCCGTGTGTCTTTCTCTCTGTCTCTCTCGATTTGAATCTTTTGTGGGAAACCAAATGTCGTATAAATCTGTTGAATGGCTGAAGATCGATTTCCAATGGACAATTTGCCTCCATCTCCTTCTCTCTTTTCCTCCTTCTCTCTTTTCCTCCTCCTCCTATCTTTTCCTCCTCTTCCCCCTCCTCCTCATTCTCTTCTTCCTCCTCCTCCTCCTCCTCCTCAAAGTCGTCCGACTTAGTGAACAAGTGAGTGAGCAAGTGAGCAACTGAGTAAGAAAGTAAGTGAGTGAGAGCAAGCAAAAGAATGCCAGCAATTCAAGTCACCGCATCGTCTGCTGAATATTCATAAATCAAACTCTGAATATTCATAAATCAGACTCTGAATATTCATAAATCAGACTCTACGAGAATGATCCATCACTAGTGAGTGGAGTCCATAATCCAGGGATTTGTTTATTTATGGACTCCTGTCCAGTAGTATACTCTCAAGAGTCTTTGCATCCACATGATATTGTGCAGAAGTCCAGCTGCAGTCCATGCCACACTCCATAAAACGGGTGCCATCACCACCACCCCGCTGGACTTTCCAGCACACTGCCCCCCATTTTCTGGTTCTGTCGTGGCATTAGTCATCCCACTCCCCATCCTACCCTCCCCCAACCTGTCCTCTCCACCATCTAGTCTCTCTTTATCTGTCTGTCTGTCTGTCTGTCTGTCTGTCTGTCTGTCTGTCTGTCTCTCTCTCTCTCTCTCTCTCTGTCCTTGTCTCTCTCTCTCTCTCTCTCTCTCTCTCTCTCTCTCTCTCTCTCTCTCTCTCTCTCTCTCTCTCTCTCTCTCTCTCTCTCTCTCTCTCTCTCTCTCTCTCTCTCTCTCTCTACGTCTCTATGTCTCTCTCTCTGTGTCTATCTGCCTGTGTCTGTCTGTCTGTCTGTGTCTCTCTTTCTCTCCACCGGCTTCCTGTTATTTATCAACGTGTTTGCTCTGACGGCAATCCGATGGAGTGAACCTCAATCTTACAGTCAGACTGGTTGGTTGCCATCGTTGGCATGTTGGTTGATTGCCATCGTTGGCATGCTGGTTGGTTGCCATCGTTGGCATGCTGGTTGGTTGCTATCGTTGGCATGTTGGTTGATTGCCATCGTTGGCATGCTGGTTGGTTGCCATCGTTGGCATGCTGGTTGGTTGCCATCGTTGGCATGCTGGTTAGTTGTCATCGTTGTCATGCTGGTTGATTGCCATCGTTGGCATGCTGTTGGTTGCCATCGTTGGCATGCTGGTTGGTTGCCATCGTTGGCATGCTGGTTAGTTGTCATCGTTGTCATGCTGGTTGATTGCCATCGTTGGCATGCTGTTGGTTGCCATCGTTGGCATGCTGGTTGGTCGCCATCGTTGGCATGCCGGTTGGTTGCCATCGTTGGCATGCTGGTTGGTTGCCATCGTAGTCATGCATGCTGGTTGGTTGCCATCGTTGGCATGCTGGTTGGTTGCCATCGTTGGCATGCTGGTTGGTTGCCATTGTTGGCATGCTGGTTGGTTGCCATCGTTGGCATGCATGCTGGTTGGTTGCCATCGCTGGCATGCATGCTGGTTGGTTGCCATGGTTGGCATGCTAAATTGCAATTGCAAATCATCAGTAGCAAACTCCTTCTACAACGCTTTACACAAGCTGAAAGGTTGACCAGCTGGAAGATTGGCTGGCTAGCTAGAATGCTGGCTGGTTGTTAGGCATACTGACTGGCTGGTCGATAAGTAGGCAGGCTGTTCTAAACAGAGATGCTATTTGAAAAAGAAAAGGAGTTTCCTAATTGAAAGAAAACAGTTGGGAGCTGGAGTGGCCTCTTACCTTAATGATCGCCTGCTATGGCTATTATGATTGCTATTATTAGTGCTGTTGTTGTCAATATTGATACTATTATTATGGTATAATATAATGTTTTTTGCAGCCCAAAGTAGGAAAAATTGATCAGGCTGTTATAGTATTATAAACTATCCCATGTAGTATATAGTTATTATTATAATTATTAATTATTATTATTATTAATCAGTTGATTTGAAGCGTGTCGTAATCATCATTGTTGTAATCGTCGTCGCTGCCACCATCATCGTCACTGTAATTGTGCAAATGATGATCATCCCCATGATCATCATCATCAAGATCATCACCATCATCATCACCATCCCCATCACCACCACCACCACCACCATTACCACCACCACCACCACATCATCACCACCACCACCACCACCACCATCATCATCATCATCATCATCATCATCATCATCATCATCATCATCATCATCATCATAATCACCATCATCATCATCACCATCACCGCTATGATTGCGTTTACATTCATATGCTGCTCTTCTGTTTTTTTAATTTTCCCTCGACAATAACTGAAAGGTCATCATGCACATGCAGTGAGTCATCCATAAAACACGACGACGAAGCCGGAATATCAGTTTGGACAACAACAGCATGGCAGTTAGTGAAAGGACAGACAAACAGACACATGTATATATATACGGAATGGATGGACGGCAGTCAATGAAAAGATAGACAGACACATGGAATGAATGGAATGAATGGAAACGATGGAATGGATGGAGATCCCGCTGAGGCTGCAACCCCAGAGTTTTAATCACACGTAATGAGTATTTTTTTTACACATTACCACATTGCCTCTGTATTGCCACATTGAGGTTCAACTAATTAATTCTAATTACTGCAGGGCAAGTTGTTTGTCCACACATGGAGCCCTGGATCACCAAGTGGTAGGATAGACTGGCAATGGCGTATAAAGATGGGAAGCAATTTATGGCAAATCTTCCAAATGCAATTACGACAATTTCTGTAGCATTGCCAGCACTTAGCAAGCTATTTCTAGGATGCATTAAACCCACACTGTGATGTGACACACTGAAATGGTGACGAGTACATTCGTCCAAAGTCAGATCATGTGCTCCCATGTTCTACATGAGAAATGGTAGTTTTACTTTCTGACAACTTAAGACAGGTGCATTGAAGCTATTCAACCAAATTCAGTCAAGGACCTTATAAACTTGAACGCTCTAAATCCAAAACACTACAAAAATATTCAGAGCTTAAAGTGGGTGGGAACGCGTGGGAGCGGCGTTCCTACTGCGTTTGAAATTCTTTGCTTGCATTCCTACTGCTCATCATGCATGGAACTATGGAGTATGGAAACCATACAAAAGCGGTTCAATAAAACTCTTCTTCAGCATACCCACTGCTCACGCATTCGGCGTTCCCACTGCTCACCCAAACCAATTTTAACCACTGAAAATGTCTAAGCATAGGCGTAGAGGACGTTTCAAAAGTGGGGGGGGGGGCAAAAATTAAACTTTTGCCCGAAAAAAACAGATTTGCCCGAAATTTGGGGGGGAGGCATTTGCCCCCTCTGGACCCCCGTCTCCTACGCCTATGTGTCTAAGCTACAGCACATATGCATCAAACATGTTTTTAAACATTTGGATGCCCAACTGCTTGCTCCCACACTGCTTTCCAGCGAAATTGCCTGAATCTCCCATTTATACGACTGTGTTAAAAATGTTTATAATGCCTGTATAACGAATTTTATATGTGACAATGATGGCAGGATGTCATAATTATACACTCCAGCAAATGGTAGCATTTTTACAATGTCTAAAAGCATGTAATTACTTAGCAAAGTGGATCATCTGCAATTCTGTATGTTTATCTATATAGCAAGGAATGCTACATTTCACCTTTAGTCAAAACCTGAGAACTGTTCTCTGTGGCATGGGAAAGGCTGGGATTGCCTCAGACCAGGTAAATACATGTATATCAAGCCGGAGCTATAACATGATGCTGGGAACAAGTGAGTGAGCGAGTGAGTGAGTGAGTGTCACTCACTCACACTCACTCACTCACTGAGTGAGTGAGTGAGTGAGTGAGTGAGTGAATGAGTGTCAGTCAGTTGCTCAATTTGAATGAATGAGAGAGTGCGAGTGAATTAATTTGAATGAATTGATGATGATGATGATGATGATGATGATGATGATCGTCGTCCAGAGGGCGAGGCTTCAACGCAGCGAGCAACGAGCCAGCCAACCGGAGCGCACGCAGTAACCCGGATAGGCGCGGCCCCTGCCGGTGGCCCAGGGCTCCCCTATTAGACATATTAGATATATTGGATATACCGGAGGTGTTTACAACATGAAGGGGCAAAACATATGCCAGTGGTTGACTATTGGCTCGACGGAGTTCTGCGGGAAAAGCTGTTTGGGTGAGCATTGCAAGATTCATCTAATGCGACTAAGAAAAGGACTTGGCACGATTCCATGTACCAGATGCGGCAAGGGTGTTAAAAACAACCTCGCTCTATGCCTGGAGTGTGGGTTTAATCGGATATTTATGCAAAAGAGTAGAAGCTTCCAGAAAGAATTTACCAGACTATCGAGAATTTCCATTTAGACAGAAGCGTTGAGTTGAATATACTTGAGAACTTAGACACGGCAATATGCCTACAGTAAATGAGCTTCGCGTCCAGGCTAAGGCTTTAGGATTGAGAGGATATTCCCGCCTTAAAAAGGCCGGAATCGAACAGCTAATCGCTAACAGAGGTCAAGAACCCAGACCTAACCCACCGGTCCCCGCCCCTCGTCGACTACAGCCACTACCGGTTGTAGATCCACGTCAGCCACCGGTCCCAGCACCTCGTCGACCGCAGCCACTACCAGTTGTAGCTCAACGCCAGAC
Organism: Lumbricus rubellus; assembly: GCA_945859605.1. Lineage (NCBI taxonomy): Eukaryota > Metazoa > Annelida > Clitellata > Crassiclitellata > Lumbricidae > Lumbricus > Lumbricus rubellus. The sequence continues at coordinate 11,580,828 of OX243816.1, forward strand.
ACCGGTCCCAACACCAAAAAGACGAAATATCGCGATAGAGAGTATCTTAACCAGACAACATAATGCGAATATACTCGCCGCACATCCCCTAGTCCCTACCAGGCCAGCTCCACCGCCGCCAGTTCCCAAGCCAGCAACTAAAAACACACCACTGCCAACCCTACCGCCGCCTAAATGGGCACCAGGTCCACAGCCACTTCCAGCTCCGCTTCCACCCCCACAGCCACATCCACCCCCTCTTATGGCGCATGCGGAGAACCCAGTCTCAAACTACACCGTAACCCTTAAAGTCACTTTTCAAGACAAGAAACGTAAGAATCGTAAGTGGGAGCAAGAAATAAGACAGATGGGGCAGTTTACACGGCAGGAAGCCCAACGTTTCGGGCGGGACTTATCAACCCCAAAGGGATCAAAAACCCCGGTGTTGGGTGAGCTTATAGAGAGGCTGGGAATGGTTGAATGGGTCGAAGTGCGGGATTCGCTTGGGGGGGAATATGAAATCGTGTCTATGGTTGAAAGCGACCAGCACGAACCTTTAAACTGGGGGCAGCACCCTTTGAGGGAGGGTGGGGCGGACCAGCCGAAGGTGTTCTCCAAGTGGGTCGATCCAGATCAACGTCTGTGGGACAACCCCGAATTTAAACCACAGCGCTGCTTAATGTCAGCCTTCCTCGGACGTTTTAAAAAGAAGTTGGAGTCCAGAAGAATGACTTCTGACCCACTTCTGTCCTACGAAGGTTTGTGGGAGCTAGCCAAAAAGAATACCCCCACGCCGAAGGCCGAAGAGCCATGGGGTACTTGTTGGGACGACGCTGAGATTTGGCTTCATCACTGGCGCTTGCCGGGTGTGGCCGTCGATATCCACGGCAACGTTATTGCTAAGTTCCAACCCGAAAGACCCAATACCAACTGTAGACGCGTTTTCGCCATCCTCATTCACAACAACCACGTCTGGTTTGTCAACAAGAACGTAGAATCATTCTGGCAGGTCTACGGGCGCAAGCCAGTGCTCGTAGAGGCGCCCCCCCTCAGAGACTCCACGGAAATATCTGATAAGTGGCCACGCCCTGGCAAAGCGGATGAGGTCTTTGTTGTCGACACAGCAGACGAGATAATGGATTTAACTGCGAATAAGGGTGAAGAAGCACGGTTCCTATGTATCACCGGGGAAGACCCAGAGGATATTATTCGCGATCTCGTCAAGCAGCACAGCGTCGAACCCGGGGCCATCATTTGCCGCAACGGGAGGGTGGACGGATTTGGCGTCGACAATGTCCGCGTGAGGCGCGCCCTACCCGGTGACATCTTGGGGGATCAACCGGAAGACAGAGCGTCTTGGACCCAATCTCGTTATAATTCAGTGATGGAGTGGGTCGAAAAGCTTTCTAATGAAATAACACCCCGGGAAGCTCTTAGCCACTATAGTCCAGACGCGATGACTCTATTTGGCTATTACCGACGCGGCCCTCGTAGTGGGTTGTTGCGGGGTAAAAAGACGATCGAGGAGACTGTCCAGGTTGCGAAAGTGTGGGGGTCCGAGCTCGACCAGTTTGCTAAAGATCGTGGGTGTGACTCTTTCGAAGATTTGATGAGAAAGGAAAAGATTGGGGCCGATGATCTCGACCAGTTTGCGATAGAGAGTGGGGATGGCTCTTTCGAAGACTTTATGAAAAATGGAGGGTGGGCCTGGGGGATGAAGCCTGTGAGACTGCTCGAGTTATGGCTTGAAGAGAGAAGAAGAATGAAAGAAGCAGAGGATGAAGAATACACAAGACTGCGTCTGCGTCTTTCCGGGGAATGGTCTGAAGAAGATGACAGATGGTTTGACGAATTGCTTGAAGAAGAAGGCATACTGGAAGTAGACCAGATCGCCGCAACCCCCAAACCATCTGCTTCTCCCCGAGAGGGTGCCAGCATAATTGGAATCGACGTCGCGCGAGCTTACACAAGTATCATGAGCAATCTGCCATCACTGCCCGTCTTTTCGATATTCGATGGTCTCCGAAAGCCTTCTCAGGGCCCCATTAACCCAGTGGGGTTTTACCTTATACACGCGAAACAGAGGGACCAGATTCTGTTTCCCAACGAAGTCGATTTCGTACCCGGAACTGTATTGAATTACGCTGAGGAACAGGGAATTCCGTTCGAAATCCGCGGCGAGCTCCTACCCCACAGACGAGTTGGACACCAAATCAGAAAAGTCTTAACCCAGCTGTACGACAAAAGTGGGTTCGACGACGCCGACAAAAAGTGGGTGGCCAACCTCGGTTATGGCTTAAGCAACAGACGCTATAACAAAGCCGCCTGGGGGCAGCTCTACCAGGACGAGATGGAGGCGCGTAAATATAGCCTTGGTCGGATTCGAGCTGAATTGGCCCCAGACCTCCACATTGTGATCGACCAGGTAAAGCGCGAGTTGTCCGAAGGATACAGACCCGTAGGTGCGTTAATCCTAAACGGCATGCGCGTATTGCTCCACCAGATTGTCAACATTCTGGGAGACTCGGCCGTGGGTGTCCGCACGGACTGTGTGTATGTTGATACAACAATCTTGTCCGAAAGCGAGGCGAGGCAGAGGCTGGAAAAAGCCGGCTTCGAATTTGCCGGCCCGAAGCCATACCGGTGGTCAGACGTGGGTCGACTTACAATCGACCGAAAGCCCAAATTACCCGAAAACGAGTTGAGTGATCTCTATGTGGGCCTTCCGGACTCGGAACCGCATGTGCCGCAGCAACGGCTAATTAGCATGACCGACGAGTGGGACGACGCAGAGGCAGCACAAATCATTGAAGGAGACGCCCCGAGTGAGGCAGAAATGTTTGAGTATCACAATCAATACGTGCTGAGGAGTACGTATGAACCATACGTGTGGGCGATGGGCCGGTATATACCATATACAGAACACGTACAGGTTACAGACTATATAAAAGCCACTCAAGGCCCCCTTCTCGTAACTGGAGAGTATCCAGGCACAGGCAAAAGCAGCCTTGCGATGCGCTGGGCCCAAACTGCCGGAAAAAAGATGCTCGTCGTGTGTCCAAACAATGCTCTTGTCGATGAAGTTAAAGCCAGTTGGGATTTTGATGCGGTGACCTTACACACTCTCCTCGGCCGTCGTCCCGAGGGTGTGGAGGCTGATGCCCGGTTCACACCAACAGACGTCACTCCCTATGACACAATCCTGTTTGAGGAAGTCTACTTATACACAGTCCCGCAGCTGGAACTGCTCGCCGAGTTTGTGAGAAAGCACATGCAGACACACAAGATACTCGCTAACGGCGACCCGGCTCAAAACGAACCAGTTGGGCAGGAGCTGGCTGTCGAGTTTGACCCGTACTACAACGATGAGGTCTTTGCGTCGATGTTTCCAAGGCGCCTCCACCTGCGCATGCCAAAGCGCTATAGCGAAGTAGACCGCCTCCGTATGGTTCAACTTTACGACGAACTTAAAAACGACAAGTTAACTTCAAAGGAGGTCTTCGAGGTATGTATCCGACATGGCCTTAAGACAGCCGATTGGTTGGAACTCGAGCAGGTATCAGCGCATCAATCGCACGTGGCTTTGACGAACGACAGTGTTGACCGAGTCAACGCGTGGGTACACCAGGCCCGGGGCCTCCCTGAAGAATGGGTGGTTGGTGACCACGTCGTGGGCAAGCAATTCGCACGTGTGGCCGGCAAGCGGAAGATAAACTCCAACGCTCGGTACGAGGTCGTGAACACAACAGACACGCATCTGACGGTTCGGGGTCGCGACGCTGTCGATCGGACATTAACGCAAAAGAGCAGTCAAAAATTGCTTCGTCGTCCCTGGTGTCGCACTGGTCACGCGATCCAAGGGCAGACCTTGGGCGACAGCCTCTACATCCACGATGGTACCACCCGCCTAATTACAGCGAGGTGGATGCGGACGGCGATAACTCGGTGCCGGACTCTCGACATAACCCTGGTGCGACACGATGATCCTATGCGCCTGCCCAAGTTCCGGGTCGAAAATCGCATTCGGGCGGACAAGCAAGCCGATAAAGCGGCAGGCCGAATATACGAAGAGAAAGACTTTGTAACGGTGGACTGGGCCTTTCAGCAGATAGTGAAACAAGGATACCAATGTCCTTGTGATACACCACTAGATGGCGACTGGTCGATCGACCGAAAGGACAATGCGAGGGCTCACACGATGGAAAACTGTCAGATTGTTTGTCGTAGGTGTCAGAACGCTAGCTCCCATAGACCGACAGCACACTACAATCATGCAACTGAAGCGGCGGGCTAGGCTTATATAGGATGGAAGCACTCCTCTTCGCAACGAAGGACAAAACTACCGCAGCACAACAGCGGACAAAGCGGGTTATAAAGCCGAAAGAATACGCTCCCACCGGTGGTCCTCCGGGTACATACCAAGCCGACATCATCTTCTTCGAGGAGTTGGCGCGAGCGAACCATGGCTATAAAAGTATCCTAACAGCTATTAGCGCCAATAGTCGGTTCGCGTACGCGCAGCCGCTAAAAAAGAAGGGTGATGCCACGGAAGCAATGGTTACAATTATCACCGAGGCCAAACGGCGAGAACCGTTCAGTCTTCTTTGGACAGACAGCGGCACAGAATTCACGGCGCGCAAGTTCGGCGAGCTAATGCGCACTGAAGGTATTCAACATCATCTCACGGAACCAAGGAACCACGCGCCACTCGCACGCGTCGACCGTTTTCACCTGACCCTACGCACCATACTAGAGAGATGGTTCTTGTCAACCGAGCACAACAACTGGGTGGATTCGTTGCCGTTCATCATGGAAACTTACAATGGCCGTGTTACACGAGCTACTGGACTAGCGCCGGTAAAAACAACGCTTAAGGATATTGAGCACATACGCCTCGAAGATAAGGCAAGGGCAATGCGAGTTGCGGCGCGAGTTGACCATGCGCAACTACTCTCCGGAGTTGCGGTGCGACATATAACTAATAAGGTGGGCTTCACAAAAGGAAGTGCTCCGAAGTGGTCGGCAGGGGTCCATCAGATCGAAAGTCGGGTGGGTGTCAATACCTTTAAAGTGAAAGGCATCAGTGGTATATTCAAAGACTATGAACTTCAGAGAGTTGCACAAACAGAAGAACCACCAATCCCGGCGAATAAACAGGAGCAGGAACGCCAACAACTACAAAAAGAAAGGCAGTTGCAGCGGCGAATGGCTCGCGAAGGACTAGAACTTAGGCCGGCATCCCCTCCGATGCGACTCCGTTCCTCACGGGTCAAGTAGCCGTGACGCGAGTTGCATCATTCATCTCGAACCCTTTCTAATAATGCAATAAATCTCCAATAGGCTTCAGCTGTACCCGCGGGAAGTTGTCCAGCCGCCTCCCGTAAGTCAATAGGATAAGAAAGCACTCCACGCGCAAAAGATTTCAAAGTACCCGGCGTTGTAAACCAACACTCAAAACGGCGTGATGCTATATCGCCAAAGTCTCGGGATAGACCCGGAACTTTATCTTGTCTGGCATTGAATTGTATTGCCCACATCGCAGACCAAACCTCCTTCACTAGCTCTTCCGAAGGCAGCGCCATCATTATAAAGAGAATATTTAAAGTATAGCACCCAAAATAGGTATATTTTTAAACGGAGAATTAGGTCCTAGTATCAAACCCTTTCCACCCTTTTTACGCTTACCTCCAACGCCCATACCCAAGCGACTCTTCGCAGACATTATTGCGGCAACCGTTCGAGCATTCTTCTTCTCCCACTCTGGGGCATCAGTCAAAGCGATCTTCGATGCAGCCGCGGCTAAAACATCATCAGCCAAATTTCTCCCAGCTGTGTCGCTATGGACAGCATATGCCACGTCGTGTTTTAGGCAAGCCTCATCAAGCTTATTCACACCTCTATACCCTTGAGACAGCCGCTTATCGAGCTTCGTGAATGGCCCGCAGTAGGAATACTTTCCGGTATTCTGGAACGACCCTTCTGGCACTGACTCGGACGATATTCCGGAAGGAAGTCTCATATGCATCTCAGGTAATGGAAGGGCATTGAGCGCACTGTTTAGAATCGAGCCTCCTGTCTTCAAACTAAGGATCTGGGACTTTTTAGCACCACATGTGGCGCAAGTCCCCTTCTTAGCAGGTCGGCCGTTACGCATCGTTTCAACCTTCTCATTTGAAGTCTGGGTATGACGTTTACATCTAAGGCAATACATTCTCGTGTAATATTCGAATTGATCCACGGGTCTAATGGAGATTACAAACTTTGACCTCGAGCAAAAAGAGAAACACCACCACCATTGGTTGCTCCCGGGTAGCATCCGCTGCATAGTGGTAGGCCCCTCAGGGTGTGGAAAAACGAATCTACTACTCAACTTGTTGCTCAAGAAAGGCTACCTCAACTTCGACCGGCTCCATCTGTATAGCAAATCACTTGGGCAAGAGAAGTATCAGTTCTTACGCGATTGGGCTGCTGCGCTCGAGGACGTAGCGCGTAAAGAAGTGGCCTCGTTTCATGGCAACTCAGACGACATAATACCTGTTGAGAGCCTTGATCCAAACGAACGCGCGATAATCATCTTCGACGATGTAATGCTAGAAAAGCAGGGCCCTATAGAGAAGTACTTCACCCGGGGTCGGCATGGTGGGGCTGACTGCTTCTATCTTACGCAGAACTACTTTCGGATTCCGAAGCAGGCAATCCGTGATAATGCCAATTTTATAATTATCTTCGTCCAAGACGGTAAAAATACGCGCGCTATTCACGACACGTTTGTAGGTGGTGACATGCCATATGATGAGTTCCGTGATTTCTGCCGCAATTGCTGGGAGCAGCCTTACGGGTTCGCAGTGATTGATCTAAGTTCGAAGTCGTTTAATGGAAAGTACCGATGTGGATTCGATCGATTCTACATACCGAAGTCATCGATTTAGAGTATAGATGCAAATATCATATAAACACGATGTGGACAGATGTGAAGAATAAGGAGAAGCGCGACGCGCTCGTGCAGGATTATCTATCGCGCAGGAAGCGTCTGCAAACGAGATTTGAAGCCGAGAAACTCGGAGAGTCTGACCTCCAGTACGATGCAGCAAAACTTTTTCAGCCAATCACAGCAGCGGCTGGTGAGCAGGCTACAAATTTAGAAAACGTCACAAAGGCTATCAAAGCGCTTCCGACTCAGATTGCCGCCGAAGCAAACTTTAATCCGATTGCGGCTTTGTTCAATGCACCACAACCAGCACTTCCAGCACCGCCGTTGCCACAGACATTGATATTGAATCCAGACCAGGGGCTCGACATCGACCTTATCCGGAAACATGAATTCGTTCCACCATCTGAGCTCGATCTTGCATCTATACCAGAGGTAGTGCAAGCCGTAAATCATTATAACCGGACCAAATTGGGGGCAGCAAAAAGGATGGCAAAGGGGGATCCCGGAACTATAAAACGTCTCGACTCCGAGTTAAAAGCACTAGGCGAATATCGAAAACGGTTAAAACTTTTAGCAGAAGGCAACAAACTTGCTAGACCCAAGACAGGGAGCGGCCTCGTGCTGAAACTACGCGGAAACCAGTTCGGTAACCTCATCGTTGATCCTGTGGCACTGCAGGCCGGGCACTTGCGGGCTTTTGACGGGGGGAATCTGGTGTTCGAAGCTCCAGCGGACCATTCACTTTATGATCTGCTGACGAAACGCTTTGTAAAGACCAAGCAGTACACACCTACCGCGATTGAGACTTTCAAAAAGCTCGTCGACTTAGCAGGTCTGCCGGTTCATGGGCGAAAAAGTAAGAAGCACCAGCTGATCCGTGGCGGAGCTATTCAATTCTACAACAATCCAGATACCCTGGTTGAGAGACTTCAGCTGCTTGTGGCGAGTAAGACGGCTGGTAACACGGGCCTAGACGATGAAATCTCGGCTATCCTCGACGAGCTTATGCGTATAGGCGCTATTCCAAAAGAGCTAGCGGTCCAATTAAACCAAGGACTACTAGTGTAATAACGGTGCTTAGTATGGATGGTCTGCAAAAAGTCCTAGAAGAAATCAGGGACCGCCTGCAACCAAAGGAAAACATGTCGGTCGTATTATCGTCGAAGACCACAGATTGGACGACATCCTTCTCACCACCACTTTATCTAGATCCAAAACATAAGTTTGAGCTGGCGCTTGTGAACCTCGAAACCTACAACAGCATACCAAATGTTACAACAACTAATAACACATTTGTGTATAGCCCCGACAACGGTACGACGTGGAAGACGGTCACCCTGCCAGAAGGTAGCTACGAGGTCACTCAGATGAACGCTGAAATCCAGCGGCAGCTCGAGGCTAATGGTGACTGGAACGCTGGCGCCAGCACACACTACATCACTGTAGGGGTAAATAATTCCACAGCGAACGCGTTCATTGAGATAACTAGTGTAACATACCAGGTCAACCTAACCTCTTCCAACATTCGCTCAATCCTGGGGTTTAACGCCCAGACGCTTTCCAGTGGCTATCACGAAGGAGAGAATCCTGTGGATATTATTCATGTAAATTCAATTCTCGTCAATTGTGATATTATCTCCGGATCGGTCCTCAATAGTAGCGCTCATCCCGTCATCTACGACTTCTACCCCGACGTGTCTCCTGGGTTTAAAATTGTGGAGAGACCAAACAACCTCGTTTATCTACCCGTTGCCTGCACGGGTAACATACATCGCGTGCGTGTGTGGTTGACCGACCAGGATAACATGCAATTGAACTTGCGAGGTGAAACTGTTACTATAAGGTTTCATCTACGAAGCGTTTGACATGTACGTATTTACAGGTAGCGCACGCCGATCGGCAAAAAAGCGCCAGCGCTATGTAGTCGGCGGGGGACTATTCGATTGGATCCCTAGTATGGCAAATGTTACACGTGCTATTGGGTCTGCTGGGAACTTTCTGTCGGCTAATAAAGATACAATAAAAAATGTTGCTGAAGTTGTTGGCAACGTTGCGAAGGCGGGTGCGACCACCGCTAGTGCGGTAAAGCAGATCGTTGATGTTGTGAAGGCTAGGCGTGCCGCAACAGCAGCGGCGGCTGGAGCAGCGAAGAAACTACCTAAACCCCTCGAGCAAGTTCTCTCACAAAAGTCTCTTGATTTCTTGCAACAACTCGCACATACTGAGGCGTCTGTAGTTCCGAAACAAGCATATCCAGATATAAATAGCCGAATCGCGGGATCCGGTTTTAAAACTCTTTCTGGGGCAAAGCGATCTCGTGCTGGAAAGGGTCTACTCTTGGGCCCTAATAGCCCCTTTAACAATATCCCAATATTAGGTTCGATACTTTAACAACTGCGACCGTCGTGTTAGAGGTCCATATTTTTCGATATAATAAAGATGGAGGTTGACATCGCAAGCGATATATTGGACATTTCTGAGTCGGTGCCAGTGGAGGAAAGCATCGAGTCGAATGAATATAGAGAGTACGAGTCTCAGAATCCAGCTGCACTCAACAAAGGCCAGGCGATCCAAATAGATGTCCAAAACCAGGACATCTTCACTCAACCCTCGAGAAGCTTCCTCCTGGTTGAAGGACAACTGATGTCGTCGAATGCTACAGCCTACACCGCAGCTTCACTGGTTTCACTAATCAACAACGCGATACCGTTCATGTTCTCACAGATCCGCTACCTCATGAACAACATTGAGATAGAGAACGTGATGAATCCAGGCCAAGCGACGACAATGAAGGGTATGCTTACTTATGGTGATGACTTCAGCAAAGCTGAGGGGCTCAATATATGCTGGCAAAAGGACACTACAGCGGCTGCAGCTGCGGCAAACACTGGTTGGGAAGCCCGCCGCCAGATGATCATCGTTAAGCCTATGCCCGTCGGGACATTTTCGTTCTGTGTACCACTGAAACACCTGTTCGGCTTCTGTGACGACTACAGGAAAGTGGTGTATGGTGTTAAACACTCGTTGCTCCTATCACGACAAGCAGACAACGATGCTATCTTTCGCGCTGTGAATGATGGCGGCGCACAGCCGGTGCCAGTGCCCGACGGCAAAATTATGCTGTCTAAGCTCGCCTGGCTGATGCCGCATATTATGCCTTCAGTCAAGTATAAGAACATCCTCTTACAACAGATTGAAAGCAAAATTAAGATTCCTGTGGCCTTCCGTGTCATGCAGAGCGACGCCATCACATTGCCGCAATCGACGTCTTACCCCTGGAACCTCACCGCAAGGTCGGGCACTGAAAAACCAAGGTGGATTCTCATTGGCTTTCAGACAGATCGGTCAGGGAGCCAAACAGCAAACCCAGCTATCTTTGACCACGTTCAGGTGCGGAACATTTACGCGATGCTAAACACCGATCGCTATCCAGTCGTTGACATGAGCCTGAACTTCACTCAAATGAAAACGTCGCGTGCCTACAAGGCCCTGAGAGACTTCAAGGAAGAGTACTACGGTATCGAGGGCCGGGAATCATCAAATCAGGTAACCCCGATTGACTTTGTTGACTTCTTTCCCATCTTTGTGCTCGATGTTCGCCGGCAGTCGGAGCGTTTAAAGACTTCTGTGCAGAACATCCAGATAAAGATGGAATTCGACGCAAATGTTCCAGCGAATACAACCGCGTATGCTGTTCTCATATCCGACAGAAGGCTGATACTGGATTCAGACGGCAATAAGTTCAACGTGGTCTTTTGATTTAGAAACATGGAATCGTATTAGTAAAACAATAATATGGCTGGTTATACCCCATTCGGCTTGTCGCTAACCAAAGGTCAAAAAGAGACCCTAGCAAGGGCCGCTCGTGATGGGAATGGTGTGACACTTCGGCTTTCTCGTGAGCAGCTTCATGGCTCTGACAAGCTCGGACTCACAAAACGGCAAATTGCACACATCATGAAGAAAAAGGGTGAGGGCGCCGGGGCTGATTTGATTTTCTCAAAGACCCAGATGAAGATGATGACCAAAATGGGTGGGATCCTACCATTCCTCGCTCCTCTCATTCCGCTGATTCCGACGATACTTGGTGCGTTAGGCGCGACGGGCGCCCTGGCCGGTGGTGCAGCAGGTATTGCGAAGACTGTACTAGATAAAAGAGCTAACGACGCTGCGAATGCCGAAGCTGCGCGCCACAATCGCGAGGTTGAGACACAGCTGAAGGGTTCTGGCTTGTACTTGGGGCGCCAGACTACTGGTGGTTGTTGCCCTATGTGTAGTGGTAGCGGATTATATCTTTCAAAAAACTGAAGCCGCTGAGCAACTTTGACATCGAGAACGCTGCCAGGACAATTCCCAACTTTCGCGGCGTCTTTATGCGCGATGGTCTACCAGCTAGGATACAAAACGTTGAGTGTGGCATTGTAAACCTTGACTCGGGATCTGGTGGTGGTACTCACTGGGTGGCGTACTGGAAGAAGGGTCCAGCTGCTATATACTTTGACAGTTATGGATTAGACCCACCCCTAGAAATCACTCGTTATTTGAATCATCCATTGCGGACACAGACATTTCAACTTCAGGGCTCCAATGATGTGATCTGTGGACATTTATGTTTACACGTGCTTCGAGAGCTTGCTGCTGGTCGCCGGTTCGAAGATATAGTCCTCTCGCTCGTCTGAGTTGCTCTTGAATTAGACTCCTCTTTTTTGTGACTATATACTTCACAATGCCTGTTGATAAGGGCGGTAGAAACGGTTCTGGGCCTATGGTCGGTGGTGGCCAGTTCAGCACGGCTGGCCTCGTACGTAAGACTGGCGACACTATGTTAGGAATTCTATCCGCTGGTGGGTTTAGACTTACGAACATGGGGACTCCGACGGTTAATACAGATGCTGCAACAAAAGGATATGCCGACACCATCGATCAAGATAATTTGCAGTTGAGTGGAGGAACGATGACCGGTGATCTACGCCTGAATGTAGGATCTAACACGGTCAGGCTTCTTGGCTGCACCGATCTAACCGATGGCAAAGGCTTTTCGATTGCGTTGGGAAACATTCAGAACCAACTTCAATTCGCTGTCGTCCCCACTGGTCAGACTCAGACGCCGGTCACTCTGGAAACCACACACGGATTTATGGTTCGAGCGTCCGGGCAAAACGTGTGCCAACTCGGTAATGCTGATTCTCCACCCATTATTTTCATTCATAAGGATATTGCCATGAATGGACACTTCATTAAGTACCTGCCAGAGCCTACAGACCCCCAAGACGCGGTAACGAAAAGCTATGTGGATTCCTTGTCTATTCTCGGCTATGATGGCCACATACCACCGATGTCTGCCAACTCCTCTCAGACCGGATTTGTGGCTAGCGCTAGTAGCTTCTTCAGTTCGAGCTATCAACCATATATGACTTTTGCTCCCCAGGTATCCACAGTGCCGGGAAACGAGTGGGTTACAGGAGAGGGCGCCGGAGCCTGGATACAGATTAAGTGCCCCGCTAGTGTGCGTATCTGGAAAATCAGACTGCGCGGGCGTGCTACTAATACCGAACGAATAACTAGTTGGAACCTCGCTGGCTCTACTGGCGGGGTGTTTACCACGCTTCTAACGTCAACTACTGCACTTGGGTCGACCGCACAGGAGTTCTCAGTAACCACTAGCACCGCGTTTAGTATTTACAGATTGAATGTGGACGCCGCTGAGCCAACCAACACTGGACTCTCACATTTCCAGATATTTACGCGTAACATTTAGACTTTCTTGCGTTGTTGATATAGTAAGATGGCGACCGATATGCACTATAAGATTCGCGCTTACCTGAGAGATAAGGGAAAAACGGACATGAGCAATTACCGCCTCAACTGGGCTAATGGGGTGACAACAATGGGTCGATGGGGTTATGATGACGTTCCAGCACCGACTGCTGAGTCATTAGCCGCCGTACCACAGCTACATCTTGATTTCGACAGCGGAATACTGCAAACACGCGACATTTATAGGAGTACCATCCGGTCTGTTAATTCTGCTTCTACGGTTGTGACGCTAATGCCGATGCGCATGCCGAGCATTACAAGGCAAGGTACCAGTGGTTCCGTCGCATTACCTGCTGGACTGTATAAACTTCTGGTTGTAGGAAACCGTCCCCCCGAAGAAGAAGAAGAAGGCCGCCCCATTCCTTTTGAATTAAGTATCAACTCTACAACTAATACTATCCGGCGGCAAGTCATCGCAACTCCTGAGTTTGATTTAACATCTGTAATACTGTGGAAGAGAGAGACTGAGATCAACATCACAGTATCGTTAATTTCAAGCAGTAGAGCTAAATTGAACCTACAGCTCACACTCGTTATAGAAAAGTTGTAATGGACCCGCCTTACCCACCAATTGAAAAAACAGTTTCTGATGCTGAGAGGGTATGCCAACTGCTTGAAAACAGCCAACCTCGCCCCATAGGCGAAATGCTCGAGATAAGCGGCAAAGCACTCTCGGATCTATTCGAGCTAAATGGCCAGCCGACGGCGCCATTACTCGGCAAAGACGGAAAGGCGCTGAAAAATGAAACAGTCACTCACCTATTTAAAATCAATGAGATTGACAAGGACTTTCGTAAGGAAATTGAAACTCGCGATCACTTAGCTAAGAAGTATGGTAAAGTCGCGCACGTGCTTAGGCGGGTGTGCAGTGTACTTACCGCCGCCGGACTGTCAACGGGGGGTGGAGGGGCTGCTCTCATGGGCACCGGTGTTGGTCTTCTTCCTGGGATTGTACTCGGGGGCATAGGCATAGGTGCGGGAATCCTTGATATCCCCTTCTTTATAGCTCTGTTCTACTGTTTGAAGAAAAATAAGAAACACGAGAAAATCCACACATTGGCCGCCGCGAAGCGAGACACGATTCACTCACTTGTGCAAAAAGCTTTCGAAGATGAATACATAAGCGATGCCGAATACAAGATCATCCTTAGCGAGGTTGAAAAGTATGCCGCGATGAAGGAAGAAATCCGGCGAGGCCCGAAAACACCTGCTATCGATGGGGAAAAACAAAAAAACGAGTGGGTCAAGCGCGGCCGCGAGCAGGAGCGCGCTTTGACAATAAAAAAACTCACAGCTTCCGACTCTCTATCGCCATAGACTGCATCTGCCGCAGGGATGAGCCCATTCCTATAACGCCTTCTGCCCCACCACCATACATCTGAGCATTTTAGAGAACGAAAAAAGTTTTTTTAAAGTCTCAGTAGAGGTAGCCTATCTACTTTTTACATCGCCATACATACATAATGCAGTCGCGTGTGTCTGGAGCAAGTTCGACCGCGATACCTCGGCATATACAATTATATTGCACATTTTGGTACGTTTCCGGACTATCTTGAATGTAGGCAGTTAATCCTTGCAAGGTTGAACATGAAACACCCATGATGGCATAAGTATTCCATAGGATAGTTTTATTTGCATCATCAGGATACAGTGGAGTCATAGTAATGGAATCGTCAATACTTGAATATTTCATCAGTTTGATATGGTCGCACCCGTTAAAGGGTGAGGGGTTGACAACAATTACATTCGAAAGCCTTCTACCTTCTGCGGTCAGTGCGGCCAGTAGTATTATTGCAAAGCGAAAGCTAGCCATTGTAGGCTATTTATTTGAGTCTGTTCGTGTTTAATTGTGAATTCCGACGGGTCGCGCCACTACGATTCACGTTTCGTAAGTGTTTGTTACTTTCGTGTGCCTGCTAGCTCTCTGGCCACCGACGCGGTAGGCTTAATAGCTGCTTAGCCTAGCAAACCGCGTGGGTCTGTTGATCCGGTATTGTTTAAAAATAATGCACGGCTTCTGATACGTTCTCCTACTATACTAGTGTGACAGTTTTTTAAAACGTGACAACTTTTCAGAAAATCTGTCACACTTGTCACACCCGGACCTGTATGTAGACCTACGCCCAGCCGCATACAGCGGTTGAATTTATATCCTTACTGTTGAGTCAGTTTTAAAACTCCGCCTTCCCGTTGTGAATGTGCATATTACACAACATTGCATCAGCTTCTCGATCGTTCTCGAAAGCTCTCGATCACGTGAGGGTATATAATAATGCGGGACCGTTGGTGAGCCTTAGGAATGTGCAATGGCTGCCAAAGAATCATTGGTGAGCCTTAGGAATGTGCAATATCTGATGTGACAAATAGGAGAGCCCTGGGCCGGCGAGGGTGTGACCC
Organism: Lumbricus rubellus; assembly: GCA_945859605.1. Lineage (NCBI taxonomy): Eukaryota > Metazoa > Annelida > Clitellata > Crassiclitellata > Lumbricidae > Lumbricus > Lumbricus rubellus. The sequence goes on from OX243816.1 coordinate 11,595,952, forward strand.
ACACCTTCGGGCTCTGGTGGATGGTTACTCGATTGCTAGTCGCGCTAAATTCGTCGTCGAGATAAAAGGCCTAGGGGATCTAACCAGGGATCATTAAAACGATCATCATATAAAATTCTTTCTTGCACAACGGCCGGGCTCCACCCCTTCTTTTTGTTATTCCTAATGGCAACGAGCATTACAAAAGAGAAATAATAGGGATAGGGGTATGGATAATAAGAATCGTCTTCTTCTTCGCACCATTCTATATAATTCTGCGCATCTTCTTGAAGGCGCCTAAGTTCGTTTAAAAACTTTGGTTTAAAACCTAAATGCCGTTGCACATGGGCAGGCAATGTGGTGACTTGCCTGAAAACCGGCGGCGATTTATTTACAGCATTAAGAGCTATTTTAGCTAGCGGTAATGGTTCATGGCATATGTTTCGCCCCTTCATGTTGTAAACACCTCCGGTATATCCATTATATCTAATATGTCTAATAGGGGAGCCCTGGGCCACCGGCAGGGGCCGCGCCTATCCGGGTTACTGCGTGCGCTCCGGTTGGCTGGCTCGTTGCTCGCTGCGTTGAAGCCTCGCCCTCTGGACGACGGATGATGATGATGATGATGATGATGATGATGATGATGATGATGATGATGATGAATTAACGAACTAATTATTCAACAAATGATTGAATAATTAAACTAAATATTAATATCAAATGATTTGAATGAATAATAAAACTGATGATTGAACTAACTAATCATTCAATCATTGAACTAATGACTGAATGATTGATTGATTGATTGATTGACTGACTGACTGCATAAATAAATGAATGAATGAATAAATAAATGAATGACTCAATAAATGAATGAAGGAATGAATGAATAAATGAATGAATGAATGAATGAACCATACATCAAAGCTGAAAACATGAAAGCTTAAATTCCACTCACCCATACAATAAAATTGAGACCAAAGACGAAATACTTGAGGCATCTTAGGCATCCGTGCAGTGACATAACCAACAACTATTCATCAGCTGCAGCTGCACTGTCGCATGCCACGCTCCAATTCACCAGTTCACCGAAGCGTGCAAAGCGACTGTAAATCAAAGAGGATATCTAAACCAGAAAAAATACACCACTATTCTTATACTCCATCAATCATCCACTAAGACCTCATATGCTTTAATTTAAGTTTTTTTTACAACCGTGTTAAAACTTAGTTAGTCTATTCCTCGATGGGTCTGTGATTTAATGGTGGCTAGTTTGGGACTTCTGTGGAGACTCTAAATAGCAACCCTGAGCAACTAGCATACTGTTTTTTGCTTCCATTATACATGGGCATGCTTCTGTTACCAAGCACTGTAATTTAGTTCAGGCATGAACCTGGATGTAGCCCTAGATATGGCAAGTCCTGCAATGTATTGGCCCATGTCCAGGATACCAGAGACTTATCCACTGCACATTCTCAGGGACCCAAGAAAGAGAAACAAATGCCAACTGAAACCTCATGGTGTATAGTATGGAACGTGCGATGTTCTGTCCACTTTGTTTACATAATTCTAGTTGCACTTTCTTTCGTGTGCTATAAATAACCAGATGTCAAAGGTCATTCAGTTATTCCTGATTATTATTTGGGTGCACTCAGTAGCGGCGGCAGGGGGGCTAAAGGGGGGTGCTGAGCCCCCCAAAATAGGCGATCCGTTTTTCGCCATATAAAAATTAAAAATTTGGACGTTCAGCCCCCCAAAAAATCAAAGCTGAGGACTAAAAAACAAACAAAAAACAAAAAAGAAAGGTCATCAAAATATTTGGCTGCGAAAATGGAAATTTTTTCCAAGATTTCGACCGGAAGACTAAAAAAAGGTCGTCAGAAATTTAGGCCGATAAAAATAAAAAAATTCCAGAAAATTCAGCCCCCCCCAAAAAACTGAAATCCTGGCGCCGCCACTGGGTGCACTTATTCAGCAATTCATAAATTTCATTTAATAATCTTCAAAACACATACAGATAAGTCAGAATTAAGGAATCAGCATAATATCTTCATGTACGCTACACAAAACACTGTGAAAACATTTTCAAACATACATGCATAGTATTGCATACTAATTACTCAGCTGCCTGTTCAAAATTGTTCAAAGTCTGTTAGGTAACGAGTTAGGTGAGTTTAAAACCGATTTTCTGTTTGTATCACTAGTAGAATTCAGTCATTCATTCATTCTATGGACTTATATTGCGCCCCTTCCAAAATCTACTCAGGAGCGCTCCAGCCCAGCCACGGCAACAGAAAAGACGAGTGATTTAGGCCTGTAGACAGATTCGTGACTGACCGGTTTCAACACGCCACTACACTGGAATGGTTCCCAAGCTGGAGATCGAAGGTCTCTATCCATGGCTTGTAGCGCCATCTTATGGTAGGCCACCGACTCACCATTGTTCGGTGTTCAACTAGCCAGTCTATGGGTGAATCACACTTGGTGTCACCACCATCACCACCACCACCCAGGTCACGACCCGTGACGTCGTCAGAGGTCTGAATGTCCTCACCAGATACAAATGCTGCGGCGACTGGGGGATTCGCAGTGGAAAACAAATGACCCACCTGATCTTAGACCTCGGATGCTGATGCTGTCGTCGATGGACCCAGAGGCAGTCGTAGCATCATCAGCATCATCATTTTGGCACAATGGTCCGAACGACAAATTATATTCCACATCGTAACAGAATCGTTTGGCACTGTCATCTCGTATTCCGATCGCTAACACACCGAACCGATTCCATCCGATTACCACCAACCACGGCCACCAACACCACCGCCACCACCAGTCTACTACCACCACCACTGTTGACTGGTTGCCCGTTGAGTTGACTAACCAGCTCCAGCTGCTGCTGCTCAGCGTTGCCACTCTAAAAAACAAGTTGGAGCGTCTAAAAAAACAAGAAAACCCAGGTTGCCCAAATCGTCCGAAAATGTAGGACAAAAAATTTGTCAAAAATTTCCCGTCCGAAAATTCTGATGATCTTTTTTATAGTCATTCGACCCAAACCTTTCCGAAATACCCGAAATTTCCAGCAATTTCAGCAAAAAACCCAAGTTTTTCCCCGAAAAAAAACACCATTTCCCAAGTTTGAATCGAAAAACCCCAAGAATTTTTCGGTCGAAAAAACCCCAGAAATAACCCAAGTTCTTCCCAAAAAATCCATTTCCCAAGTTCGGATCGAAAAATGCAAGATCTTGGAAAAAACCCAAGGAGTGGCAACGCTGCTGCTGCTGTGGAATACACAGCGCTGGCGCAAATACACTCAGCTGCGCAGACTAAGCGCTGGAAGCAGCAGCTGAGCAGCCTTCGACTTCTCCGCTATTTGACATTGCTTCGATAATCCGCTGGCTATGATGCACCGTACTCTCGATAATTCCAGTTTATTTAGCGCAGTAAATTTATATAGTAGACTACTCTGTCGGCACGACAAGTCTGTCGCCTCGGCTTTGAGTCTACAGATTCTGCCATGCTCCAAGAATTACGACACGGACAGGCTCTTGCAGACTTGCAGGGGCGTAACCAGGACAGTATTTCGTAAGGGGTCTCTATGTTTGGAAAGGGTTCCAATGGACATCTAGGCTATGGTCACAAACTGCACAATTGTTTTAAGAAATCGGAGATAATATATTTGGGGTGAACCGCGAGACTCTCCCTAAATATAGGCCTACTACTAGCAAAGTTAGCTACACCGGTAAGAGCGCTGGCCCCGCGTCTTGTAGGGCCTAAGGGTCTCTGTGAAAGAGAGCGAGCGGGCGCCGCGAATAGGCTATTTGCTGTTTAACGTCACTGTGTGGTAACAAAGACCATTAGCGACGCCCTCCTCCTTTAACCAGGCTTGGGGCTGGCACTGGCAGAGACTCAGAGTGCAACCAGTGGCGGAGTTAACGGGCGCCGCGGTTGGCTTCCAGAAGGTGGCTTAATTCAGAGATTCAAAGCACGTCCGTCCACGGGGACCTAATTGGCGCGGCATCCATTCAAACGGACGAACAGTGGTGAAGGATCTCACCCGATCGATTAAATTGAAAATTAGCAGGGTAGAGGCCATAATTTATATGGCCCCTATATAAAACGTGCATGATTTCTGAACTGGTCAAATTAACCTTCAAGGCCTAAGATTAAACCACAGGTACTGATTGAAGCACTAGATTTAATCAGCCTCTGCCAGTGTCTAATCTAGTCATATCCAGGAGAGGACTATAGAGTGCACACTAAGTTCATGCCAACTGTTGGTCTCGTTAAGCAAACTGCGTGATGTGGAAGAAGAAAAGTAGGCTACAACAGCAAAGAAGACATTAAAGGATATAACTGAAGAATCCGATGCAATCCCGACCTATAGGGATGCATTTTTTGGTCAGATTTCTCACCAGTTAATTCTTGATATGTTGCGGTTGTCACCCGGTTTTCACTCTCTAGCCTATTGAAAAAGATCAGTTTCATGATTGTTGTCATCAACATCATTGTTATACCAATGGTTAGCATAAGGTCAATAAAGCACCTTTGTTATTATGAGCCCATAATATCAATAAATGCCAATTACTGATAAAACTGAATTTGCACGCACAAAGATAAAAGTAAAGGCCCTTAGAAATGCCCATAGTTTCCAAATCCTAACCCTTATATTATGGTATTGACCTAACCAAGGGCGGATACAGAAATTTTTGACGGGGGGGGGGGGGGCCCAAAAATATTTAGACATCTTGGGTCTGGGACTCAAAAAAATTTCGCATCCGCCAAAAAAGTTGATGACCTTTTTTTGTCATCCGGCCAAATTGTTGGGAAAATCATACCATTTCATCCGCCAAAAAAGTTGATGACCTTTTTTTTTTTAGTCATCCGGCCAAATTTTTGGGAAAATCATACCATTTCATCCGCCAAAAAAGTTGATGACCTTTTTTTTTTTAGTCATCCGGCCAAATTTTCGGGAAAATCATACCATTTCATCCGCCAAAAAGTTGATGACCTTTTTTTTTTTTAGTCATCCGCCCAAATTTTCGGGAAAATCATACCATTTCATCCGCCAAAAAAGTTGATGACCTTTTTTGTTTTGTTTTTAAGTCATCCAGCCAAATTTTCGGGAAAATCATACCATTTCAGAAGCCGCTGAAACCAAATGGGGGTTGGGGGCCACGATACATGGGCATTTCTAAATGGGGGGCCATGGCCGGATTGGCCCCCCCTGGATCCGCCCCTGGACCTAACCCACCATACAGTATTTAGACCAGGGGTCTCAAACTCAAGTCATCGTGTGGGCCAAATTTGAAAATTTACAGTGTCTCGCGGGCCGCAACATGAAACTAGGTCTTGCAAGTTTAACTATTTATATAGGATGAGGGTTTTAATGCTGTAATAATGATATAATCTTGTAAAATCACATAGGTTAATATTATAGGCCTACTTTCAGTGTAACCATAACCTAATGGTAAGGACTACTATACACAAAATTGGAAACTCAGGGCCTATGAAGAGCATCATTAACACATTTAGTAAGCCTATAGGCCTACCTACAACTACACTTGCAGTTGCAGCATATTTAAATGTTAAAGTATTATAGTGAGTAGTCTCAGAAGTGATCAGGTGTGATTAGCGATACACATTATTTATCTGACAACGTTTCCCACCAACGAGAACATCGTTGTTTAATTTTATCTTTTGAGATGCGAAGAATCGGAGAAGGCATATAACTTCCACATATTCACCCGTAGGCCTAACTGTCAGGCGTGTCATTTGAGATTTATTAATCTTCATTAATTAATGAAAAAGCTGTTCACATAATAATTATTAGGCCTATGTAGGTAATGTCAAACATCGCCATTAGAGTTATGTGTGCTGCAGCACTGCAGGTGCAGATTCTGGAATTTTTCTTGTAGTAGAAAAGTGTAGAATTCCGAAATATCAACCTCGTTGTAAGCTTACTTCTGCTTCACTATGGTATCGCACAGAAGGTCAACTATAACTCTGTCAGCATATCTACTGTTGCAGATTGAATGCCCAGAGCAAGAATTAGAAGAAAACAATTTGATCCTTGGTTTAAATCGCAAAAGAACAGCAGAATTCGGTTTTTAACCAATTTCTTTTTTAAATAGAAAAACAAATTAAAAACCAGATGGCTCTCGCGGGCCGCATTATTCGGGTCCGCGGGCCGCATGCGGCCCGCGGGCCGCATGCGGCCCGCGTGTTTGAGACCCCTGATTTAGACAGTGAAACTCAACATAAGGACTTAACAGCTGATGACAGACAATAATTCTTTGACTAATCTGACTAAGTGTCGGTTTTTATGAACGGCAATTTTTAAAATACTTTTAATGCAAACAACACAGCGACATAAATCAGTTCTATCGTCAAATCATTTGTCAGAATTCGTCGTCTGAATTTTTTCGAGCAGGAGTTTAACGCGTGCTCCCATGAAAGGCTGTCCCTTGTAATTCGTCTTCTTCAGAGCATTATACGTTTTTGCTTTGTTGCTTCTGTACCGGTCCAAGGCTTCTTCTCGTTGCTTCTGTTGCTCTTCTCTTTCCTGCATAAATTCAAACGACTCATACTTTAAATTACAAACGGCTCATACTTTAAAATTACAAACGGCTCATACTTTAAATTATAAACGGCTCATACTTTAAAATTACAAACGGCTCATACATTAAAATTACTGAAGTATGCAAAAAAACGCAAAAACACTTCCTGTGTGCATATGTGAGGTAAACGAACAATCGAGCATCTGTATGTTTTTAGTCTCCAGACATTCACGAGATAGAAAGAAGTCTTAAGCTGAGACACCAGGTCAATTGGGGCGCGTTGGTGTAGTGGTGGGTTTGGTGCCTTGGACCTGGAGGTTCCAGGTTCGAATCCACCTTAAGCTGCCGTGTAGGAACCTTGAGCAAGTCCTTCACTCGTAATTGCTCATGCACTTCGGCGTGAAAGTCTGATGCAGTGTCCGTGCGGTAGTCGGGAGCGCCTCTGAGTAGTGAGCTTGAAGGGGCAATATAGCAAATGCGAGAAGTAAAAAATAAACTGCAGTGTAGAAGCTGAAGAATATTTTCCATGGATAGCACAGCTAGGAAACACAAGGCACAAGAGGAAATTAAAAATAAAGGATTAAGGTGCTCTTTTCAATGCCCTGAAAGCTATCAGAAAGACGCTTTGAACCGTTGTTCAACAATAAGTTTAATTAACAGTCATCTTGTATTAGCCAACACAGATGAACAGGACTACCGGTACTTCAGTATAAAACAAAACCAGGGAGTAAAATTAAACAATTTAAATTAAGAAATCAAAATTTCTCACTTGTTTTTTCTGCTCTTTCAACTGTCGAGATTTCTCCAATTCCTTCGCTTCTTTGTGAAAAACAGAAACCTTTTTCGTTTTTTCTTTGACCCTGAATAGAAACACTTGCATTTATAGAACTCCAGCGCATTCAATTAATTAGAAACCACTTTCCTTTTCCAATGCACTGTTCAAAATCAAATGCTAAAAAATTCTAGTCTCATCTTGTTCAATGTCTCTAGCACACACAGTTGTAACGTAATGTGAGGTAGAACTGAATTAGCGATATTTTAATTTAATCCAATTTAATTACTTCTAAAGTCTGTTAAGTCAAAGGTTTAGATCAGAATTGCATTAAAAAAGGTCAGACTGCTCAGTTATGTTAGCATGTACAGAACTTTAGCTACACAGGAGGACTACATTTAAACATTTAGTCCGTCAGTAACAGGAACAATTTGCTACTTTATCCATATTACCCATAAGCAAACAAACCCGGTACTGTTAAAGTACAAGTAACTACATAGGAACATCAGCAATATAACACCTGTCCATATGGTAGCACACTTTGCATTTGAAAAGTGCAAATACAATACCATGCACATAGTTACTAAGCAAGTGCCTCTAAAATTGATTGAGATTCAACTGGAACTTGCAAAAAGTTCACTGTAGACTTACTTTTGTTTTGAATGTGACTTTCTTTTTTCATTGTCTTTTGTTTCCACGTCCTCAAGGATTTCTTCATCACTCGTTTCTTCTTCGTCGTAAATCTGTTTTACTTTCTTCGACCATTCTTTCAAGTTCTTAGCCTCCGCGGACAAAACTTGCCTGTACTCGGAAAGTATCTTCTTCTTTCGAACGTCAGCAAAGCCTTGACCTGAACACAAAGAAACCACTAAAGTGCCATTTTACCTATTTAAAAACTATGTAGTTTACCCTTGGATCACATCCATGGACCTACCTTACGGATTTTCACTCATTACTTTAATTTCTTTAATTTTTATAGTGCTACTACATAATGGAACGTCCTTGAATTGCTAGACTGTTGCTACCTAAGAATAAGAATAAACTGATAGTGACAATCAAATGAACAACAACGACTTAATCGTCAAAAGTCTCATCATGTTCAAATAGTTTTTCACAAGGAAAGTGTTCACTCAATCAGCTGGATGCCATTATTTGGAATTTTACAAAGAGAAATCATGCTACATTACATTACACCTGTCACCATTTTGTAGCTAAATTTCAGCCATTCTGACAGCTAGGCTCTAACACAGATAGTTAAGTGGAGATGCTCAATTGCTCATGCAACTCTGAGGTTAACAAAGAGTTCCACCGCTGCACATCTGTCCGGAATCGCCAGTCCCAATTCTGGATGTAGGAGGAGGGCAATGCTAATGGTCTTTGCTATCACAGTGTCATTAGACCAAAACTATTACCACCACTACAAATGTCTAGAGTGAACATCAGATATGGCCTGTAGTCCTGTACGCAGCCATCTTGGAAAAATAGATACCTTCAGCTTTGTTTCCAATGTAATTCTTATATTTTGCTGACTTCTTCTCTCTTGCCGATTTCTTCCATTTTGGTTCGTTATTCTTGACCTTTCCCATTCTGTTTGCAACAATGATGCATGAAATGCTCACTAAACAATAGACATGACTAATTTGACTTTAGTCCAGATCAACAAAATGTGATGCCATTGTGATTTAGCCAGAGTGGCATACATTGAAATTTACATAATACTTTGAAGCTGAATCCGATAATGTAAACACAGAACTATTACTTAGGAAAAGAAAAACCCACATAATTGAAACGTACAGTAATTTTTAGGTTATTGTGACTGACGTCTCGGTAGATTGTAAACAGTATGGCCGCCGTAGATGCGTGCATAACAGAGCGGCCCGACATACGGCCCAATATTTCCGCGAAAATTAAAGCACGCTTCAATTTCATGAGAATGACTGCACTAACCCTAAAACTAACCCTAACCGACCCTCACGACGCCTAACCTGAGCCCTAAGCGACCCTCACGCTTTGCATGTTGGGATGCATGTTGCGATAATATATCGTCCATAGGCGGCACTCTAATTTTATTGCATTCGTTGGCGGCCATACTGTTTACGATTTACCGAGACGTCAGTAACAATAACCAATTTTTACATTTTACCAGTTAAGCAAATTGGTACGTTATGATTGGCATTCTGAACTGCTTTCTCAATAACCATAGGCCTACATCTAACAGTCGCAGCATGCGTTACTTATTGAACATTGGCTAATTCATTATCGCCCTATTGATTGCGCCATTCGGATTTCGCCCCTTTTATAGTAAACCCAAGAATAATATTATTCCAAAAGTGCCCCAGTTTGTGATGGCGAGAAAATGGTCACCCTAGTTTAGGGGATTCGGGTTTCGGGCCGCATCCCTGATGTTTGACTGACACACTACTCGATCATGCGGTTTCGTTACTTGTAGGCCTACTGTCTACAAAAATTCAGCAAAGACTATCAGACATCTAAAAATCACACGCACTTTGGCACCAAATTCCGGTAATTAAAATATTTAAATCGGAAATATTATCTTTTTATTCAGCATCTGACCAATACTGGCAATACAAAACTAAAATCACAAGCAATGTGCTTCCGGTTTGCGTGAACTGAAGTACCGCAAAGGCCTTGCACATACCGTTCGGTAATATACGTCGATGATATTATATGAGGTCGTTGGTTAAAACGGTTAAATCATGATCGTCATCAAACTGTAGCTTATAACGCGCCTAAACTAAACCTTGCACGAAAGCGCAGGAAAGTCTACTAATAATGACTCTCTAACAAATAGGCCTAAGTCTTCAGGTTTTTCTTGAAGTGATAAGGAAGATGACTTGCGAATGAAGTCCGGGTTTAGGGGCCTATTTCATCCAGTCGGGGCAGCTAGTGCAAATGCATGGTTTCATCATCATTATCATCAGCATCATCATCAGACAAGTTAACGCCAGAGCATTGCCGCTTCCACGACTCGAATTGCATTGGGAATTTGTGCTCAGGCACAATCTTTACTAAAACCCACTTGAAAAATTCATATAGCGACACACACACTAGGCTAACTCAGAGGCGCTCTCAGTCAACCACTCGACCACAGTGTTTGATAAAAAATAATTCTGAAGGACTTTATAGAAACAGGAAGAATCATCCCATGTCGGCATTGCGGCAGGCGCAAAAGACTGCTAAAAGCTCCTGAGCGAAGGGCTCGGGGCATATAGCGACCTGAACTGCGATTCCGAGGATAACGCGCTCAACATAGAGCCACTCCGAGTCAGCGAAGTGTCATGCGACATGTGGGCCGAAAGACGGGCAAAGTTAGAGGTTCGTCCAGTTAGACCCGAGTGAGACTAGCACAGACGAGCAAAGAGCCGCATTAGCCTAACTCAAACCGCTGGCGACAAAAGCATGGACAAATTAATGTAGCCTAGTAGCACTGTAGCAGCAACATCCCGGGACAGGGAACGACAGATGACGAACAGCACGCGCAAGTCTTCTGACGTACCGTAATAGCTTTGCATGAGCAGTAGCCTAAGCATTATAGGCTAGCCTAACAAGGGGAAACGCTTCAACCACCTAAAAACAATAGGCCAATTGTAGCCTAAGCATCACATTTTGATGCAGGCGTCCAATTTCAATTTTAGTGTATCGTGTATATGCATACGTACGTGAGTGTGTGTGAGAGAGAGAGAGAGAGAGAGAGAGAGAGAGAGAGAGAGAGAGAGAGAGAGAGAGAGAGAGTGAGAGATCAACAGAGACAGACAGACCTTAGGCCTATCGGCGACGCTCATTTCTATGCATAAGCAATTAGAGGATGAAAATCACGAATTCACGGTTTAAAACCGTGTCGAAATCCACAAATTTCTTATGTCAAACATAGCAAATTAGACCTGAAATGGACATCTCGATAGGTCAGTCTAAATTAAATAAAACATAAAATCGCGTAGTGCCTACACGAACATTATTCTTATTGACCTCGACTAACAGCAAGGACAAGCCAGCTGACATTTCCACATGGTATTAAGTAGGTAAGCGTAAGCTTTGATAGAATAGTTCGCTAGAGTGCGCAGGTGGAAGAGAAATCTCGAAATAATAATTTTCCTTTACTTCCGGCTTCTCAGCTAACAATCCTGCGCGCTAAGCAGTGCTAAGCAGTAAACACTAGATTATCACGCATCACAAAACACGAATATCAAATTCGACGAGACCTTTTCCACAATCACTCGCATAGGCCTAGTGACTAGTCATGTTACCTAATAGCACTTTTCTTTGTCGTAATATCAGTCACGCCTCTGCCAAACAATGCAACATTTCTTGTAGCTGTAACTTCAATTAGCCCATAAGTTTGACTTGGAGCATATCACACTTGTCATTTCAGGTGCCTATTTGCCAAAAAGAATAAGTCGAAAAACTAAGTGTTCACACTGAAAACAATTTAACAGTAAATATCTCTTGAAACAAAGTTTTAATTAAATGCAAATAAATTAGGTACATGTATTTGTTTTAATTCTTGAAACCATCACGTGCACATTGTTGAAGTCAATAACACATACCTAGTATTATGTATCTATTGGCTATATCGTAAAAGTTTAAGTGCATGTATACTGAAAGATATACTGTAATTTACTTTAAACCTATATTTGGAACCAAATTACAATACAGTTGAACTACACTAAAATTATGTTTAAAAGCTCGATTATTTATGGTTAAATTTTTTCAACCAGGTTACGACAACATCATCAGAAATGCCCATGCACAAAACCTGTTTCGTATGTTGAAAAACCAGTTTTTATTGTTTTTTGCTTCCAAAAATATTTATTAAAAGTAGGGCTCCATTACTTGCATCAAAACACATTTAGACTAAATATTTCTATTCTATAACTCTAGGCCCAAAAAGCCCATTAAGCATTAGTCACTGACTCACTATGCGAGAACAAACTTGTCTTGAACAACAAGTAACAGTTTTTGCAATGCTACAATGTCACAGGTAAAACATTTTAACTTTTATTATATTAAAATCCCAAAAACATTTACCTGGAACTTTCCACAGTAAACAGCAGATTGTTATTTGTACAATGTCTTACATTGTTCAGCATTCCCTCAAAATGTACAGAAAGTACCAGTGTTCAATTAAAGATCTTGGATTTGTCATGCATATTAGGTAACACGACTATACAAGATAAAAATTATGTGAAACAGAATAGCTATGCAGACTAGTTTCATATTTATGCTGACAAATCTATACATAAAAAGCTTGAACAAGAGAACCATGAAATTTTGGAATCTCCAAATATCTTTAGAAAACCAAAATGAAGAATTACATGATGCAATGATGTGGATACACTTGTTCTTTCATTTAAGAACATTCATCTGTCCGGTTTGTAAAACTTCCAATGCTTGTCAGCTTTAACATGTATTTATTTTCATTGAATATTCTAAACAACAGACTCAAAGCAAAAACAGCATCTTAGTCTGCTGTTATCATTATAGCACTTTATCGGCTACAGAAACAATAATTTACTGAATTGTTGTAATTACATTTCTGTCCTCACATGATGTTGCCATTCATTGCTGGTGACAAAGACAAGTAATGAAACCTGCCACCACCACATCTAATTTTCGTCAACAAGATAAAAGCCTTCAGAAACAAGTCACAGTACACATACTCTCACAAAAAAATTACGAACAGTTGCAACCATAATAAGTCTCAATGTTTCACAATCCACGCAACAAAAATCTGTGAATATCTTAATTCTTCTTCTTCAAAGTGATCAACGTTGAGTTTACGGCATATTTGAGGAAGTTCTTTCTTTCACGATGTTGGTACAGCATCAATCACATTCGTCAAACACTTCAAAATCGTTGTAGTTGAAAGGCTTTGTTGATCCTGTGAAAAGAAAGTGAAAAACCTTGACTCATTAAAAGAGCACAAAAACATAACTTTGTATAGTCGACATGCCTACTCAAGATATCTATACCGAGCAGACCTTCAAGTTTTCATTGTGATCTTTACTTCAAAGATGTTTTGTGCACCCCATAGTTTTCTGACTGGCCACTTGGTAGGCAAGGAATAAATTCTGCTGAAATCTTGGGTATCTGCCATTTGTTTCTGGTCTCAGTCGGAAACAAAATTCACAGAGAACTCATTCTGGTAAGGTGCTACAAATTTTAACATGTCGACAATATGTGACTTTTGACATGTGTGAAAATAAAATATCATTTGGTTATGCTGCATTAAAAATTCAGATAATAAAATTGCTTACATTACTATTGTAAATTAGTAACTTCATAACATTAAGAAAATGACTACCACTGACACAAAGAGGGACACACAGCAAGACTCAATTTTAATTCTTCACAGGTGCACTGGATGGCACTAGCACGACTGTAGTAATCCAGTGACAGCACAGAGCTTAATATGTCTGCTGCTATCAAGTTGCTGGCACACTTCTATAGCCCTTGTGCTGCAGCCATATTACCTTCAGGTAGAGAACTTTCAGGACAGTTGATAATAAGAGGCGGTGGCAAGTGAGTTTAACTTTACCTTACTCAGATTGTTACAATGCCAAAGAAACACATTAAAATCCACAACCACTAAACACCAGCTAATAGGGTTTGAACACAGTTCCAGGAAAATCACGAGGGTTTAACGTCAAAATAAAGGCCAGACTAATTATATACCTTTAAAAACAGTTCCCGTAGGTTGTGCACTCCCCTTGAAATTGCTGGCGGTTGACTGGGCAGACGCTTCCTTACCACTCTGCTGATCTCCTCGTCCCATTAAAATCCCCTTTCCTTTGAACTGCAGCCTGATGCCCAAGGTTTCAGACGAAGACGCAGCAGACTCTGCTCGATTCTGCGACATGGAACCCGGTCTACTAATCACTTTATGATCACTGAAAACTTTCGTTCCTGATTTCGACGCAAACTTATCTGGGCTCCGTTTGTCTGCGGACTTTGAAGTCTCCGATTTATCGGGAGAATCCCATATGCTGAAAGCAATTCTTTCCCTTGACTTACGATGGTCCGTGCTTCTTCCAGCATCAGACTGACCCTTGACATGCTGTCCTTTTGAAGGCTCTTGTCCCCCTTTTGAACTCTGAACAGACCTCGGAGGGCTTGGGTTTCGGGACATTGGAGCCGGTTTCTTGTCGAAGATGATAGTCCTTTTCTCTTCAACTTCTTGCAGACTTGGCGAATTCACCTGTTGTGTGACAACCTTCGTCAGGTTTCCCGACATCACTTTAATCTGTATTTTCTCCGGATTAGCCAGATGAGCAGACGGCTTTGTGTCTTGTGCCAAGGATGTGATCTTGATTCTCTTAATTTCCGGTTCTCGAGGAGGAGGAGGATCTACTTGTTGCGATCTCTTCAAACCTTCCGCTGTGCTCTTCATTTGACTTGTCTGCAGGAGCGCAGCCATCTTGTCATTTAAATACTGAATCTCGTAGCCTGGACTTTCTTTCAAAAATTGCTGAAATAAAATGTTGGCACATAAAACAGATGATTAAGCAGCAATTTAGAAAAATTATACCTTAGCATTTAAGTCTATTAGGCAATCTCTCACAAGTGATGCAAAATGATTTGTTTTTGGTGTCTCGTCAAATTTGCCAAAAATTCAACATAATGATAAGTTCTAAGTTTTAGTATTGTCAATGTTATACACTTTAATTTGATGCAAGTCTTATCAACTCATGCAGCATTGCAGCTGCCTATGGGTGTTCACCAGTTGTGCAACACTGTATACATGAACTTGTCAATGTGCCCTTGTAATGGCACATGTTATTTTACGGCACCGTAGAAATTGTCTTAGCCATTCCTAAGCATGGATTTAAAGCAAATGCATTTATGTATATACTAATGCACTACTGTATGTATGCAGGTGTCTAAGTACTATATATGAGAACCTCTCAAAGTGTTCAGTACTTGTACCAATGTAACCAGGTTGACTAAAGGTGTGCTGAAAAAGATGTCAAGTTGTCCGTATAAAATGATAAAAATGTGTAGGGAAAGAGGAAAGTTCTATGCCACAGTTTAAGTACTGAGGAAAACAAACTAGCACATAAAATATTTTGGCATGTGTAGAGATCACTAGAGAATATACCTTACCAGTGTCCAAGTGTAAAAAGCATTTCCTACATTCACATCCCATTAACCGGCTTTGCATCATATCAGAAACCACTTCCTTTAACTTTAGGGGAAAATTTTGTGGTACCACAATACATAAAAGTCAGTACAATAACACCGTCATGAAAAGAAATCTTTTTGCTGTCTCCAACTAAATTCTTATTTCTCTGGGTCTTTCGTACTGGGAGCGCCTCTGATTTGTGTGCACTGTGAGAGGCTCTTTATAAATTTATAGATACAATGCAATGCCATGTAGTAAGCAAAGTCTTAATACTAGTGGCAATCACCTCCACATATTTTCAGTAAACAGGGTTGTGCTTTGCAGCACTTTCTTCATTCATATGAGACGAGAAGCAGACCAGTTATCAGCCTCCCCATACTAAAACCTTTTACTACATTGACCTTGCACCTAGAGCATACTCGCAATTAATAGATTACCTGAAATTATTCAATTAGGACAAACAAGTTAATGTCAAAGTGCTTTAGACAAAATTTGTAAAATTGCTTGTAATTCATTGCAGCAGAAATCAAACAAGCTTGCCGCCGTAACTGGAATGAGGAGCACAACCTTCAACACACCTTAAATTTGTTGTTATGTGATGCACTTTTCAGATGATCTTCAGCATGAGTGTTGTCTTTGGAAAATTCATAGCAGAGGGAACAGAAGAATGCCTGAAGTGGCATGAGAAATTCATCACCTGAAAACAGGACGTTGAATAACAACTGAAAATGTGTTCAGATCAGTACAAAAATGATAAAGAAATTAATTCAAAATATAAGCATCTATCATAGATAAGCCATGGTGCATTACATGAAACTTGCAACTTACCACATTCTGTTTATATCCCCAGATTACTGGTAGCTTTAGGGGTTAAGAAGAATCACAAGTTAGACTGCAATGAATTTGTACAAAGAGTTCAGTTTCAACATCCATACACATTCTGGCATTTGTACTGAGCTTTCAACATCATTACCGGTACTTGAACTCTCCTGTAAAAACCCCAAAACATATTTTTCTGATATTGCAAACACTGATTTTCCAAAATTAAATTCAGTGCTGTAACATTTGGCCTCCATTTGGTGGATGTCATCAGATACAACATAAGTCTTAAATATCTGACAGTCACCAGCAGAGGAGAGAATACTGGACATTTGAAGTGTTCATAAAACATCCTAGAAGTGCGCTGGTACTCATGACGCTATACAAAGTGCCATAATTACAATAACAATTGATCCAGAACTTTATCCGTATTCAGCCAACAAAGATATAGATTGACATGAACCCAATCACCAAATCAAGCCACTTGCACCTTAGTTACAGCATAGAAACTTAAAGCAGCAATTATCTTGTAAGTGTCCCAAACAAGTTTCTGTTTTGCAGCATCCTTACATTAAAAAAATAACAAGACAACAATAGCCAGTATATTTTACATGTTCAATGTCATGTACAAATGTCTCTAATGTTGATTATAGAAAGGAACTGAATAGAAGCAGCACACAGATACATATAGTAGTTAACAATTTAAGTGAGTTTTATCAAATAATTACCTCTTGCTGGAGCACTAAGAACCCCACTCTGACTAGGTACCTTTGGTCCAGATGGCGGCTTGGGTTTGTTGTAATCTGGGTCGATCATCTAAAATAAGCACCGCACACTCAATCAGAAGTGTTCATCAAAGCTTTCATGAACCAACACGAATTTGTGAATAAAATAAATCATTTTCTGTCAGTGTGTTCCATGTGAATAAACAGACTTTGTAAAAAAATGCACTCCAATTAAATGCATTCTAGTAACGGGCAAATTTGAACATGTAAGAAAACGATTATGACAAAACTGTGTTTCAGACAAGACCCATAGCAGATAATTTAGTCTTGCCTTTATGAAGAAATTTCTAAGGCACAAGCACGACAAATCTGGCAAGTAGCATAACACATGAACCACGCAATCTCCCCCCCATTCTTGATTATCTTAAATGGCCAGCAAATAAATAAAAATCATAATTGTCGTTGTTCCACAATCCACAGCAAAAATTAAAATGGACCTTCAAGCTTCACGCGAACAACAGTTCAGATAAAAAGATATATTACATTACAGTATGATTCGATAAATAATCATAAATTTAATATTAGTTGAAACATCTAAAACGTTTCCCAACTGCACTTACTGTTTGATGATGATCAGAATGAAGATGTTGGCACAAAGCCGATATATCAGTGTAAATCAGATTACATTTCCTGCACCACAGATTCCCTCCATCATAGTAATCTTCTGCCCTGATGTACATGCTGACGGCCATATCCAAAGCACATTTCTTTTTCTCGTCCATGATTTTTTCCATGCTGGAAGGTCCCTGCACGAGCTCATTCGGTAGGTCTAAATTCTTACCAGTTTCTATATCTTTTCCTGATACTGTCGACCTGCTTACATCAATCTTGCTCCTTTCTACAACTCCTTTCTTCGACTCAAGTTCCGATGTGTTTGAAGTTTTAGAACTTGAATCTCTCGTCACTATAATCTCCTTTTCCAATTCGCTGGACTTCTTGACCGCTAAATTCCTACTCTGACCTTCCGAAGTCTTTGACTTCTTAACATCCGCAGATCTGCTGCGACTCCTACCCTTTCTACCTCTCTGTGAATCTGGAGACCTAGCTCTGCCTTGCCAGTCCGATCGAGATCTATCATTTCTTCTGGACTTTTCGGGACTTCTAGAGCGACTTCGGTCACGCCTGTACGACTTTTCTCGGTCATCATAACTATTATAACTCAATTTACCAGTATTTCTATTCTTATAATTTAGCCACTTAGAGTTTCGACTCTCAGACCCATCGCGGCTTCTATTTCGAGCCTCTGCTTTGTTACGAGACGAACTGCTCTTCAGTTCTACAGAGGATTTCTTGTCGGTTTTATCTTTTCGGTGCTTGCTTCTACTTCGTGACTTGCTGTTGCTCGAACTACTGCTGCTACTAGATGAGGAGCTTGATGAACTGCTGCTGCTACTACTGCTGCTACTGGAACTTCTACTTGCAGATTTACGTTTTGCGCTCTTTTTCACTGGCAAGCTTTTCTTTGTTGTTTCTTTTGAGCGTACTGCCTGACCCTGAAGTATATCAATAAAATGAACCACTTATAAAAATATGCATAAAAGTGTATTTCCAGTCACAAAATAAGCATACTCTCAGTAAAGAAATTTAAATTATACTACATAGCAACATAGTTAGTCTACTGAAAATGTACGTACAAGAATATTTAAACAGTCCTGTCACGTCAAAAATACCTGCAATTCTTCCAGTGATTTGTCACATGTGATCCAGGCAGGAAAATAAGTTTCTCTTGTAATTTTCAATTATAGTTTAAGCAAATTTTAATCTAATTTCAATTATGAAACTTCTGTCATAAATCTAACAGCTTTAAGATACATTACAGAATGAATAATGCCATATTGCAATTGCAACAATTCAATCGCAGTACAAAAAGGTTTTAAAATCTGGAAACAAAGATCCTTCAAGAAAGCTGAATTTAAATAACTATTCTGAGGCTGTTTCAAAAGCTTAAATAATCAGTGTCCCTCAGTTTTATTACACACAATTTGAGGTATTAATCCATACAGAGTTATTCATTTATAACAGAAAGACTAGTACCCACTTAAGAAATTACCATTTTTTTATATGCTACAGCAGTCATTCTTAGTTTGTGATTGGCAAACAAAAAACATTTCGATATTTGTCGGTGTGAAATTACGCTTGAAACATTTAAAAAATTGTATACTTCATACAAACTCCACGACAACATACTACAGTTTCATGTTTTTTAAGCTTACATTTATTGTGCTACATAGAACAAATAGATGCTCGAAGATAAACCGCATTGGAACAACTTTATTTATCAACGGTTTAGGTTCTTTTGTTGTTGTTCAAACTTTCAAACTCACACTGCTGAATACCTAGAGTCAGTAATATTTATTACCAGTGCACTGTCAGAACATGGTTTATTGATCATACATGTTTAAAATATTGACTTCTGCTATTACACACGAACAGAAACTTCAGGTAAACCATCTGAATCCTCTTCTGGTACATTGTGAGATCACACATCGTTCACAACAATCAAAGAACAAATGTAGCCACTGTGTCTGAGAATGCAGAAAATGTTTGGCAAGTCCGAGACTTTCAATTTCCATGGTTTTGATGTCTGCAATACACAAAAACAACAAACATACTAAAACTTTCATAAACAAGAAAATCTATAAATTGAGCACTCAAAGTTACAAAAAAATATTTTCAAAAGACTGTTGATAGTCAATTGTTCACGAGAACTCATAGAACAGTATTTAGAATCTGTAAAACCTAAAAATGCTACAATACTTGTAGCTGCTATATTATATTTTAACAGAAATCTGCCCTTGGTAATTAATAGCAACAAACTGAGCACTAGATTTGTGCTTGCAATTATCTGATCAAGTTATCTCATGAAATAAATTTTAAAAATAAAGAAAATTATAACTAAGAAGCATCACTTACTGATGTTCCAACAGCAACTCACAACTTTGTACCTACAAAATAACAATCCATTCTACTGACACAATTTTCAGGCACCTGTGCAGTGTGCACACGGCAAATGTGCCAATAGATCTGTCAATTTGAAGAGCTACACTCAGTAGTCACCAACATCGAATTTTCCATCACATCACAGGCCATCAGAATGTAGTTTCTTGAAACGTTTTTCAACACTTCTCTGAAAACACAAATGTTGCATCTAAAGCATAGAGTTATCATATATTAGATAAATACAATTAATATGTATTAAATGCAGTTGCATTGTAAATAACACAATTCATGCAAGGTGCCAAATATCAAAGCAGTATTGATTCTTTTCTAAAGTTGAAAAGCGTCATCGACAGATAAGTTTTAACCTTGAGTAGAAAAGAAATCTATTTACAAGCTCATTTTTTATTGATAACATGAGGTAAATATAAATATCTTACAAGCTACAACAATGCAAATCATAATTTTTATGCATTAAAGTACATGGTAGCAGATGAATATTTAACTCAAATTTTAGACAAATTAATAGAATAAATCACTTACCTTCACAAGTTATCTTGTTAAAATGGTGCAAACGGAATGCTTCGAAAACCGAAATTCACGCACGAAAACATTATTTTATACCAAACAAATACTTCATGATAATGCATTGGAATATGATTGAACAATTGCCATAAAGTACTAAACCAGACCAAAATATTTTTACTTAACAAAGTTTAAGAAATAGATGATTCAGCTTGAAAACATATCTTCCTGAAAACGTTTGTCATGCTCAGGAGTATAAATTACGAGGCGGTAAAGGATACACAAGAGCTATACTTAACAGGACCAACAGATATTTCATCATAACATTAATGCCATATGGCATCTGCTAACTTAGAATTCTGGATCTGCTCTTCATGTCGCCAGTACTGAGCAGCTCTCAAATATATTTAAATCTAATCTTGTATGGATATTTTACCCGGGCATTGACGCAATGCCCTTGCGAGGTGCTACTGACAAGAAATGTATATTTCAAATTTTCAACTCTTTCTAGTGATCTATTTCTATGGGAAAAATAGATAACAAAGAAAATTTCTGTCTTATTTATATTTCCAATCAAAACAAATATATACTTCACAACCTGTCTTAAATATGATGTCACCAATTAGGCTCCCAAAGATTCATGTAAAAAATTGTGCAGAAATTTTTTCCTGGATTTGTGCAAGTAAAAAATATTATAAAGCATGTTATTTTTGTGTGGATCAGTGTACCAAAGTACAAATTAGACAATAAAGCAAAAAATGCAGTTATAATGTTCCCATAACCATTAGATTAATATATTCAGACGATTGCAAAAAATTCAATCTTGCAAAAACCTATGCCCACCGAAATCTACACTCATTACAAATACAACTTCAAGATACTGTATGCCTAGAATCAATCATCAAGTTACACAACGTGCTGAATAGTAGCCATCCGTCTTCATATGTACACCTAACGTCTATAGGCTAAATTCATTCGTTCCATCACAAGCCGACAGTATGCAATGCTACTTTGTGAGGGCTTTGAGAAACTTCATCTAAAGCATTTTATTGCGTGGCCTCACCATTACTACAAAAACGTCTTTAACTACAAATTCATCTATAATTTCAACGCAATCATCCCATTTGGTGGCAGCTATATTTGTCATCATTGTCCAATGGTGTCATAGCTATGTTGAACTACGACGCAACGCAGTGATTTTTAAGAAAGTCAAAGCTAGATTTTGAAAAAATTAGCAGGATTTTGGCCGATTTTGCGCACATTGCCAATTTTTGCGCCATTGCGCAATACTTGGATTTTTAAAGCAAAAATTGCGCAGCGCAAGATCGCAAATTTCTGGAAGGCCTAACCGACTACAGAATGTCAAAGGACCAACCAAGTTCCTTTTAAACAATAGAGTGAAATAGTAGATAAAGTCGTACCATTTTCACTCTGACAGTTGGTCATGTAAACAAAATTTATGTCTAATGAGCGGATTTCAAATAAAGCACTGCAGGCAATATTCAAAGGATAAGAAGTACAGGCAGCTCAACGTCGGAGGAAGAGCATAATTATGGAGATTCAGAAAGTCTTAACTACATATGAGAGAAGTGTTGCACCACAAACAACTGAAATGAATAGAAATCATTCATTAACCCCATCACTGCCAAACACTTGTGCCAGAAATTGGTCATATTAAAAGCCATATTAGATAAATATAATATATATATGCAATTTCTTTTTCGGTACATTTCCAAAGGATCTGAAGGGTGGACAGTTCTTGATTTCTGTTCAACCTTAAAAACCTATATTTTTTTAATCGGCAAAGCGTAAATTCAACTTGGAATGTATATACGCAAACCGAGGAATCACCTGACATTTAAGCCAAGACTCACCTAAGTTTCTTGTTTTTCTGTGTGCAAATTTTGCCCACTCGGTGATATATTACGATGCTTGAAAGTTGCACAAATTTGATTAAATTTAATATAAAATAATGCAAGATACAGTTAAGAAAATATCTTCTTGCATGCATAACTTTAATGCTACAAACACACAAACATTTTCAGCATAACCTAGTAATTGGGCACAATGAAACTGTAAATATATTTAAACAACGTCACAAAGTCTTACATGATGTAAATGTTTTCGGAAACTTCATAGTGCAAATTATACAAACCACATTGAACAGTACATTTTCACTAACCTTAGACGTGGTATTCGTCGCTTTCTGACCATCAGAAGTCGAAGCCAACGCATCGGTCGACGTTGTTGTGATCGCCTTTGGCCGTGAACTTGAAACAGAAGCTGTACTGCTAGTCATGAGACTTACTGATGAAGTAATCATGGATTGACTGGTCGTTGGCAACATCTTAGTGTCTGGAACCGTTAGAGATGCAGCTTCTGCAGCAGATGACACGCTTGATTTGCTCTCGGGAAACGCATCTTCCGACTGATCCCCTTGAAGATACTGCTCGGTCAGTTCTTTCGTCGCCTTACGCAGCGCCCACAGGTGATCCCCGATTTCTGACCGCATCTGCTTGTTCTCTGTTAGCTTTACGTCTCTTTCTTCGCTGGCGGCTCTCTGCAGAAGATCGCCGTGCAACTTCTCCAGTTTCTCCAACTCCTGCTGCAGCAGATTGATGTTCACTAGCATCTCTGCTTTGCTCGCCTCAAGCTTTCGAATCTGCACCTTAGTTAGCTTTGGTTTGACGACAGTCGTATCAGAGTTAATTTTCTGGTCATCAGAAGACTCTTTAGGCTTAGCGATGGCATCATCACCCACCATCTTCTGATCAACTGATGGCAACTCCTTCGGCCAATGAGAACTTGCCGCATCAACATGGGTCACCTTCTGATCAACTGGCATCTCTCTGGGTTGACTGATTGCAGAGCTGTAAGAAATCTTCCGATCAACTTTTGGAGCAGGCATACTTACAGAAACATTCTGTGCAGCATTATCATTTTCCATTTTTTCAGTAATGTCGGACATTGACATTCGTTCGTGTGGACCTTTCTGCTGAAGTCCACTGTTGATTTTCTGCAGATTTGCCAGCTCTGCCTGCAGTGCTTCAATGTCGGCCTTCATCTGCTCCTTGCTTCGCTTTTCCGATTTGTTGTCCTGAACATCAATCAGTTTTGACAACTTTTCCCCAGCCACAACTACTTTGTCAGCTGGTGCTAAAGACCTTCGAGTCGTTACATTGGATTTTGAAGCGCCTTGTGCGTCACTACTTTCAGCGGCTTGAACCTTGTCGATCATAGTTAAAGGTGACTTAGAATACCTCGACAACTGACTCTTCTCAAAACTCCTTCTACTCTTCCCACTATTTCTGTGGTCGTTGCCATTGTCTGATTCAGACCCAGACGATATGGATACCCTACTGCCGCGTGACTTTCGTTCTGAACTCCTGGCCCTCTGACGATCGTTTCCTCTTTCCCGAGACGACCTGGAGCTATTCTGTTCTACCTGCTGGTTTCGAGCTCTCTTTCCATCTCCTTTAGGATCATCTTTGCTCGTTAACTTGCGTAGAAACTCTTCCGTACTCTGTTCCCAACTGGAATCGGTGCCACTTCGCTGCTTTGCAGCTTCCGATTCTGGTTTTACCACCTTTGAAGCCTCTATATCCGGTTTTAACAGACTACCGCTAGTTACTATCAACCGACTGACATCAGGATCATTTTGCTTCCCCAATAGAGCTGAACGAGGAACAAATGGCGGAGGATACTTTCTCGTCTGTACGGTAATCGAATCTGTCTTCCCTTCATCACCACCACCAACATCAGTAGACTTCAGATTACCAAGAGAGGATATAGGCTTCATATCCAACTCAAATCCTGAAGTCTTAGTAAGCATGTCCATCAAAGGGTTTTGCTGTGACGAACTTTCCTTGCTCTCCTTCACTTTCATGAGGCCCTGGATCAACCTTTCTGCTAAAAACTGATTCTGCTCTTCCAGCTGCACTTTGTCTTGTTCATCAGCCTCTCTTCTCGCCTTTTCTTCTTCCAGCTTAAGCTTTTCGAGAGATTCCTGCTTCTTTCTCTCCTGCTCTTCCTTTACTAGTTTTCCATCATCGTCCCTTTTAAGCTTTTCCTGCATCAGCTTACGAAGGTCGTCGTCCAAATTAATCGTCTTTAGAATCTTGTCGACTGTCGAGTTCAGATCAGAGTTCTCACTCGACATCCGTACGGATGACTCGCCCCGAAACGAAGACCCAGGTAACTGCGTCTCCCTTAAAGGCCGCTGGACAGAAGGACTCTCTTGCGACGACTGACCTTGATAAGAAGCTGTAACCTGTTTTAGATCAGACCAGTGGTAACCAGACTGAGTCGAGGTTGGTGGCTGGGAACTATACGCATTCTGCGCTTCAGATGCAGCAATTCTGACGGGATCTTCATGCTGATGATAGCTAAACTGGCCAGGCAAAGCCCGACCTTGACCTCTGTGGCCTAATGCCGAGTCAGCATACAACATTCCATGTCTCGGAGAATCAGAATGTCTACTCATGTCCGGACTTTGCTTGGACACAAGCCTCAAAACGTTTTTTAGAATATCAGAAGTCATGTCAGAAACTTGAGGTCCCTGGTCAGCAGCCAATCCAGCCATCTGCTGCTCGTAGCTAGAGGACGAAGAGTACGTGGATGAATACGATCTTACGTCACGATCGGGATTTCTCTCTGGTATGTAGCTAAGCAGGACATCAGCCTCAGAAGGCTGAGCTGGTTCTTTCTTGCTGGAACTACTGCCGTACAGGAATTCATCTTCGTCGTCCACATCGTCGATGTTTCCAAACGTTGGAATTCCGGCGACGGGCGCAGGACGATTGTGCTGAGAAGGAACGTGCTCCGTCTTTGCATTCCAAGGACTCCCAGCAGAGTTGTAATCCGTCCATCTGTCATCAACGTTCGGAGCTGACGACTGGTTATTATGCCTACCGCTGGAAGTCGGAGGAGCGCCATGGCTTGCAACAGACGAATATATTGAATCGTCATTAAC
This sequence comes from Lumbricus rubellus, assembly GCA_945859605.1. Classification (NCBI taxonomy): domain Eukaryota; kingdom Metazoa; phylum Annelida; class Clitellata; order Crassiclitellata; family Lumbricidae; genus Lumbricus; species Lumbricus rubellus. Next base: position 11,621,438 of record OX243816.1, read on the forward strand.
GGTAGGCAAGTTCCTTGACTGACCGGATCCCATTTGGTTTTTAGTACCTTGAAGACCAGCGCCATCACCAGGGAGAATGTTGTCATACCTTGTTGCTTGTACAATGGCAAGAGTGCTTCTTAGCCTTGACAACAATTCTTCTTTTCGGCTGGCCATTGCTAAGTCAATAAAAAAAAAACAATTCCTAAGATAAGCAAAGGCATAGTTGATAAAATGCAGTTCTTCGCCAAAATGTCTAATACTGATGCTGTACTTAGAAAGGATACAAGTCAATCAGATATGAGCAAAGAGAAAATCAATGTACTGAACACAGAAGGCAATGAGGAATACAGGAGACAATGAGGAATACAGTCCTAGACAATGAGGAATACAGGAGGCAATGAGGACTACAAGAGACAATGAATACAGTCCCTGAGACAATCAGGAATACAGGAGACAATATGAACCAGAAGAAAGCCAATGTAGTGAACACAGGAGAAGGCACCATGGGTCAAAAAAGCTAAATGCATATATAAAAAAATTAGTGTTCGAATAACATTTTACTTTGTCCTTCTTGTTGCTTTAAGGTTAAGTGTCTCAAACTCATTTGGTCGCGTGAAAATCGATTTCGAGGATCTGGTCGAAATTTGTATGGGGAATTCGGGCCACACCCTCTCAATTCCACAAATAAACACGATAAGTTTCAGCTTTACCCATTGGATATTATATTAAAAGACCGCTGTTTTTTACACGAAGTTCCAGGTGTTTAAATTTTAAAAAAACGCATCGTATTTCGTTAAGCACAGCGTATAGAGATTCCACTATTCTGATATTGAAATCTACACCTAAACCAAATCTGGTTCCAAGTCTGGGCACCTTTATAGAATATAATTTTATGGCGGAACGAAATATCGAAGATATTGTGTATTACATTACAATTTCACGCTCAAGCGTTTACTTGAAAGATCATCCGTCCTTATCAGTCGCTACCCTTAAAAACAGATAAAGCGATCACATAATATTCAATAACCTGAAAATTATCCCGACTAGTTTAACTTTTAAACTAAATGAAATCCGACAAAATAACGCAAAAAACTAGCAATTATTGTCTTTAACATAATGGTACTCATTAGCACAGAGTACATATTCTTGTAGAATCTACAACTGATGACGTATCAGACACCGGTTTCACCGTACTGTACAGAAATCGTCAACGTTGAAAATTATAGCATTTGGAGATTGAGACTATAATTTTATCTTGAAGGGTTGCTACATAACCTGGACGGTCATGGACGGCGTCCATGCACTTGTTTCACCAGCACACACTGGAAAGTTATAGAGAGTCGAGGCATTTTTTTACACTTTAAGCGCTGCCTAAAAGTAAGGAGCAATCAACTTAAAATAGGAAATTTCGATGATAAATTCATTCAAAAACGGGAAAAGAAACAGAAAAGTAATTTTAACTTATATTTTAAAAGGTCGTCAGAAATGATCGACTTATTTGCTGATCATGTTTCAAATAACCTTACTGCTACTCCAACAAACTTACTGACCTATTGGTATGCATCTGTAATTATTATACCTAGGCTGTCACATATATTAGGCCTAGTTCTAAGTTACTCGACCTCAGTATCATTCTGCCCAGAACTACAGCAACTATCATAACCTACCATAGTACCTACGAACTACCTTGCACAGTTCACACTTCTTGCTAGCAAAGTGACAGTTTCAGCATCCAGTGATTCACCAGATCACTAACCTTGGAAGGCAGAAAGCACAAGATTGAGTGTCTCTTGAGACATACCTAACTGCCTTCAACAAATACTTAACTAACAGTTACCAACGACTTATGCTTGATCACTATTAGCGATGCTCAATAAATTACTAATACTGTAGTACTGGACAATTTCTGCTTCTGTATCCAAGTGCCCTAAAGTGTTTAAATAAGTGCCTGGATGCCCCTTACCTTTCCAAAAGAAGTGCCTGGACGCCCCTTACCTGTCCAGACTGTGCCGGATAATAAGTGGCAGCTGGACGGTGCTCAGATTTTAAAATAAGTACATGGACGCCGACCATGACTGTCCAGTCACACTTCAAGCCCTGTTCCCCTAGCTAGACAGCTTTTTATAGTTTTCAAGTTTTTCCTAGTTCTACGACTATGAATGACTCTTGAAAGCACAATATAAATTCATCAGAGCACACTCAAATACTTAAATTATTTGGCAAGAACATAAAACAAGACTTGTTTTGATTGTTTTACAGACATAGGTACAGTTTATAATTTACTAATGCTTGCACAGGACACATTTAACAACTATGGTTTCATGAGCAAAAATCATTGTACAACTACTGAAATTATACAATATTTTATGCATGCAATGTATGTACATACCAATACTAAAACCATTCAAATAACTTTAAATTCTAAATAAAATGTTATTTTACAATTTACAGTGAAATTAGTATTCTAACACAGCCTGCTATTTTCTTTTACTTACATACAATGTACATACTGCTCAGGCTGGAACATTGTGTCAAGAATTGAAAATAATGCTGCACTTATTTTTTAAAGTAACCAGTTCTAGGACTGGTGTCATTTCCCATATGTACAAAACTATACACGCAGTAAGTTCAAAATCAATGGAAATCATATACATGTATATGCAAAAAGACATTTATACATATATTTTATATATATATGTTATGATTATGTGTGCACCTATCTATTGAGACAGATTCAGTGGTTCATTACAAGGATTTATAATTTTATAGGATTTACAGGCACCCTTGAAATAGCATGACGGTGTTACAACGCCATAGAAATTGTCATTGATATTATTATTTATATATAGCACCCCTCCACAATTACTACTCAAGAGCGCTCCTGACCTAACCTTGGCTAAAAATGACAGTTTAAGTCTGTGATAAAATGTTTCAGAGGGGACCCATGAAATATGAACGGAACCCATTTGAGACCACAAGGCGAGCAACAGAGAAAACGCACCAACACTGCCTTACAGAAGCACACACATAGGGGACAAGAAGTTCATCCTCCATAGAGAAAACAAAGGGAATGGCAGGCCTGGAATCCTGTGTGAAGAGATAAAACTCCCTGCAGCAATTTCAGATTTCCAAAAGTGCAATCAAAATAAATATAAATATTGGGGTCATCCATATTTTTATTTATGCAAAAAAACATGGGCGTCCACAGCGGGGCGCAAGGGGGCGCAAGTGCGCCCCTCTGGATTTTTCGCATAGTTTGCACATAAATTTAGATTATTTTGTTGTGATTGTTACAACACGATTTTCAATGTGATTATCGATTCCTTCTACAAGTTGAACCTATTTATCTTTCTTTGGGCGCATAACGTATAGGTAGGCTATAGTATTCTCTCGTGGTAATATGGAAATTCAAACTGGTAATATGGAAATTCAAACTGGTAATATGGACATTCAAACTGGTAATATGGAAATTCAAACTGGTAATATGGAAGTTCAAACTGTCACCCATTAAATTTAGACCATGTGACAATTATTTAGAAGTTTGCGCCCCCCTAGAAAAATTCCTGCGGACGCCCATGCAAAGAAACCCCATTTTCAACCCCCCCTCTTGCAACATCTGTACATTTTGTGGACCCCCGCCCAAGCGAACATACAAATAAGCTTCTCTACCTCCCCTTACAGAAGCCAATTAGCTAAAGTCATCTTTATGGCATTTACATTACTGTACCGTCTGTATAGGCTACTGTTCATTTTTGGCAAACATCATATATGCTAGCTAAATATGTTAAAACTGTTACGGCTTACTGTTTAGAAAATCTGAACATAAAATTTAATTATAATGTAGTAAAATGCCATCAGACGACGATATGATAATAGTTACAAATAGGTTAATGTGGACGTAATAAAAAGAAAGTTATTTTTCGCATATAGATATTTTGTCAAGACCCCTACCCTACAATACGCACCCGTATGCAATATATTGCCTCAATCTGATCACCCCTCCTCTTCACAGCATGCGTAAAATATGGACATCCCCAAAAAGTAAAGAACACCTACCACCAATGAAATTGACTAATAGATCTAAACACTGGGATCACTGAACCCGTCATACGCCAAGAGCTCAAATCATTGGACAGCAGATCCCATATCCTTTTACATTACAAGTTGCAACAAAACAACTTACTTGGCAACATCGTTTAGAACTTTAAAGCAACGTTCTAGGAAAACAGCCGCAAAATCACAGGCATTTCATATTGTACAGTTCCTAAAACATACGCCTCCACTAAAGTTCAAGCTGTATTTTATTTAAACATATCTTTGGAAATTTTTATATCACTGAGCAGCATTGGCAGCAGGGTTGGTGGTTGCATTTAGATAGAATGGTAAACAGGTTAAGCGCAGGAAGACATAAAACGAAAAAGCTTTTGTTCAAATCCAGAACAATTATCCTGTTATGGACATGAATCCAAAACCTAATTTCTCTTTTAAATTTGTAAGTATTATTATTTACTGAGTTACCTAAAATGTCATGACCAAGGTGTTATCATGAAGTTGCAATTATAAAATGTGCAGTCACAGCACATATCCGTGCATTTCGGCACTGAACACATTCTAACGTCTGCAAGAAATCCTACGTGACAAACTCGTAAATCAAAATACACCAAATATGAGATCAGAAATCAATGGGAAACCTGTGCGAGCTATCACAGCGATTCTCATTCACACAAGAAGCAAGTTCAGCGTTTCATAACTTTCATCCTAATTTTCCAGAGCAGCTGCTAGCAGAGAGCGAGTTTTACTCAGGCCCAAAAGTCATTTGTCCTGGACCGCCCTTCTTCAGATACCTCCGATACTTCTTGTGCTTAGCGCTCTCAGCCAGTTCTTCACGTTGTTCCTCTTCCTTTTTCGCTTTCCATTTCTGGAAAACACATAATAATCATGTCACTAGAACACACGCTGGAGTACAAACCAAGACAAACGTCCACTGAGTGCTAACTATTAGCCAATGTGACAACTGATCTGCTTTACAACTGCACATACCATAGAGATAATGTTGTCAAGTCAGATAACATGACAAATGGCCCGCAAATTGATGCTATTTTAAATACAACAAAAATAATAATAATACATAACTGCATATTATTGCCCTTCTTCCAAATTTCACAGCTGCATAAAGCCGCACACACCTCTATGGCGTAGATGCATTCATATTGCAGAACAGTTGTGCACTAAGGATTTGCTCATGGTCAATACACAATGATCGCCTCGAATGAGGATCAAACCCGTGTTACATATCGACCACTCTAACAAATCAGCCATCATCAGCAGAAAAGCCCCGCTACTAAACTCCGAGAATGAGTGAGAGTAAAACTGTATCCACGTCAACAAGCTTTCATGTGTCGTCACTCAACCATATGTAACCCTTTACCAACTGAAGGTATAGGATATCTCATACCACTTCCTTCAGTCTGGTAAGTAAAGGGTTAACGACGAGCTGCATGGGTTTCCCAGTCACTGTTAGTATGTACTCTCATCGTCCAAATATTAAAACGTATCACTGTCAGGTTGTGGGAAAAACTCTAGATCAACAGTCGGATAATAAAGCAGCCGCTGATGCCTACATATTGTTGCAAAAGTCCATCTTTATATGAATGCGCAGACTAGATACTAAAATAGTCAAGCAATTAATGTCATATTAAAAAGCAACTCACGTCAAATTTCACTTTTGCCCATAGCTCCTCTTTCATGAATTCTTCCGTGTCTCGATCTTCAAGAGCCTGTTAAGAAACAAAATTTTTTTACTAAAAGTTAACTTTCATGTTAGAAAGAAACATTCTAGCAGAACAACCAAATGAATCCAACAACTTTAGGTGGGCAAGAAAAATTCTCAGCACACAGAGTCCAGCCAAAAAGGAAGGGATTACCAGACGACCAGCACAGATACATTTAACCCTTTAATACCAGAGGGTATAGGATTTCCAATACCATTTACTACCATCTCGGCATTAAAGGGTTAAGCATAGATTGTGAGGACAAACACTTGTGATGAAACAAACTGGGCTTAAAAGATACTATGGACATGATGAAGAGTTCTCTGCTCGAAGGTAGGTCCTCTGGGTTTTTTAATGCCCCTGGGGTTTCCCCGCTACCTTCCACACAAACAATTGTGGGTGACTAATTTGTCCAAGGTCGCTACACAGTGACTTGAGGTAGATCTGAACCTGAGACCTTTCAGTTACAAGGCACAGAATTTACCACGTCCCATTTGGACATAGAACAGATAAATTGCCACTGCATGAATGTGGAAATTCATGCCAAAAAAGTTTAAAGGGTAAATAATAACATTTATAAAGCACCTTTAAAAAGTTATGAGCCTTCTGCAAATATAGGTTAGAACTTAAATAATTCAACTTCAGCGTTAACTCAATGAAAATAAGATGTTTTAAATGACATTCACTGTCAATTTAAAATTCATTTATAACTTAACTTCAAATGGTAAAGGCATTACGTAACTTCAGCTCGCTACAACCATCCACCCATGTATTTCCAACATTAAATTGTGATATATTGTGACACAATCTACTGCAGCTCATCATTACCTCCCATTGTAACTGACTGATTTTGAGGTATCGTCTTATAAGGTACTGCTTGTCTAGTTCAGAGTATTCGCGTCGACGTATGGTGTAATTCCAAATCCAGGTCAAATACCATATTACATATCGCGTTATGTAATACGGACTGAAGAGAAGCTGAAGCCACAGGATATCCAGGATGTTAGGCTTACGGTATCCACCTCTGTTGTGACAAACCAGAACAACAAACAGTTTAGAATTTCAAATAAAATTGCAAATGTATTCACAAAAAGCATGTGAAGTGCTATTAATTAGGTATTTTTACAAGAAAAATTTATCTTATCTATCTATCTCACAAATGTTTCTTTACAATTTTCTCTCAAAACACGACAACATAAAATAAACATCCCACAAAAATGAGACACATGCCTTCATTCATTCATTCATTGAATTTATGTAGCACCTCTTCAAGATATCTACTCAGAGGCCATGGATCCATTTCTGGCTGCACGTAGCTTTAACCTCTTGCAACATTGGAGGCCTGGTTGCTCTCTCAGCCAGAACATTTACAGTAGCTTTGGAGAAGTGGGTCCAACTTTCTCAATTAAGCTGCCTAGCCTCTCACAATATGAGCTACTTGGTCTTTCTTAACCTCTGCAAGCATTTAGAATAATTTTCTCTGATCATGCCAGTTTTCCACCATTCCACTGGGAACATTTCTATCTTGAGAAGAAGCACTAGTATGTATACACGTCTCTATTTAGAATTTACTCAATAAAGACCAGACGCTGATGAGATTTTTGTCATAAATATCCTTTAACACCATTTAAACCAGTTGTGCCAACTGTAAGTTAAGCACACAATGTCATCTCATATATAACCAATTAACTTTAGCAAACAAAGAATTCCATGCAATTAATCTCTCTGACCTGATATCCACCTTTTCCGCTAAAATAGTTTTCAGGACATTTTCTTCTTCCTCCTTCAGTTCTTCCTAATCAACGAAAACCGTAGAACAACTGCATGATGTCAGCAGAGTTCATTCAAGTATTTATACAGCACCACTTCAAGGAACTACTCAGAAGTGTTCCCAACTAAAGCATGGACAAAAAGAAAAGTTTTCAAGTGCTAATAGGATGTGTCAGAGAACGACCTCTAGAGGCAACAGATACAATACAAGAATTAACAAGAAAGAAACTTGAGTACTGTTACATCATATACATGTATATGACAACATTTTTATAGAACTCCAAATGCTACAATGGAATATCCACCGCATAAAATTCATGGTCACTTATGCACACCCACAGCACCGGATGTGTGAACATGCATGAATGAGCAAACGAACAGAGTCGAATGCATGAAAATCAAAAGAGTGATATTAAAGTAAATGGAAGCAGCCTACTGAAGCTTTGACTGTAATCTGCAATTGTAGAGAAAATCAGAGGAAGCAATGGCTAGCCTTTGTTTTCGTTCTGTCTTTTTTTTTGTCGGTATCGAAAAGTCCTTCCTTCTTGGCAATCTCTTTCGCTTGCATCCGATACTTGGGAATGGTCACCAGGTAGTTGAGCGCCGTTCGGTAATTATTCCACGCACCAAGGTACTACAGAAGAAACGCACCAAGGTACTACAGAAGAAGACAAGTCTGATTGTGCACAACGCAGATGCCATAAAAAACGCAAGAACATCAAACATATATATTACATATGTGAGCCCATTGTAGTGTCATTTAACCCTTTAAACCAGGCTGATCGCTTTAGCGGGACGTTATCCATAGAGTAACGGGAGCGCAGGGTTCAAAGGGCTAAGTTATAATCAAAATGGAGAGAATAAGGATGTCTAAAGGATCTAAAAGGATCTAGCACACAAAGAGACTGCATAAGTACATTAGAAGATACAGGTAAAAGAAAATGTACATTAATGCATACAGTAATAATTCATGCAGCAACACTTCAGGTTTGTTTACGTTGGAAGTGACATGGATGAATGAGTCTTTGATCATTGAGTCCAAAGATCAAATCTTGTTGCATCCTAGTAGCTGGTAAATTATTCAATCAATCATAAACTACAAAGTCAAGTTGCCGCTGGTGAACTGATGTTATCATGCATAAATCAGCTTGAATCAATAGTTTCAGATCATTTCATTATCACTAGTACTCACTACTCAGTGCTGTACATCATGCCAGGTTTCAAGCTAAATTTTCTCATTTTCTATCTGCAGTTGTCAACCCAACATAAGAGAACACCCCACGTACAATCATTATTACAAAGGAATGACTAAAACTGCTATAGTAGCACAGAAACAGGCAACAATATATATATATATATATATATATATATATACAATATATATGTATATATATAACAGAGTATAGTAGGTTTGCATTGTTGAAGAAACCCTTCCTAACCTGCACCACAGAGATGATTGTTATCGTCGCTACAATGACGACCCTGACATCAACCTTTGGCGCTACACGGTGCCTGTAGTATCTGTAGTAATGCGAGTAATATTCCTCTACAAAATGAAACACAGAAAATTTTCAACCAATTCTACACTGGATGATGATTATGATGGAGAGAACCTTACCAACCTCGAAGAAAATGAAGTTGCTAATACCTCAACCCATGGCCGTCTCTCTTGAAGTTATTTCAAGAGACTGCCCCCCCCCCTTTCTTTCTCCATTCTGCCACACAAGGCAACTTGGTTGATTCACTGGTCCAGCCTTCCACAGTCCATCATAGAAGCTTTGCCTCCTGGAATAAGTTGCCTAGCAACTTACAACATCAACTCCTCAGCCTCTGCTAGCCGTTTCATGCAAGCATTTGTGGACCGTTCTGTTTGATCATGGTTTCATCATGCTTGAAGTGATGCATTGTACATGGGCAATTGCATAATTTAAAATTCATCATCCTCTTCTGATTTCTTACATGTATATTGAACATGCAAGCTGAAAAAGTAATACAATCTGACAAGTAATAATAGTTCATTGAGGAAATACTGATCCAAGGATGTCTATCATATCTACCAAACGAATTAAAATCTGAACGAATTAGTACCTGGATGATCCAACATGTAATCGTAATCCTTTCGACTGTCTTCATCTTTAAGTGTCTAAAACACAATCACAATGTCAGAATACAATGCAGTCAGACAAACGATACCGTAAGTCACCAACTTCCCAAAAACAATGAACATAGAAGAGTGTAAAGAACATCCATGGGTAAGTACTAAGTAGGCAGGGCAACAGAGCACAGGAAGTAAAGTGAAGGCTCAAGTCTCATTAATCTTAAACTTTCAAACTTAATCTTTGAGCCGCAAAATTCACTTTAAAAAACCCCCACCTGACACAATTTATCAACTTCTGTTTTATAATCAAATACAGCATCAAGACAGTTCAATCTAATCTGAAAACTTTCATACGGCTGTGAGCACAACGAACGAGTCGATAAACAATCACTTCCGAACGATTTCAGGTTCTAATCCACCTCAAGTCGCCGCGTAGAAACCTTGAGCAAGTCCTTCACTTGCAGTTGCTCAGCGCTTCGGCACGAAACTCCGATTTCAGTGTCTGCGAGGTAGTCAGTAGGCTAGTGCCTCTGAGTAGAGAGCTTGAAGTGGCGGTATAACAAGTGTGCATACAAACAAACAAAACAAAAAAGTTTGTCTTTAAAGCACTCTTACCTCATAAGCAGTTGCGATTTTCCTAAACATTACGGATGCATCTTCCTTATCCTTCTGAAAACAATAAATATTACAACAGTTTTCAAAACTGAAGTCTGCACAATTTAACTGAATCAAAACTCATCAAAAATTGTTCCAAGTTCAGCAATTTGATCCATAGTTTCTTTAATCGAGAAGAGACTTAACCCTTTACCCGCTCATTTTTCCTGTTAAGCCCGTGTTTTCAGCGAATATTCTCGAGGCAAACGAGTAAAGGGTTAATGAAATCTAATGCACTATAACAAAATCTGAGTATAGCTCGAGCAATAAAATGAGGATTACAAATTATCATAAATAAACATTGAACTGATATGCAACTCCAACAGCAGCCACAAAATTTAATCTAATCTAATCTTAAGACTTCTTAAACTGCTTTCTGCATGATCTTCACGCCCTCTTCGTTCTGCTGACTGCCTTGATCTATTTGTACCTAGGGGATGCCCCTCATTAACCCAGCATCGGACTTTTGCCTTTTGTGGGCCCGTCAGTGTGGAATGACCTTTATCCTGCAATTCGCAGAAGGATTCTGGTGGGGAATTTGCCTGCATATCATTCTTCGTCACTTGAAGACATTTCCATTTTCATGGGCCTGTCACACTGACTAGCACTGGTGTGAGAGGCGCTTTAAAAATGTTCATGCTAATAAGATCAGATTCTATAGCACCACTACAATAATGAACAAGGCATCAAGTGAAGATGAGCCAATGTAAAGACATAATCCCGCCATACTACAGGAGATATAGAATAAAATGAATTGACATTAAATACCTTATCCAAAAATACAACATGTCTGCAGCAATTTCTTATTCCATTTGCAAAGATGTCCACAAAATGTCAAAATTCAAAGTAGACACAGTTTCCTAGGAATGGACTTCCATTGGAGATGCGCCTACTAACTAGAAATAATGCCAATTGATATTTAAATTTACAAGTTCCTGAAATCCAATTTTTAAATTGCCAGAGATGGGCTGGAAGCGCCTCTGAGCGGGCTTCTTGAAGGGGCGCTATGCAAATTTTTAAACGAATGAATGAATGAATGTAACGGTGTTGTGCAATCAGTCTGTTATGTACAACCGATTCTAAATGTACCTGAGTCTTGTGCATGTCGGGATGCCATTTCTTAGCAAGCTGTCGGTAAGCTTTACTCAAATCTCCCTGAAGTTACATTCAAAAAGAGTCAAATTAATTCTAACTTAATATTACATCAAACTCTGATCAGTTGCCACAACCTGTCCACAAAGTTGATTACATCAAGATGCTGTAAATGCAGGAAGTCAATTTTACAATTGACTGGACCATCGAGTAAGTAGAAACTGAGTAAATTCATAGCAATTTTAAAACATTTTCTAAAGTTATATATAACTAGGCTATGGGGACGAACGGTGGTCGAGTGATTGGCATGAAACTCTGATTCAGAAAATCTGATTCAGATAGATTCAGAGAAAATGTTTAAACAAAATGTTCTTCCATGCAAGTTTTTTCTCTAAAAACTCTCTGTCGTATAGCTCTTATTTGTTAATCATTAATATCATAAGAAGCACGCCCATCCAGATTGATGATGATGATGATGATGATGATCAGGATACAAGAATGGCATTTCTCTGACAGTTGGAGATTAACAATATTAGTCTCAAAGCTGCATAGAGAAACACCTAAACTTGTACTAACCTTTGCCGAGTCACGAGTGACACCAAGCACTGAAACAAACCAAAGTACAACCTCTCAGCTTGCATCCATAAATAGCATTCACTTAACCCTTTGAAACTGTTGTTCCCAAGCCAATCTGGACGTATACCCGGGTCTCTGGTGAATTTTGGATTACAAAAATATGCAAGCTTTAATTTCCACTCTTAAAAATAATAAAATCTTATATCCTGACTCCCAAAACACATTAAGTGCAAAATTCATGATCAGAAATACAAAATAGTGATTTTACTTATGTACTACGCACTTCCAATGCGATATCAGGGTCTCCGCAGATCGGTTGTTTTCAACCAAGTCGCGGCATCATTTTTTTTCGAATCAACATTTTCAACTGATTTGAATATGTACAGTATTTGCTGCCGAAAACGAGGCAATATCAGTAGACGATTAAGTTGATTGATTAACAGCAGCAAGACCTTTTGGATATGTGTCCACAGGTAAAATTCTGTGCCAACATCGTTTTCACGGTCAAAATCGTCAGTGATATCTAGGCTATATAGTCGTCTGTCACAACAGAATCTGTGTCTGATGCCAGTAGCATGTCACAAACTTCCGCAACTATAAACATCTTAGTGCCTCATTGTCGCTGTTTCTCATTATCTACATCAAAATTTTACGTAAAAAATTATATTATACACTGTTAGATCATTCGTTTATCTGCCTATGTTTTAGAAAATGAAAACGAAGAAAAATGACGCTAAGACACACAATGAATTATTCTTTCCCCCTTGCCGGAAATGCAGTCACAAAATGTATATAATCATCTGTCAGAAATCCATGATGCTTATAAATAGATATAAAAATTTAATTACAATGAATTATTCTTTCCCCCTTGCCGGAAATGCAGTCACAAAATGTACATAATCATCTGTCAGAAATCCATGATGTTTATAAATAGATATAAAAATCTAATTATCCGCAAGAAGTGTGCGCCACATGAGCGTTTATTAAGTGAAGGCAGGCTTCTATGCTGACCTAGAAATGACGGTAGATGGTGAGGTCAGTTTTTGGCTTTTGGGGTATATATGCCTATGTGACACGTGGGTTTTCCTGACAGGCCAGTTTTCCAACCTGCTATGTTCAAAGAGCCTCCAACAAACACAAAGTATGGCCAGTTACAGACCCAAATAGGAGATCTATATCTGCTCATTAGTCCATGCAGATGTGCACAGCAGGGCTCTCTTAGCAATTTGTCACTGCCTAAACAAATGATCAACCACAAATGGGGGCAAGAACAAATACCTAATCCACTAGCGATAAATAACTAAATGGTTGCCATTTACTATCAGAGCAATTACTAACTAACACACTTAAGGTTCCGATAATTTGCAATCATCCAATTATTCATTGAAGGGCAGTAATTCAGGTGTATGAGTTCCGGGTCAATTTCAAGCAAGCTACACACTGCATACATTTTGACCATATGTAACAAAGCTGAGGAAAGCACACAGACTCAAAGGCCTGGAACTTTTTGATGTTGCTGTCTACTCCCATCTATTCTAACCAAGATGACAAGGTTATGGTACCTACCAAGTGGGGATCTACTTTTGACAAACTTTTCAGGTAGGTGAATTTCTGTTTTTTACTGGGGTTTAAGCAAACTTCATCAATTGCTCCCACTCAAGAAGCCAAAAACTTCCCTAATCGGTCTGCCGACCAAGTGCCCACTCCTCTAGACAATGCGCAAATTTAACGTAAGGAAAACTTTTATTGGAAGAATGTTGTATTCAAACAAATTTCGCAGTTGGCATCACTTGATGTTTGTACACAGTAGAATATACATATTTATGGTTGCATTGGCTTCCACGTGTAGCGCCACGACTTGCATCTGGCAACGTATCTCAAACTTTTCAGCCGTACTTCAGACCAGTTTATTTAAAAAGTAAACAAAAATAAATAAACTCCGCTCTTCTTACCATCATAGCAGTTATCTTCTCCACAGTACAGTCCCTCGATCATTCCATCGCAATTACATTTGTTAGTAAAACTGGCAAATAACAAGAATAGAGTAACCAACTTCCAATCAGCCATCTTGCTGGATCTCATCTGTGGACCAGTGTTGCCACTGAGGTTTGAGAAATTAACCCAGACTTTCTTATAAGAAAACTCCAGATAAACCCAGATTATTGATATAATCGATTTTGGACTCCTTGTTCAAATGAAGTTGGATTTTCGCTAAAAACCCAGATCTAGTGGGAAAAGCAGCTGTAAGTCTGCAGTAAAAAAACAAACAACGAACGAGTCAACCAAGGACTGCAGCCCAGATTCCATCATCCCACATAAATCGATTCCGTCCACGTCAGCCAAAGAATTATTAATAATGGTCTTTTCACACCTCTAAGGACAACATCAATCAGAGAATCCAGAAACTTATCATACAATCATTTAGTCAAGGCGTATACACAACGGTCTAGCCTATACTCTATAGGCTATAGTTGTTAGAAATCAGAATGACCTCTAACAAGTCTGAGGTTCTGTGTCGAAGAAATTAGAATCGTGAAGTAGCCAAATGCCCACTGCAGTAAATAGTGTCGTTTTAGAAGTTAAAAGACTGGACTATATCATAATTTTATTTGCTCACAATTTTTACTCGGCGTCGGCCTATCCAGCATTTTTAAACAAAGGGTAGGCCTATGCAAAGCATGCATATGCAATCGTACGTGTAAACTTCTCTTTTAATGCTAATTATTAAAGTAATGTGAACTAGATTTAGTTTATTACAATGAAACTTGTCCCTCGAGCAAAATTTAATGTAAAAGCACAGAATAAAGAAAGCGCTTTCTTTATTCTGTGGTAAAAGCCTGTTTAAGTAAGTAAGTAACTACATTTTTTCCTGCGCACATGCGTAATGTAAAAAATATATTATCTATAGAAAAATTGGATGCAATAGAAATCGAAGAAAGTCGAAAAATGCTGAGTTCCTTTTTATATTTGGTAGTAACAATTATATTGCGCTTGACGAAGGAGAAATTGGAGTAACAATTATATGAATCAGGTTTGAGGTTCCTGTTGGGGCACCCCGAACTTCATCCTCACCATAATCTGAGAGCGATAACGGGGGGATGTTTACAACACGAGGCGTTTGGTGACTTTGTTGTGGTTGCAATCGTTTGATTTATAATTATCGATGGGTGTAAAGAAACGCAAGGATGTGGCGCCTGCCATCATCACACTATCAGAAAAGTCAAAACAGTTTCTGGCAGGTTTGTTAAGCTGACATTCGACAACCGACTTTATGGATCGCAATGCGTGGAGCAGAAGTCTTAAAGAGGCGCTAATAAGTGCACACACATACACACTTAAAACTCTTCAGTGTCTGGTAACATGTCAAACAGTGCCGTGTGATGTAAGCTTACTTGTAAGTTGTAACATGGTAATTTTATAAGGTTCGTGACAGACATAAACATTGCAGTTAGACAGATTCGCGGTCAGGCTGATTTCAGCAATAAGCTCATGCATTTACTAGTACTCAAGGACTGACTAGTACTGTTAAACCCGTGTTTGATGCACAAAGCCTCAACCACCCACGCACTCAAATCAAGGCTCAAAAGTATGAAATTGAGGGGTCAGTTCTGGTCGACTTTGTAAAAATTTATGTCTAAGTCATCAAAATCTTTTTGCATAGATCTGCTATAAATACTTATTTAGCACTACTTCACATACCGAAAACTTTTTAATTGTACAATTTTGAAGTTGTGTGGAAAGTCTCACGCTATCTCGAGGAAGCAGATAGTTACAAAACCCTATTGTCAGCCATACACCTTTAGACAAGTTGTCATTGATCGCTATTTGTGTTGTTCAATTCAGAGTTGTCTAATGATGACCTGCTGCAGAGTTTCATTGCGTCTCCTGATCTTCAGTCGCAGTTGGCCAACCTGAAACTGGTATGCAGCTCCTAAGACTTAAGGATAATTAATTTATCATACTTGTGCACTTGTTGATTGGATACGATACTCCAGCATAGCATCTGCGGTGAACTAAGTCCAAATCGGAAGATATGAGCTCCTCAGAACCTGATGATAAATGGGAGCAAGATTTGTTTAAGTTTGCCATTGGTATCCTGTTCAAAGTGTATTCAAGGTTGCTGTTCTGTGGCGTTGGTAACTTGTAGAGATTACTTTAAGAAGATAAGCAAGCCGAAATAAAATGCTATGAGTTGAGAATGAAAAGTCACAAAGGACTCGGTGCAGATGGATTGCAGAAGTATAAATCTATTTACATGTGTGTGACTATGTGTGTGCTATGTATGTATAAAGGTACTTGAAGTGACACATTTCAGTACTCCAGCAACATAAAATTCCTGCTGTCATGAACAGTACTTAGTCATTCAAGGTAAGGATAAGGTAGAAACTGAAAATCTGGTGATGTAATGATAGGTGTATTTTTATAATGGTGCTGCAGTTGACCTGAATGCAAGCCTTGCATTGTCTTATACTATACACAGTTAGAACAGTTTGTTATTCCATGATGTCACGTCTGCATTTCACACAATGTTGCATTTTTTATATCTCCAGGTGATAACAGGGCTTCATAAAGACGATGATCTGACAGAGAAGTCAAAGAGAACGATCGAACTTCTGCTTGATGCCTACTGGACTTTACCTGTCAAGAGTCAGCTGACGAAGGCTCTCACTGGGTGGGCTTGGCTTTCATTTATGAGTTCCACTGTTGTTGCATAGCTTTTGCTTCTATATAAACAGAGCAGTCAAAGAAGATTGATTAAAATTACATTTCAAATCTACTGGAACTTATGTGTAGACTGAAGTAAAAGAAGTAAGGATATATTTACTTAATAAACCAACTGCTGACTGCATTTTGGTGTACAATGTACATACAGCAGAGTCTCATGGACAGTTATATGTATATTTGTTTCATTAAAAAAACAGGTAGAATGCTGTAGGTTTACATTAGCACAATTGACACGGCAGCATGGCTACTTAGAACATTATGGTTGAGATTGTTAGACTCAGCTGGCTAAGGCTCTGCTTGGATGGTTCTGGTTTTCATTATGACTTGTAAGTAAGTAAGTAAGTAGTAACAGTGGTCATGGAATGTAATTCTTTGCCTGGTGGGTTTTTGTGTAGGTGCGAATGGTGGTGCCACTGTTTTTATGTGTATTTTGATTGAATGATATTTGAGTGGTAAGAACAGTCCTTTAATGGCATTTTATGATCTAGTTGTTCAAAACATGTAGAATTTAAAACAGTGCCCATTTGCAGGATTGAATTTGTCTGTCTTCCTTTCTAGCTCACTTGTGATGTTCTCAGCTTCCTGGCCTGAGCTGATCCTTGGAAATCTCAGAGAGTCAGTGGTTGAGACTTGTGCCGTCGATGTGGTGCAGGGCTGCGACAACCTCAGAGATATACTCCTCAGATTCTCCATGGTATTGGATAATTTTAATTTTGGTGAGAACTTGTCTGACAATCTGCAAGTGTAATCATAGAAACACTGTAAAGTTTAATGTATCAAGTCAATGTACTCCTTGTCTTTTCAAACTGGTGTAAATTGTACAGTAGATTTTTAAGTATGGTGTAAAATGTTGAATTACCCAGTATTATAAATTTGTGTTGCGCCCAGTCACACCGAAATATGAATCTGGAAATATTCATATGTTATATAGCTCATTGTTGAGCTTCTTTTTCGAACCTTAACACAGTGTAATTGTAACTTCGATCACAGATTATATAGTGCTTCTTCACCCCTTGACCTCACTTACATTCGTGGTCTAAGAAGCTGTTGTAAGGGCTTACAGAGTGGAATAAAATTTAAGAGAGCCCCAGTAGCTAATGCTGTGAATAGATAGACTTATAGACAGAGCACATAGGTTTCTAATCATGGTATGTAGCTTACATTTGTGACATTATTTGTTTAAAATCATTTTGCTATAAAGTTGAGCATGGTGCGGTACTCAGTGGCGTAACAATTGGGCGTGCAACCTGTGCAGTGCACGAGGGCCCCCCGGGTGTCAAGGGCCCACCCGGAGGTCAGTCAATTTTTTACTTTAAGGATATTCAGAATGTATTTAAACCTAAATGTAGGCTATGCAGCGTACACACCCAGTGATTTTTGGTGTTTCAGCCGGAATGTCGAAACAACTGCTTGCGATGTACTCTTTGCAGTCTTTTACCGGAAGTAGTTGTGCTGACGTATAGACATAATTGTGTCATGGTCTACGAGTCTACGCAGACGCGTTTAAATTTTATTTTTTTTGCAAACGAGCATTTTAGCATTAATTCGGATTTAGATCCCCGTAGTAGATTAGCCGTAGACTTGGTTGAGTCATTTCACACTTGCCAAATTCGTTACATTTCCCCGCTTTTTAATAAACAATCTTAACAGCTTGCAGAGTTTAAGTAGGGCCTATGGGTGATTGATGATACTTCAGGGGATGAAGCAATTTATGCTATTACTTCTGTATAGTAGGCCCTATTGTAGTTATATTTTCTCTGCTGATATGGAGAAGAATATGTTTCATTAGATAAATAATTGGTTAACATAATAAAAATGTGGCTAGTTTATTTTAATTTAACTTTGGTCTGAAATATGCTAATTGTTTAAAGGAACCAGGCGTTTTGCACAGATTTGTTGTTTAAAATCGAATGGGGTTTCAAGCATTTAAGGGGCCCAGCCCGGCCCACCACCTAAGCGCTGCACAGGGGCCTCCCAAGACCTTGCTACGCCACTGGCGGTACTCTTAGCATTTGGTATATTTTCTTTCATTTTCAAGATTACGAAGTGTTCATATTATACTTTGTAAAATTTGTATGCTTCGCACAGACTTTTTAGCCCTTTGTTTTGCTATGTTATAGATGAGAGTCTTCACGAATGCAAGTCACGTGGTATGTTTGCTTGAAAGCTTGTTCAGTGGATGTCTTTTAAAGTATTTACTTTTAAAGTAAGTTTTAAAGTATCGATCAGTGAAAGTCTGACCTGATTAATTTGGTGGAAGCAGTATAGGACAGCAGTTGTCTGATTACTGCTTTTGCCATGGTTATGAAAACGTTCTTCTATGAACAATACTTCATTATTTATTTTTTAATCAATGAATAAACATTTTGAGGAGTGTCTGACAAAATCACATGTACCCATTTTTAAAATTGATTTTATTCCCCCTGATTTTCATGTTACGAGAGAAACTTTTTCATTTTACATTTAATTGATCATTTTATGTATACCACGGGGTGACATTGTATTGGAGCCTTAAACACAGTACTTTTCAGCCGAGGTTGGGTCGGGAGCGTTTCTGAGTATTAACCTTGAAGGGGCGCTATGTAAATATCCATAATGAATGAATTGTGCATTGAATTCTTTCAAATCAGAATTGTTCAATTGCATTTTAGTGTTCTGCTTCCTGTCACGATGCTTACAGCATTACATGACTATAATCAGGTTAGTCACAAAATTGCTTTCATGTCCAAAATATTATTATTAGAGCTGTTCAATGATAAATATTTTTGATTGTGATTGAAACTATGTTTATTTTATCGTAAGAATATGGTAATGCAGTTTCGATGTTGTTTATCGATATTAGCAACTAACGATATTACGTTGTATTTTTTGGTCGATGAGCTTCATTATTTCCTTAAGGTAATTAAGTTTTTTATATGCAGCAACTATCTGATGGAGGCACAAACCTGTACACTTTGTAATTGTAAACTCTTAATTTCTTAAGCTTTGTTATGCAGTGTTTTCAGAGCTTTTGCTTTATTAATTTTGTTGTTGTTGATGTATTTCTAGACTGAGTCAGAGTCCTACAAATAGAAATACGGTCATGGCAGACATTCTTCTTCTGGTTCAGATGCTTAATAAACTGATTCAGAAGTCCATGTCTCAGAACGTAGAGTGTTCCATGCAGGATGGCAAAGGAGGCAGTCAACTTATGGCGGCCATTCTGGATGCAACAAACAATATCTACGCTGTTCTTTTAGATGGTTTGTTTCTCTTTCTCATTTTGTTCCGTTATTTTTTGTCATAATAATTATCTGATAACATGTTTTGCAAGTTTTTTAACGTATAGAAGAAGAAGAAGAAGAAGAAGGGTAGTCCACTACGCCGCCATGTTAGTGACTTTATTTCTGCTGCGTCAAAATTATATGAAGGCGGGTGAGCTGTCCTCTGTCTAGCTGTTTTATCTTTCCACCAGTCAGTGGGCTTGCTGTGGGTTGCAGGTGGAGCAGTATTCTCTAACCAAATTTCGTCTCTGATAGGGGATTTGAACACTAATGTTTTCTACCTAAATGTTTTCTCCTTAAACTTGTACGCATCTCATTTCCTCTGTCTTCTCTCCCATCACTTTATATGTAATTTGATCTAATTTCACAGCAGAAAAAATGCATAAATGTATATGATATTTAACGCAATGAATGTTTCGATTTGGATATACAAATAATTGATACATACAAGTCATACATACATGATTACTAGAGGCGCTTTATAAATGTTTCAATACAATACAATACATGGGTATGTATTGAAACTTTTGGGATATTATGGAGTTATTTTATTGTGATAGTATGTTTTTTAAATTCTGATTTGTTTAGACAATTTTATTGTGGACTGCCACACAGCGGCTGGCATCTATTTTGCGTTGTTGATCAAGTGGATTGCTCGAGACGATTTACTGGCTCAGGTAATTAATGTTTTCTTGTTTTAGTGCAGTCTTGAACAATATCTGAACAATGTATTTTTTGTTGCATTCAGAGTTTTTTAGCTTTAAAGAATGTTTAGTAGTGGATGTTTGGTGTTGTTCCTACCAAGTTTATTGAACATTGATGTCTATGATATCAAGAAAACGTTGCACTTGCAGGTTATATTTTTTAGATGTATCGAGGTCAACAACTTGCTTTTTGTTGCCACTTCAATGGCCAGATTTCATCAGCATTTGGTCAATGTTGTCTTCAAATAAAATCTGAATCTAAATTCTGAATAGCTGAGATGGTCATTCGTCAGTGTACTCATTATAGCTGAATTGGTGAAGGTGGAGCAGAGATCTTGACACATATTTCTGTCCTGGTGAAGATTTCAACCTCTGATCTCTTAACTTACAGTCCAGTATGCTAACACTATACCCATAGCTTCAGTTAATTGTATAATATTTTCTGGATCTTTTTCATTTTTGCAGACAGCCAAATACCTGATTGGAATGGATCCAGAAAGGAGAGACACTGATCGTCCACTTAACGACCTTTTAATCAAATGTGTAGAAGGAAAAGATCTGTCTGGCCTTCCCATTGAATCCAGGATCTGTCTGCTTAACGGGATTTTGGCGGTTTTCGATCTGTCCGATTTGATCGCTGATGCGGAGGAGGAGGGGAAATGCTTTCTCGTTGATTGTCTTGGAAGACAGCTCATCCATCTTATGCCGAGGTAGATAGAATTAAATTTTACCCCCAAAAATGTTGAATAATGACATGAATATTTATATAGCAGTGTGTGAATGTTTTGATTTGCTTAATTGAAAATGTGGATCATGCATTATTTTGAGCAGTTTGGATTGCCAATAGGCTACATGAATGTTTACATTTTACCAGTTTTGCAGATGGCCAACTAAAAGCTTGATTTTGCAGTATTGCGTATGAAAAAACCAAAGATAGTTCTGTATGATTCAGTCAGAATTTGAGGTTAGTTGATATCAATGTGAGATATAAATATATGTTTATGTGTATTATTGTATATATATAAATTGTGTCGTTTTTAGTTTCAAAATTGTCTGTGTCCTGTATTGTTTGTGATTTATTGTGTGTGTTCTAGAGTTGCAGAGAAGAATGCTAAGCTTGTTTATTCGCGGTCACTTGTTCTTCTCGCCACGAAGACTCGGTTTGTATGCTCTCAATTTATTCCATTTTTTTTCTGTTTCGATGTGTAATATCATCGTTTGTTCTAATGCAGTCCATTTGAAACATAGAACCACATTCCGCTTCCTGGTGGGGATGCTTTAACCCTTTAAAGCCGAGATGGTAGTAAATGATATGGGAAATCCTATACCCTCCGGCATTAAAGGGTTAAAGCGGCTCCAATTTGTTCTGTTATTACTGTTTTGTTTGAATATTAAATTTCTTATTTTGAATTCTGTATCTATTTTTAATTTTTCAGTTAATTGACAGAAACTGTTGATCAAGTTCATTGTCCATGTTAATGAGCTGAATTACTTAATCATGATAATGACTAAATCAACGATTAGATTGATTGAACAGTCAATTAACAAGTATATTAATTGTTTTACTGATTTTTTATTTTGTAGATTAGTGGCAGAGTCGAACGATGGTCTGACGAGTTCAAATCATCTGAGAAAGCAGTTGCTTGGCTCAGCTAATCTTCCATCAGATCTTGTGAGGTACTCAAGACTCCACTGGGATGATCCAGTTGAAGTAAGTGCTACTCAAAGTTTAATCTATTTTTCATTGTTATGCTATTACTGTTAACTTCTTCGTATAGTTTTTTTGGTCATTGCATTTTGAGGCTGCAAGAGTGGCCATTGCTGCCTTTTCGCTTCTCAACTCAACTGATCTTACCTTTTGCTTGCCTAAATTACCTTACGTTATCTGTAGTAAATGGCCTTAACAGTACGAATGTCTACTTTTCAGGTTATACGTCATCAGGCTCGAGTCGTCTTTGAACAAGTTATTGGCTGCCATCTGGCAACAACAAAAGAAGGTGATTCAGTTAATATTGGCAGATCAAAAATATTATACAATTATACATTGTCCATATGTTCGCTTTATGTTTAAATCTCCTGCTTTCTAGACTTTCACAATTTCTTAAACATGTTAATCGGTATCATTCCTAAGTTATTTTCTGTTATGACGATGTTATTGGATGTAAGATATACAGTGATGAAAATAATTTTGCACATAATTTCACGTTAATAACAACTGATTTTTCTGCTTATGACGAACTTTTCAGATTCACGCGAGAGTCCATTCCTCCTGGGTCTTATGATATCGTTAATGGAAATGGACTGGACCCTTAAGTCGAAGTATGGGCCACTGAGTTGCTTAGTGAATGCAGTTGGAACTTCGGCATTTCTATGTCACTGTTCCGACCTGCCCCAGGTTCTTCTCGCTGCCATACGGGACCAGACTATGGCATGCCACGTATGTCGTCATTTCCTTTTTCTCTTTATACATTTCTTTTATAAAGTACCATCGCTTTAAAATTTCTCAACTTGTTGGACGTACAAAAGCAGTCATGTTTCAGAACTATTTTAACACTTTTATGTCGATCTCCATTGGTTTCTCGCAAATGCATTGCCATGAAGAAATTTCTGTGGGGGGTTTCAGTTTCAGGGGCTTTTATGGAAAGATGGATGTACTGCTGCAAGATACACTGAGTTAGCTTTACAAAATTAGGAAAAAATTCCGGAGTTTTAGCCCGTAGTTCCCCTTCCCCATAATACTCCCATGGTTTCCCAGTCAATTTTTTTTAAAGTGGTAAGAAGACATAGGGTGTGATCAGATTTTTAGAACTTGTTTCATGTATTGTGTTGTAGGTTGGTGAGTTTCTGGAGAAACTATACGTCAGACATTACGCGGAACTTGGTGTTAAGCCGAACGTGGAAAAGGGAAAAGACGCCGAGGACGAGAAGAAGTTTTGTGATTGGTCTCGGACGTGGGTCGATCCAATCGTGGAATTTCTCATCCGAGGAAACGAGTCTCAGAAGTCGAGTGTAATCGAGGTAAGAAGGATGATAAGGAGTTTTCATTATGTGCTGATAGAGCTCTCCATAAGATACTTTCGCTTTTTTGCATTGACTTAGTAGAGGCAGGACACCAGTCCTCTCTCTTGTCTTCAGACCTTCACACTGACAGTATATGTGTGATCAGTATATTTCTTTTTTAGCTGGTTTAAATTGGAAGATTTAGTAGTTCTAACCTGAATCTTTAGATATATCTTTCACTCTGGGCAGGAGTTTGAGCTCCCAACCTTTGGATTGACAATCCAATATGTTAATCACTATAATATTTATTGTTCACTAGCAGTGCTATACAAATATACAATGCAGTGATCTTTTTTTATTGTTCTAATTGATTTGCTGTTTTTTCTCCAGTATATTATTCCGAATCTTCTGTTGCGTTGTCCTCGTTCCTTTTACTACATCTGCGCAAAGCTGACGTCGGTCGAACGTGAGTTTCATCGTTTGTTCCGACTTTTAGTCTGTGTCTATCTGTTTCTGTCTGTTTGTCTGTCTATCTAGCTGTCTTTGTATGTCTATCTGTCTCTCTCACTCACAAACTCGCACAATTTGAACAATTTAAATGAATAAATAAACGAAGATAAATTTGAATTTTACTGTTAATTTCAGTTGGAGAGATGGCTACGCCGTTACAGACTCTTCGTTAATGTAATGATTAGGCAGTTTTGGACATGATACCTAAAAGCAAGCCCAAACTTTACTGTGAAAGTATAATCATCTTCTGATCTTATATTTGATCGCTTTATGTGAACTTATTCTGAGCTACATGGCGTCATGTAAAGGGTGCCTCTAACATAAAGAAGTTATAATAATAATAATAATTGATACATAGGGATGTCTTGAAACTTTTGGCATATTCTAGAGTTATTTTATTGTAATTTTATGTTTTTAATTCTGATTGTAGAGACAGTTTTATTGTGGACTGTCGCATTGTGGCTTGCAGTAGTATTACATCACCTCTGAATTCTTACTGTGATGTTTAAATGTGCGTTGACATTACATCACACCATGAATTTTACTGTGATCCTGTGGCTCTTTTAATTGAAGCATTGGATGACGGCCGACTTGGGGCGCTCGTTACTTGTCTGAAGTATGCAAAGTCTGGCGGAATTCTTGATGGAGTGCCTCATTCTGGTATCGAATATCTGACGAACTCCCTTTCTAAGGAATCTCTACTCAAATTGGCTTTGTGCCACTCCAATCAACAGGTAGAATTACATCGTTAACTGCAAAATTTCCTCCATTGTGCTATTAAATGAAGGTCTACACGAAAATACATACGGTATATTTTATACGATGTGTCCTGAAGTAAGACTGTAGACAAACTTGAATACCAATTAAAAATGTAGAGATTTCAATTGAACTAAAAAGTTCTTTCCTTACTTCGTTGTTAATAATTTGCATAGTTGATGAACGAGCCCTCTAAAAAACATCATATTTTTATGTAATAGTTGCTTACTCGGCCCATTATTGCTGCCAAGGTCCTTGCATCATCACATTCAAAGCCTTAATGTTGATGATAAGTTAATCACTGTAAGGATAGAGTCCATTTACTGTGAACACTTTTGCTTCTGTGGAAATGCCTTCAACACATTAATTATTTATTTCAGATGCATGTTCGGTTACTCATTCATACATTGTTTTGGGAATTTATATAGTGCCAGTTCAAGAAAACTACTTAGAGACTCTTTCGACTCCAGCGTGCCGAGAAAAAGTTGAGTCGACTGTACGTAATCAAATGGAAAAAACCTTGTATATAGCTTGATTGCTTGGAACAACCTGGACATTTCCGTTTAACAAATTATACATTTTGGACCTTTAAAACAGCGTTATTTATCATGGAAAAATGCCAGATTTCCATGTGCTTGCAAGTTATGATTTTCGTTTTTATTAGATTCGTTTGGATGCTCTTGGACTGCTGTGTGAGCACAATAAAACAACTGAAGTTGTGCAGTCATGTGATCTGCTCTTGATACGTTTCTTTCTTCCACTGAATCTGTCCAATCAGACGCCAGCATTTCGTCAGCATCTGGTGGCCATCTTGAAAAAGGTAAACTTGTGTGGCACAAAGTCGTTGCATTTGTTGTGAATGCAGAAATTGGACGAAATGTCTGTTTGCATTGAACCCTGCTCTTGTCTATTTGTTCATCAGTAATAATTATTGCCGTCGGCTGAAGTTGCTTTGCACATTTTCTCCCAATTGTAGAGGATGAAAGTTAGTCATTGAGGTTTGGTTTGTATCTGCAATAGTACTGTAGTACTGCGATGCATGCTCTAGGGCTTTGCATCTTTCTGTTGAATCAGAAATCATGACAGAGGCAATTCCTGGTGCTAGGGCTAATTAGTTGGTTCTGTGTTGACCATTCGCCTGAATGTTGATCATAAGGATAGTAAGATTATGTTTTTGTGTGTCACAGAGAATAACCTACATGAATTTACAAGTATTTGGTGGCAAAATGTTTGTCAGAGAGCAAGAGCTGATTTTCTAGCTCTTTGATTTTTCTGCTTTCTATGATTTTTATGAGAATACATCAGAACTATGAAGAATTAAAACTATAGCTGTTTCTGCAATTGATGCATTTTTTAGTTTTTGCATTGCTGTATTTTCTAGCTATTTGTTGAATTCCTAGCTCTTCGTTCGTCTTCGCGACAGTGGCCAACTGCTTCTGCGACAGTGTTCCAACGCACGAAATAAAAATGAAGATCCCATCCAGTATGAAGAATCACTACAGTGTTACAAGGTATGTTAGCAATTGTATGCAACAAGCCATCAATCTTTGTCTTGTCTTTAGCCGTCTTCGATCCGAACATTGGCTGCAACCTGAATTGAATTGTCTGTCTCCAGATGTATCTTTTATCTGTCCTTCTCAATAGTTGAATCGTAGTCAAATCAAATAGTCTTTGCATCAAACACAAATCAATCTTTAAGTTGTTTTAATAGTTTATGTTTTTGGGTTAAAAAATGTTTCTCGTAGATTTTTAGACCTAGAACCTGGAATGGGCTCCCTGTTGCTCTCCGCCTGGTGCCTAGAGGTCACACCAATATGTTTCTTTCTCACTTAAAAACTGCCTTATTTAGCCGTTGTTGGACTGGAAGCACTTCTGAGTAGATTACCTTGAAGGTGCGCTATATAAAAGGTCAATAATAATAATAATAACCTCGGGGCAAAAAAAATATTTAAAAAAAAAATAAAAATAAATAATAATAATAATAATTTTAATCAAAGTGCATTTCTTGCTAATATATTTTTAGGATTTCTTTCATTTCCTTTGCAATCTCTGCTTTGGTGCATTGCATCCTGGTTCCTCATTCCCCATTCGTACCACTGCTCTTGCGATACTTTCAATGTTGTGCCACATCATCGGGACAAATGACCGAAAAGGTAGGACATGGAACTGATTCTCTGGCGGACTTTGAATCTGTTTTTACCTATAACTTAATAATAATTTTGTGACTTTTGTGACTTTGAAGCACATCATTGAATACAGATTCAAGTAATTTTCATTCTAGAAGGTTCCTTACTCCCATTCTCTTTTAAGTCTTAGGTCCCACTGTCTGTTACCATTGATCTAATTACTTTTTAGATTCATAGCTCTGACACAGGTGACAAAAGATAACTTGTTGTTATGAGGTTGTTATTAACTATCTTTGAGAAGTAATTTTTAAAAATCTTACCATACGTACTGTGGTAGATTTTAATTTGGCACATCAGTATTATTAACATTATTTTGTGTTTTTTTATTGCATTTTATTATTGTCTTTTTATATGCTGTTCTTAGTAGAGAAGATAGATTGCAGTGCAGCGCTGAACGGCAACATGTAACTGTTTATAAAATTATGTTATTGCAATCAGTAAAGATTCTGTTAAATTCTTCTTTTTAATTGCAGATGAAAGCCTTGTCTTCCATTTTGTCGATATCGTCACAAATGAGAAATTGTTGACTTTGGTGAACTGCTTGAATGACACGTTTGAGCAGAATAAGACGGAGGCATTTCGCATTCTCACGTCTCTCCCTGAAAGATGTCTTCTTTTCTTGGTTCGTCATTTCTATGTTTGGTCACTTTACATTTTGCACATCTGTTTTGCATAAGCATCAAGGATAAACACACTGCAAATAAATCAGCTTTGATATATTGACATTGAGATGCCCAGTACATGTATACCTATGCCTCTGTGGGTATGTAGATACCTGGTATAAATATTATTTTATGACAGGTATTTACCTATGCCTCTTTGTGCATGTAAGGACATGGCTCTAACCATGGCTTTAATTTTTTACATTTTATATTCGTTGCTGTGCTGAATGATGTTTGTTTTAGACATCTGTCAACAGCTTTAGTTGAGGATATCAATCAGGGGAGATGTTTATACTTAATCTAATCAGGGGAGATGTGATATGTTTATACTTAATCTAATCAGGGGAGATGTTTATTTACTTAATCTAATCAGGGGAGATGTGAGATGTTTATACTTAATCTAGGTTAGATTGGTTGAAAAACAACAACAGTAAATTCAACAACGATGACATTAAATGATATTGAGGTCAACATTTGCAGAACTCAGCATTTTCTATGTTTAGTATAAAATTTATCTACCAATTTAACTGTTGCTGTTGTTGGTTCTATGTCAGTTTTTCAGCTAAAACATCGTGAGAAATTAGACTTATAAAAATTGTATATTGACTAGGTTTAGTTCTAAAATTGAATTAACTTTAAATTCATTCATTGCAGAAGTCCTAAAGTTACATTGTCCAATATTCATGAACTCGGTGTACTGTTG
This sequence comes from Lumbricus rubellus, assembly GCA_945859605.1. Classification (NCBI taxonomy): domain Eukaryota; kingdom Metazoa; phylum Annelida; class Clitellata; order Crassiclitellata; family Lumbricidae; genus Lumbricus; species Lumbricus rubellus. The sequence continues at coordinate 11,649,890 of OX243816.1, forward strand.
TTTCTGATGCAGGACGGGGATGGTTTGCAGGATCTGTTCTCTGCCGGTGTACAGCTCGCCCAGAGTCCAAGACCCCAGGACTGCACGACAGCTGCATACCTCTTGCGTTTCCTCCTCCACGTTCCTAACATTTTTCCAGTCTTAGAAACCCAGTTGAGAGTTTCTTCAGAGTCGACGTTGTTGGAGGATTCTGCTGGAGTCGCTGATCTGAGTCTAAGGCGACTTTGTTTGACAGAAGTCCTGCTTGCGTTGTTGCAAGATGAGGTGAAGGTTGCATCTTCAAATCTGATGCTCGCTGCCGCAACCAGACCAATGTATCCCACGCTTCACTGCATCAGATACATCTTCGCTGACATATCGTACAGGTCCGTCATTGCTCAAGGTTTAAGTTTTGCTGCAGTTATATTTTTGTACGAACGCCTTAAGTTCTACGCGTGAGATGGAATAAGATGCGTATTAAGTCTTGGATATAAACAACAATTTATAGTACGGTGTCTGTGATGATGTGTGTGATATTCTGTTTCGATGCTTCACTCAGTTTAAGCACATTTTCAGTATAAGATGTTTTACTGCTTATATTGTGTAAATTCATGAATTATTTTTGTGGCTGTTGTTTTGAATGTTTAGCCTTTTATCATCTGTAAGAATGATGGATTCAATGCCATTTCATTCATCTAAATCAGAATACTACGTGCATGCTGCAATAATAAAATGAGTTTTACAATGTTTTCTGTTGATGTTATCAAGGGGACAACCCAAAAGGTTTAACCCAGCCAAAAGCTGTGAGGCTGTCCAATAACCAGAAGTGTTTCAGGCAACCAAAGGCATTTTCACGAGGTTGTAATGATGTTCCTACGACGGTTTTGGAGACGTTGCTCAGCATTTATCTGTAGACATGTTTTCACGATTTTTTTGCATTTTTTAGCCGCCTTGAGAATGCTGTCGAGTGGCGTCATCTGATTGGCTGCCTGATCGACGTCTGCTTTTCAATCGCTGCCGTTGTCGCTCCCGTTGTGACGAACTCAAGTCCCGAAGGAAACATTCCATTCGACCTGGAAAGCCTTCCGGCATTACCCGACGCAGCAGACTGCGACTTGTCTCTCCAGGTCGAAAATGACGACGGAGCTTCAACGTCTGGAACGGCGCTTGAAGAGAAAGTTCGTCTGATGCCCGAGTATTTGGTCGTCTGCGGCTGGCGTAGCATAAAGGAAGTGTCGCTGATCCTGGGTCAGCTGACATCGACCGTTCCTCTGATCAATCCAGACGTTGACGACAGAAGCCAGAATGACGTTGGACTGCTTAGCATTCAGCAGGTCGGTTTTGTTTGGTCGTATAATATATTGTTGTATGCACAGAAAGTCTTCTTGTGATTAATGTTCTTCGGTTTAGAATGCGTTCTGTTGTTAAGCAATTGGTGATATCCAATACTTTAATTCAGCTTTAACCATTTAACAACCAAAGTGTAGTAAATGGTATATGAAATCCCATGCCCTAGGTCTGTGGAAGACTATGTTATTCCTAGACACCTGATAGATGAGTAGGTACTACTCCTTATTTGTATAACAAAGACTTTTACTTTACTTTCGTTGCTTTTCGTCGCAGTTACATTCCATCGGAGCGTATTTCACGCAGCAGCTCTTGGAGTCGCGACATCGTGGTGCCTTTGAGCTTGCGTATGCTGGATTTGTTCTGATGGCTGAACGGCTGTGGAACTGCACTTTGGAAGGCGTTCACGAACTTCCGGGAAAATGGCTAGAGGAGGTCATCTCTAAGGTCAGGGTTCATGACCCTTATGACCAACTGTGCTCGACGCGACGTAGTGCAGGAGTTCCGTTCTACATACAGGTACATAACGGATTTTTGGTCAAGATTCTGCTTTCTGGCACTACAGCATTATATTATATTTATATGTTGCATGCATATCTTCTCTTATTTTCAAGTCTGGGAAAGTCTTTTGGTTGTCATTGGGCAGTTCTTAAATTTTTATAAGTTGTTTTATATTTTTGTTTTGTAAACTTCAGAAAATCTGGTAGAGGTGCCAGCAGAAGCTCAACTTCAATAGTGTGGGATTTTTTTAAAATCGATAGTTTAGCTCCTCACTCATTTGAAGACCCAGCCTACAGATTTTATGGTAGCATTTTTTTTATCAAGTTGAGTTTTTTTGACCATGGCTTTACTTTGTCTTGATCATCCTCTGCTGGCTTGTAGTTATATGGAAATTTTTAGATTAGAACTGATATGATAATATTGTGAGACTTGTCTAGGCTGTCAATACCATACATATCATTCAGTCGTCACCATTCAATTCAGTTTTTTCATCATCCCTAATTTGATTATTTGAGACAATTTAATCTCATTTTAAATGCCACTTGCTGTGAATCTCAACGGCAGAATTATGGACTGGATTATTTTTACGATTAAGGAAGCATCTTGATTGATTTTTTTGCATGATATCAGGCGCTGGTGACAACCGAACCATTGTCAAGTGGTCGACGGTCTTTCAAGCTGATCATGTCCGAATTACTGAGCATTGCCGGTCAGCCTGACAACGAAGAAAACACGGCTCAGGTATAAACAAGCAATTTATCGAAATTCATTGGCTTGTAATCAGATGGAAGAATTATGTAAGAGAACTTTCAAATGTAGCTTTCAACTATATATAGAGTTGATGTATGCGATAAATACGAGTTTGATTTTATGATAGAAAGTTGAAAAGAGAAAGGTAAACCGTTACTGAGTAAAACTTCTTTTGCTGATATTCTGTGTTCTGAGTACATTGAAATTAAAAGTACCAGGTAATGGAGGACCAGAGGGCAAATCTCCAAAACAAGAAATACATTACGTGTAACGTAAAAGCTAAAATACCCGTGTCTAATATCGGAATGTAGGGTATAGGCACTAAGTTCATGCTATTCGGCCCTTCAGCCCACAATTGAATCTCATTGTCCTGGGAAATGTACAACAGTTGTTATAGAGATTTGTTGCAATTCTGTTGTTAGGTTCATGCTCGAAATATTCTTCGTGCGTTGTTTCGCGATACAAGACTCGGTGAAGATGTCTTTCCCTTCATCGCTGATGGCATCAGAGTTGCTATCCTTGGATATGGCTCTTCATTTTGGCCGGTAGGTTACAGCCTTCGTTCGTAGCCTTTTTCATACATGTACCTGAATTAATATATTTTATTTAATCCTACCTTTTTTTACTCTGTGAGAATTTTGATAATCTATGGTTTGTAATAGCCAGGTTGGAAATCTCTAAGATCCATCTTGTTTTGTAGAAAGTTCCTTTTTTGTTGTAAAGACTTAAGAGACGTGTTTGTTACAAAAATCTCTTATAAATTTTATGTTGAATAATAAAAGATTTAATAGAAACATAATGTAAATTATGTTCATTTTGAATCTCTGATTGGAAAATAAAGAATTCGTCGTTGATGCTGGATTGCGTTACGTAATAGCCTACATTGATTAATTTGAATTATATAATATTTCCGAGAGGCAATTAAAAACTGATAACCGGTTTTAAACCGAATTTTACAAACCGATAATCTTTTTTAAATTCTGATATGAACACCCCTAATTGCTATAATGGGGCTTTGAAGATTAGCTGGTAAATTTATGAATGTTTAATTTGGATCGACGTAGCTATGGTTCTCTTAAATCAGGTCCATGTTTTGTTTGTGCAGGTCAGAAATTCTTCGACTCTACTCTTCAGTTCACTGATTACTCGAATTTTTGGTGTTAAACCAACGCACGGTGACCAGTTCCGTCGAAACTAGTAAGCAGTTGTTTCTTTTCTGTTTGTTTAATGCTTGATTAACCCTTTACCCGTTTGCCCCGAGAATATCCGCTGAAAACACAGGCTTGGCCCTTTAATGCCGGAGGGTATAGGATTTCCCATGCCAATTACTACCATCTCGGTGTTAAAGAGTTAACGAGAAAATTTAAACGGTTAAAGGGTTAAACAAGACATGTACATACCAACATTATGACCCTTACCACTCAGATCAACATTATGACTTGCTTTGTGCATTATACATGAAATGTAACTGCATTGATTGTTCAGTTGAATGCTACATTGAATTATGAATTGATTTTTTCTGGTGCAGTTTGACCGGACGGGTCTTCTTCAGTCGATTTCCATCCCTGTTTGAATTCTTGCTCAATCAACTTGAAGAGGCAACACGAGAAGCAAAGTATGCTGTGAAAATATTATTTCATTCACTCATTAATTCATTCATGCATTCATTCATTCATTCATTCATTCATTCATTCATTCATTCATGCATTCATTCATTCTATGGATTTACATGTATGTAGTGCCCCTTCAAGAAACCTACTTAGGAGTGCTCCCCAACCCATCCACGGCAAAAGATAAAAGACCTAAGAGATTTATGAAACAAAGTTTGATTGGTCTAATGTAATAAACACAGCTTTGAAAGGAGGTCAATCCAGAAACCTTGGTTTTGCCTGGCAGCTAATTGCCTGTGCTGGTTATTTTTATCTATCGTAACATTCTTATTGTCGCGTTTTGATTGTATTATATACTGCTTTGTATAAATAATTTATTCACCAAAATTAATAATAAAAGAAGATACTTAGAAATGCTCTCTGTTTCAGGAGTGTGAATGTCGTTCAGTTGCATCCTGGTGTCTATCCAGTCTTGATGATCCTTGGTAGACTCTGTCCGTCAGTGGCTGAGGGTTCCAGTTCAACCCTAAATCTTGAACAACTTCTGCCATTTATAGTTAGGTCCGTGTATTTCTGTATGATCTTAAATTTTCTGTGTTTTTTGGTAAATCTATTTTGCTAGTGTTGAATGATTTCTGCAGCACCATTATTATGATGCTCAAAGAATCATTCAAGTGTAACTTCAGTTGAAAATGTGATTTAAAAAATAATGAAATAACTGGACAGGAGTTCACTCAAAATCTGATAGGTTAGAAAGGCCAGAATTCTGGCTACGATGTTTAAGAAAGTTTTCAACTTCAATGACCACCTTCCAAAATCCTCTCATATTTAGATTATTCTTAAGTGACCAAAATATATTAATTTTATGTGATTCTGAAAGGACACTAATTATTTAAATAACCATATGCACCCATAGATGCAGGTACATTCAACTGTTAGATGAGTTAATGTCTTAATTTAGTTGTTACATGTATTTTTTATTTGTGCATCATTTCAAACTTTAATTGTTTTTTTAATTGTTGCAGTTGTGCTGGAAGCGCTGTTTATAAGATCCGCTACATGGCCGCACAAGCCATCTGCCCTCTAGTGACGAAGGAGAAAATGGCCGACACTTTACAAGACTTGCTGGCGAGGTTGCCTTTGTCTGAATCCGTCGCTGTCTCTCAGAATCTCATTCACGGCCTGTGCCTTCAGGTGATTCGATTTACCTCGTTTCACGATGGCTAAATACTTGAGCTGTTTTTGAGTTACTCATATTTGTTAGTTTGGATAGCTATTGTATAGATTAAGTAAGTAAGTAGGTTTATTCACCACCATGTAAAACAAAACCACACACACTTAGTGGTGGGCTACCAGGAAAGCCTCATAGCTCTCATCCCTGATAGGAAGCAAACACATACTTAGTGCAACTTAAGAGTGTTTTTAAACCTTCAAACAAGCCACATAAGTTGTAATTATCATAGTTCTGTATAAAAATGCATATTACTAAGCTGAAAACTATCAGCTGAAAACATATTCTCATAGAAATTTGTACTTGAATAGCATCTGTATCTGTTGTACTTACTTTGACCCCAGGTTCATCCATGCTTCTGATTTATTTTGGTGAGTTAGACATGTGTAGTGGCACCTTGTCTTCAACAAATTGCAAATATTAACGAATAGTTGCCTCATGACGTATTTTTGTTAGCGTAGACATTGTAAGAAAACTCGTAGAAATTCGATTGTTTGTCTTAGGTTTCTGCGTTGTTGGAGAATGTATCGTCTCTACCAAAGTCTCTTCAACTTGATGTCGCCCGAGCGGTCATACCACAGCTGACAGCCAGACATTGGATTCTATCTACGTATGCACATATTCTTTTATGTTTATTTATATACCCGGTAGTGCATTGGTTAACACACTAGCATGGAGAGCGAGGGGTAATGAATTCGAGCCTCCGCTTGGTGGACATGCTTTGTAGGCTGCTATTAGCGCCGATTATTGTCTACGTATGCATACATTCTTTTATTTGTATATCATTACATATATATGTGTGTGTGTGTGTGTGTGTGTCAAACAGTGGTTTATTCAGTAGCAGATGTGAATTAATGTGATCTTTGCTTCAGCTTTCATATGGCTGCTGGTTCTCTGTATCTCATCTTCAATTCTCTGTGATTGTGGCTAAATTGGGATCAAGCAGATCTTAGTACATGTATTTTGTTGCGTGCTTTATACAGTATGTTCAATCACAGGAATGCATGATGTGCTGGATGTGTGGTAAATCACATATTACATTACATGTGTTCAATACATTGTGTTGTATGTTTTGCAGAAGGAATCCATGTCTCCTAACTCGATTGGCCTTTGCTGAAATTCTTGGGTCTGTGGTTCACGCTTTGTGGCCAACAACAGACATGGATAAATCTTTCGATGGAGATCTCATCCAGCTGGGAAGTTATCTAATATCTCAGCTAAAAACAGATGTCCTCATCAATCCTCATCTGCCGGATGTTTCGTCGATCCCTGGTCACTTGCAGTATCTGTGCGGACTGACGTCGATTGCTTTTACTTGCCTCAGCGATTCTTGGTTCTTCGATGCGTCCGTTCTTCTTGAGTTGATCAATCGATTGGCTACAGCCGAGTCATATGACCTTCGAATTGAAGCCATTCGATTCATCTGTAGTGCGCTGCGAGTCAATGAATCTGATGATGAATCTAGTGAAATGCAGTCGCAGAGTAGAGGTTGTACAACTTGCCAGAGCGATGACGTGAAACAGAAGGTTATTGACTGCGTCGTGGGATCTGTTGAAATTGGTGATGTTCTGTTTCTGATGGTTTTGACTCCAGAGAGAAGTTCGAAATGTTTGGCATTGGTAAGAGATGAGTTACTAGTAGATCAGTGTTTATTGTAATGTTCAAGTATTGTATTGTATCTATAAATTTATGCATCGCCTTGAGTGCTTTGAGTTATTAAAAAGTTATGATTCTGCCAAGATCTTATTGATGACGGAAAATTGTGTTGAACTATGGCACTTGGTAGTTTCATTTTCCTATAGTGGTCAGATTTGAAAGGAAGAAACTGTTTGAATTCAGATTCTTGATTTTGAAATGCCAGTCAGTATAACATTGCTGTTTGAGTAATGCATGAGTATTTCATATTGATTTTTTTCTATGTGGAGTTTCATATATAGAAATTTCACTATGACACGGAGAGCGAGCACTTTTTAAAATTAGACATTGCTATGTTTTTGTAGTTTTACCCAAGACATTGGTGCCTCTTTAGGAGAGAAAAGAATTTTCAGGAGACTGCTCTCTAATTTATTTAATCTATTTTTGTGATTTTCTTCTTAGGCCTTGAGAGCGTTGTCGTTATATTTCGCACGTCTTTCATCATCCGATGTTGATGCGGAATTTCTGAGGAAATCATGGAGCATTTCGAGGGTAAATCTATTGTAGGATTTTATTTAAGAAATCTTTCAGCATTATGGACATTTGGAGTAATTTTGAGCAGTCGCTGTCTTCAACTATAACTATACTTGATTGTGATATTGTCAACCAGTTAAATAAACCATCAACTGAGCGCAAAACGAAAATCTGTTCAACAAATAAAAGGTGTTAGGTTTGTGTGCCTGGATATTCTCCGGCTAGTCATCTGTCCACTAACAGAAAAGCCTGTATTGTTTAACGTAACATTACTGTCCAGCAACACATTAACTGCATCAAGTCAACATCTGGTTATAAAATGCTCCTTATACTACATAAAAGCCAGATACACGCATGCAAATGTTGGAAAATAAATCATGATGAACAACGGAAGAGAAATAATTTATGATAAACAGCTCAACAAACACTTTTATTTGCTATATTTTTTTAGATGCTGGTCAGCATGTAGATTAAAATTGCCATTTACTTTTTGGAATCTCGGTTGTATACATCTCGTGTTCATTTTACTTTGTCACATTTTCTATTCAGAAGAAATGCAGTGGATTTGATTTTTTTGCAAATTGTTTTTTTTATGACTTTTCAGGTACAAAAGGTTCTGCATCTGCTTCATGCTTGTGAAAAGTAAGTAGCTACATGTATTTGCATTCACAAATCCTCGATTTTTGAATGTTTTTTTATGAATGAGATATGTTAGAGCAGATCTTTGGAACAGCAAGAGAAAAATTTATGACAAACATTTTTAATAAATTATAACTTTCTAGCTGCCAGAATTTAATTCAGCATTAATATAAAATGTGGTAGACTTGTTTAACACTTTAACACCAAGCAATGTAATAAAAGCTGCTGGGAAAGCAGCCCAACATTAAAGTGTCTAAAAGCTTAAATTATTATACAAACACAGTCTGTCTGTCTTTAGCCTATCAGTGTATGTCTCTGTATTTTTGGGCTGTTATTTTTTTCCAGGGATGAAATCAGAATCGCTGCCGTTGGGCTCCTTAAGCAGATTTTGCCAATACTCTTAGACTCAACTGCAAAGGTAGGCTACTCATTTTCACAGATTGGCATTAAAGGGTTAAGGTTAGAAGGTTGATTGTTCGTTGTTCAAAACAACTCCGTTGCCGACCGTTTGCACTTCATGCAGAATGTATCAGCACAAAATAAATTTTTTTATGGCACTTGCCTTAAGTCGTGCATATGGTGCTGTGTGGTGATCTGTCTTTTAAAGTGAACTTGTTAGGTGATTTAACGTTTGCGGGTTTGATCATGCTATTGCTACCAGTTGTGTGTTGAACAGAATTAAATTTTAATGTGCTCAAAAGCCACCGGACGACTATACGATAATACAGTTAGAAAAAGGCTAATGTGGACGTCATAATTAGAAATTTATTTTGAGTACGAATATTTTGTCGAGACCCCTCCCCCACCAGCCGTACGCATATCCGTGTCTTCCTTCCTGCGTCCATAATATATGGACAACTGCCTATGTCTGACTGCGTTTCCATAACAACATGCTTAGCCCCACGAACTATCGTCATTACTATTGTCTAATTTAAACATTTCCTTTGCAACTTGATCTTATCTTTCTGGTTTTAGGATGAAGAAGTACAAGTTGACGTCATCTTGAACGACATTTGTGACTCCATCGAAACGTTGACCCAAGCGTTTAACGATCCTGACCTTCGATTGGCATGTTGCCAAATGCTGATAGACAATGCTTTGCTGCTGCTCATGGATGTAAACGAGATTTTAGGTATTCAAGGTTTCTCTAGTTTTAATATAAATCTTATCAAATGAAAAAAACTGATGATAAATGAGAGCATTACAAGCTTTGTTTGGCAATGCCATGCAGTTCAGCTAGAGCTTTATGTAGCACCAGTAATAAGAAAATACTGTTGACAGAGGTCTTGTAATGGAACAGAGTATTGATTTGAGCCTATTGTAAAAGACAGTCACTATGAACCTTGAGCAAGATCTTCACAGACAGTTAAGCTATATAAATTGAAGTCAATTGAAGCATGGGACACTTTTGATCTTGTTATTTTCCGCTCTACATCTGTACGGGGAAGGACCATTGCGGCTCACACCCTCAGACCCATGCCATTGAAACGAGTGGAAAGGCTTTAGAATGTCAATTGTCCACTAAACATTACTTTTTTTTACTCTTCTCCTGCTTGAGTTATTATATGCGGTGTTCCAGACTGCCGTTTACCATCATCAGATGTTGTTACTCTTTTTAATCTGTGATGTAAGATTGTAAATTCGTCGGCTCGTCTGTTGTAGGTCAACGTATGTACAAGATGTCTGGTCTGTTGTAGGTCAACGTATGTACAAGATGTCTGGTCTGTTGTAGGTCAACGTATGTACAAGATGTCTGGTCTGTTGTAGGTCAACGTATGTACAAGATGTCTGGTCTGTTGTAGGTCAACGTATGTACAAGATGTCTGGTCTGTTGTAGGTCAACGTATGTACAAGATGTCTGGTCTGTTGTAGGTCAACGTATGTACAAGATGTCTGGTCTGTTGTAGGTCAACGTATGTACAAGATGTCTGGTCTGTTGTAGGTCAACGTATGTACAAGATGTCTGGTCTGTTGTAGGTCAACGTATGTACAAGATGTCTGGTCTGTTGTAGGTCAACGTATGTACAAGATGTCTCGTCTGTTGTAGGTCAACGTATGTACAAGATGTCTCGTCTGTTGTAGGTCAACGTATGTACAAGATGTCTCGTCTGTTGTAGGTCAACGTATGTACAAGATGTCTCGTCTGTTGTAGGTCAACGTATGTACAAGATGTCTCGTCTGTTGTAGGTCAACGTATGTACAAGATGTCTGGTCTGTTGTAGGTCAACGTATGTACAAGATGTCTCGTCTGTTGTAGGTCAACGTATGTACAAGATGTCTGGTCTGTTGTAGGTCAACGTATGTACAAGATGTCTCGTCTGTTGTAGGTCAACGTATGTACAAGATGTCTCGTCTGTTGTAGGTCAACGTATGTACAAGATGTCTCGTCTGTTGTAGGTCAACGTATGTACAAGATGTCTGGTCTGTTGTAGGTCAACGTATGTACAAGATGTCTCATCTGTTGTAGGTCAACGTATGTACAAGATGTCTCGTCTGTTGTAGGTCAACGTATGTACAAGATGTCTCGTCTGTTGTAGGTCAACGTATGTACAAGATGTCTGGTCTGTTGTAGGTCAACGTATGTACAAGATGTCTCGTCTGTTGTAGGTCAACGTATGTACAAGATGTCTGGTCTGTTGTAGGTCAACGTATGTACAAGATGTCTCGTCTGTTGTAGGTCAACGTATGTACAAGATGTCTGGTCTGTTGTAGGTCAACGTATGTACAAGATGTGTGGTCTGTTGTAGGTCAACGTATGTACAAGATGTCTGGTCTGTTGTAGGTCAACGTATGTACAAGATGTCTGGTCTGTTGTAGGTCAACGTATGTACAAGATGTCTGGTCTGTTGTAGGTCAACGTATGTACAAGATGTCTGGTCTGTTGTAGGTCAACGTATGTACAAGATGTCTGGTCTGTTGTAGGTCAACATAATTATGTACAAGATGTCTGGTCTGTTGTAGGTCAACGTATGTACAAGATGTCTGGTCTGTTGTAGGTCAACGTATGTACAAGATGTTTCGTCTGTTGTAGGTCAACGTATGTACAAGATGTCTGGTCTGTTGTAGGTCAACGTATGTACAAGATGTCTCGTCTGTTGTAGGTCAACGTATGTACAAGATGTCTCGTCTGTTGTAGGTCAACGTATGTACAAGATGTCTCGTCTGTTGTAGGTCAACGTATGTACAAGATGTGGACGGTTCTTTTTCGATTGCTTCAAGACGAAGATTGTTTAGTGCGAGAGACGGCATCTAAAGCAGTCGTTGTCTTCAAAACCGTTCCAGACGCAGGCGTTAAAGGTTCGCAAAACAATCTGAAGTTAGTCGGGAACCAGTCGTTAATACATTGGTTGTACTTAGTCAATATTGAATTGCAAACCTTGTATGCTTGGAATAATATAACTTTGGATGTAAGTGAGTAAGTACCTTTGTTTATTAGTGACCTTGGATTCACCTTGTATACAACTGGTTGACTTCTATGTCAAGCATCTGGTTACATGAATACATGTATGTAAGATAAATTTTAAGAATGGAGTAGTTAACAAGATCAAAATATGAACACATTATTAGTATTATTGACAATCTCAGCATTTCAAATCCTTATTGCCTCACCAATTAATTACAATCACATGATTAGACCATCACCGAATGCAACTCAATTACAGTTGACACAAGCCTGGTATGTATTAAACTGCATATCTGTCTATCTGAATATATGTATAGTGCTTTTTATAAAACTGCTTCAAGTACCGGTATGAAGAAATCACTCACTGCTTGTTATATGTCTTGTTATATGTTAACAAAGCCCATGGTTTGGAATCCAGTACCAGACAGTACTTCCCAATTTAATAAGGCTTTAACATTTGAGTATACTTGTAAAACTTTTTACAAACATATCTACAATTATTGTGAATTATTTAAACAGGCATTTCTTGACTTTATAGATTATCACGAGTTTGTGATCATTGTAGACCAGACGCTGTGCAGTGTACAGTCACATTTTGCTGCCGAATTGAGTCTTGAAGTGTTCGTCAACATTCACAACAGCGGTTGGAAAGCATGGATCCCTGGTGGATTATCGACACTCCTGGACTGGTTGCTCAATGACGTGGAACCAGTTTGTTCTGAGGTAAAAAACATCACAGCTTAGAGTTTTACTATTTCTACGAAACAGAGGATTTGCCAAGATGCAGCAGTTCTCAATGTCTTTATGAAGAACTATTTCACTATTTTTTCCTATGGTCCAATCGTTAGCATTTCAAAAGTTGAGCATTTTTTAGAAACAGCCCATCTTTATTGGAATTTAAAAAAACACAGAGGGCAGCTTTATCAAACTGAAGTCCTGGTGTGTTACAGGTTTCTTGGCCAACATTTCTCTATGGTCATATAGATATTTGAGTCAACCAAGGCTGTTGATTTAAAGCAAGACACTTTTTGACTAGGTCAATAGTTTAAAGGCTAATGACACGGAGGTGGCAGACAACTTTATATTTAGTGACTAGTATTGGCTGTAACTTTGACAGCAGCTGCAGCAGCTAATATTCGTTTTCATCAGCAATATTAAACAAATTTAATTCAATTTCAGTGCCACATACACTGGATTGGAATGATTGTTCTCAAACATCATCTGACTTTATCTAATGGGCAACTGATGTTGCATGCATCACGATAGTTCTACGCTGAAAGTCAGACGGTTAAATACAACTCTTGAGATTAGATTTTATTCTGTATTTTCTAGGAAGAAGACATCCGACTGTTTGATCGCGGTGAAATGAATACGTATCGCGATGAACTCTCGTTTGTCACGACCATCGCTACACGTCTCAGCTCAAGTGTACCTGAAATCGCACGATGTTTTGAGCGTTTACAAGATGGAAACATGGAAACTCAAAGGACTAGAGAACTTAACGAGCTTTTCACTAAGTTCACTAGCGTTGTTGACGAAGCGGCGAGTTTGCTCCAATCATTCAGCAGGTCACTGAGTGCACCTTTTTTGCAAAACAATAAATATGTTGGCACTTCAACGGAGTTTGTAAGGAAAGCAACGGCAGCTATATGGCTGGAAGACATTTTACGGCAAACACGCACTACTATACCTGAAGTGACTGCAATGAAGCTTGCCGAATTGAAAACCAGCGCAGTGGCAGCCGTGAAACTGCCAGAACTAACTAATGTATGCTGCGGGAAGAAAGAAAATTTGGAGGAATCCAGATGAAAAATGATCATGTTCATGGTTACTGTGATAGTTTTAAGGAACTCTGGTTAACAGGTTCAAACTGTTAAGGGTGGCACAACAAGGATTGTACAAGGGCAGTTAGTGAAAAACGAACAAAGTCAACTTTAGGTCATCTTTCAAATGCATCGACGTAGCCAATAAGCTGGACAATATGAACAGTTATAATGTAACGGTATTAAAATGTCTTGAGAATGCTCGTTTGTTTCTTGCAAACTCTACTGGTGCGCTCGTAAATCTTAGTACACACATACTCATGACTTAACAACGACGACAAGCTGCATTGGTTTTCCAATCACTTAGTATACTCTCGTTGTAAAAATGCTAAAGAAACTTATCCAACTGCAGACATCACTTGGAAATAATATTCAAACAAATATAATTATATTCAGATGCTTTGAATGAGAAAAGCAAATAAAACAACAAAAAGAAACGGACGTTGGCTCGTGATAGAGTTCCATAATTTTGTCACTACAGTCCGTTTAATAGATGCATCACTAATGTTGAAGTCCACCGCTAACTTCACTATCAACCTGAACGGTAGGCAGAGGTCAAACGTGAGAAGGTCAGATGTCACACCGACGAATCAAACAGAAAGTTAAGGAATGAATTTACCAGCAGACCACTTGTGACAAAGAAAATACTAACAGGAGGACATCTCTGGATTAACTTGTCATTAATTAATTAATCAATTATTAATTAATTAATTAGCTGGGTCTGTTGCTATTCATTCTTAGATCGTTGTCATTTCTCGTACAAGATGTCGTAGTGGCCTGGTCTGTAGAGCAGAAATATCCGGGGGTTCGATGCGTCTGGAAAGTCGTGATGGTTGATGGAGGGGGCGGTCGCGTTGCCACGGTCCATGTACTCGATGCGGACAGGAACGAGAGTGGTCGACGCCAACGCAATGATGTGAACGTGATCACTTTCCTTTCCCATCGGCTCCACTTCCTAAATTACATAGACCGTATCATCTCAATGTAAACATGCAACGCTCTTCATGTAAATTCAACTTCGTATAAGATCCTTCCAACACCTACAAACAGGAAGGTCTCCAAACTAAAATATGTATGTATGTGTGCTTGTATGTGTGCTTGTTGTAGCACCCCTTCAAGAGGACTACCCAGAAGCGCTCCCGAGTAAAGCGTGGACACTGAGTAGGAGTTTCACTGCGAGTGAAAGACTTGCTCAAGGTCCCTATGATGCGGCTTTAGGTGGATTTGAACCTGCAACCCTCTGGCTGCAAGGCAACGAACATGTCCACTACATCACCGCAGAACACCCATTCTATAAACAAAAGTAAATTCTTACGGAAGAGATATATAGGAATGATGTCAAGGAGGTGTGATAAAGTCAGTTGTTTACTGAGAGAACTTAGTCGAATTCCGGTCTAGAATTAGAATGAAAGAATTTGTCCATTACAGAGGAACTGACAAATTTTAGCCATATATGCCAGAAATTTTATGCAATAAAAGTCAAGAATTTACTCGCAAACTAAAACCTTTCCTTACGACAAAAGTACAAGTAAGGGCCAAAGATAGTTAACAAATACTGCACATCATGATCGTTCTGCGATTTCATAAACTAACAGGCTTAGTTTTTTTAGATGTAACACGGACCTGGTTGCAGAACTCTTTCATGGTTCGATTACCCTCGACAAAACTTGAATAGAATTCGTTCTCCTTCTGAAGATATCCAGAAACCAGTAGTCTAACAAGCAAAACAACAACACATGGCAAATATCACTCAACACCTCAAAGTGCCTTCACACAAACCTGAATAATGGAAGTTACTTATAAATTAATGTCCATCTTCAAAATAATTTCACCATGAACCTAAGGCGACAGTTTTACTAAATGCTACACATACTACTACGCACACTGGACCATTGCTGTAACAAGCACACATGTGTTTTGCGATAAACATGGTTTGTTGTTGGTACGTCTCAAAGAATTGGTGTGTCACAGCATACGTCCGTCATTCTTACACTACACCGACCTACTAGTTTAACTTAAGCATTTCTTAATTGTAACAATATTCACATTATATATGATGATTGCCTGGTGCATCACAGCTTTTAACCCTTTGAACCCGGCAGGCTGGAAAACCGGCCTGCCGCATAGGCGTATATACCCGAAAGGCCGGTAAACAGGCCTGGGCATCTGCCTTCGTTTTCCGGCCGGTATTTATGTAGGCATTTACATCATTATGTATGCATGCATGCATGCATATTTTGCAATAAATAGTGTAATGTTTTGTGAGGTCTTGAAAAGCTGTTATAAGGCATTATAAGCTCTGAAAACAGACATGAAGGCCTACATAGATATTATAAACGAAAACTGTAGGCCAGTGATAATACCTGAGGTAGACCACGATGTAGTCTGAGCATGGCTGGTCATTAAACGAGCTCAGCAGTTCATCGGTCGTGCATCCAGCTCCAACTTTGTCCAGAACCTCCATAAACTATCAACAGAATGCCAAAGTTAATCACACAAATCAAGAAACAAGCAGCTAATAATGACAAACATTATCTCTTAGGGACTTCGAGTTTCCGGTCATTTGACTCCCGCTGTTTATATGTTATCGTCTCATATGAGTTGTGTGAATGTCACAAGAAACGAAATCTGAGATGGCTGAGTGGGAAACTTGAATTTTTTTGGATTTAAGACGGAATAACCCTAAACATAAAATCTGAAGCCATCAAAGGAAAAACTCAGAAGAAACTGTGTGAACCATATGGGTCCAATAAGTCACTCAAATACAGTATAAGGGAGTACAAAAGTCAAGTAAAACTAGTAATATAAAGAAATGGAAAGATAAGATTATATTATTAGTGACTTCATTTTGTGAACTATAGCTCCAACGCATGCGAATCTTTCTCAGAATAAGTCAGCGTCGGTATCATGGGCAAGTATTTCAATGGCAGTTACCCCACACCACTGACTGACGTCTCTTGCAACTGCCTGCAAGTGACTTGCGATGTGCAAGCGAATGTACTACGTAAACCAAAAAGATATAAATAAGTAAATGCTCACTATTGCATGGAAATCTTCAATGGTGAACTGTGGAAAGCCGAGAGCTACGAGTTCATCTTTGCTTTTCTCAGCTAAAGGTCGGAATCTTAATATAATACAAACAGACAATCACTTATACAACAATACAGGTTGTTCAATCGTAGCCAATATTATAATCATCACACATACTGCACACAATTTCACAAAATGAATAAATGTTTCCCGTTTTTCCATAAAATATTTTTTTATAAAGTTCTGCAAAACTGTTATCATTGTTATTTTGTATATAACTGTATAATGTATATGCATGTTCCTGGCTTTGAATACATACCATGCATGACCTAAGCTTTTAATTAGAGTCCAGTTACTATGTAGTACATTTGTTCTTATCACCTGCTCCAATATTTTGATCCGAAAGACCAGAATAATTAACATTTGATTACTATTTGTTTAGATGAGAAGCCAGACAGAAAAATGATTACCGGTTAAATTCATCTTTATCTTGAATCAGACGTTCCATGTACGCAAAACCAAAAGCACGATAGAAGCAATTTCCATCTCCGCGCGTTCGGCGTAGGAAGGAATACTTTTCCTGAAGTTTCTAAACAGGAAGACATCAGCCGGGCACTCGAGTAAACTTGCATTGTCAAAATCATAATCTTAACAACAAAATCATGCGATCAGAATCAATGCCAAATAAACTAAATAAACAAAATCTATCTTGGCTAATAATTATAGTCTTCAATGGATCTACAATGCAGCTCAATCCTTCATCAGTACATGTATCAGTTTAATGTCTAATCAGAGATAGCATACTTACTTTGCAACCAGTGCCTTCAAGTGGTTCATAAAAGGTACTATGCAAACCTGCATCTAAGATATGTATCTATACACGCACAGGAGAGCCCGCACATGTTTGATGCACGTATAATGCAAACAACTGGCCACAGCTATTTATTTAGTCAATGATTCTCATATAATTGAGATCCAGAGTGTTCCCAATCTACAGCTTTTCTCTAAGTTTCACATAGTAGATGGCAACCATAGAATAACAATGATAGGACTCCAGTATTATTACCATCATATTAATCGTAATCTCTACATATTATTGTTATATTATTATGACTAAAATTAAAGAAACTCCTGCATTACGTTTAATCGCACAACTTTCTACTTAATTCAGTTGTAACGATAAAAAAACTGATATGAGAGAGAGACTGGGAACCAATGAAGCTTGTTGTTAAAACTTGCGCTGAACTTTGGCCACACTACCAGCACTATAACAACGAAACATACA
Source organism: Lumbricus rubellus (assembly GCA_945859605.1). Classification (NCBI taxonomy): domain Eukaryota; kingdom Metazoa; phylum Annelida; class Clitellata; order Crassiclitellata; family Lumbricidae; genus Lumbricus; species Lumbricus rubellus. Next base: position 11,667,657 of record OX243816.1, read on the forward strand.
GTACTTATGACTAGTCAAAACAAACCTTGACTTTCTCCTGGTAAACAGTGTCACCAGCAAATTCCTTCAAGAGACAATTCAAATCTTGCCTATTGCCAATCAACGCTTGTGACTCGGCAATCTACAAAGAAAACCATTCCACAGCAGTTGGTGCTTTTGAACTTAGTAAATTTCAGTAGTATCATGTTGCACAACAACAAAAGTTTATCGCAACTGCACAATGATTAAGCACAACTAATTAATCCAACAGCAGCAATCAAATAACTTTGTGGATATCCAGTGTTTTTAATAGTCTCAAATATACAAAAAAATGGTGATTACATTTGTTTCATAATTACAATAAATAATAACCAAAAACCTCAAAAGCACTTACAGTGCTCAGCATAATTTAAGTGCTACAAAACATAACAGATACCCAGAAACAGAATGTACATCACAGACTTGTGAACTTGTAGGAAGGAGCAGATCAAACAGCATTTATTCCAAGAACTGTGTTATTCCAAGAGGCGCCCTTGTGTTACGGCGGCATAGAAATTGTCATTGTTATTATTAACTGTACTTGCAAGAAAGCAGGAGAGACGAATAAAACAAAATATCCAATAAGTTAACATACACGTCAAAGTCAAAGCAAAGATATAAACAAAGTGTTATCGGAAACTTTATTTGCATTCGAGCTTCTTTATGCTACTATTTTTACTTCCATTCATGTTCAACATGAATCCTGGATGACATCAAGATTTAAACACTGCCAAATTATTTTAATTAATTAACGCAATACAGTAAAGAAACAAACTAACCTCATTTTCAATCTGCTTCTGCTGCTGCATAATCGCCTCATCATAGTTGATGTCTGTTGAAAAGATTAACAAGTCATTCAAAGTTAGCCTGCATGAAGAGTGGTGTTTTAGAAATGGGGTCCTTATTGCATAGTAAATGGTACAAATTTAGTTAACATTTTTTCCGTGTGTGTCTTTCCACACAGCAGTAGCTCACAAAGGAGATTCTCGAAGAATTTTGCACCTTTACCAGGAATAATGAACTGGATTTAACAATTTTTAATAAATTCTGTGCTGCAATAGACTATTCTAATACAACTTTTAAACACAGACCTTATATCAGCTCTATATAAATTTACATTTTGACAACGACGCCAAGCACAAGCAAGTCATCCTTGGCGGGCACAGGCTATTGTTTGCATCACCTGCATCCGCTTAGAATGGAAACGTAATTAATGGAAAGATAATATTCTGAATGACAGTTTATCTTTAACAGAAGCATTTATTTAATACCTGGGTTGTATTTGAACTCTCCTTCACTTTTTTCGCTCTCCATTTCTGCAACAACGGCCGACAGCTCCAAACTCAGAGATCCTTTTCTGAGATCATTGGGCATTGATATAAGAATAGATTCAATAGATGTAACGATTGAAGATAATAAAAACTATTACAAATGCTGTTTCCGCCAAATTTATACAAGGATTCCAACAAATACATTGGTTCAATAAAATTACTGTGTGCAAATGCTGTCTATCAGACTCATATAAGTAGTATTTAATTACTGTATGTTTCGACATTTCCTTTACGGAATGCACATAATAGCCTACAGAGCTGGCGAAAAGCACCGGAACGGCATTCCCACGTACGCGTCGGCACAGGCCTCTGAGGCTAGGCCTACATCTCTTTCGGCAGTTTAAGTAGGCCTACGAGTGCTTTCACATTCCAGAATTGGGATTGCTCGATCCTGAGACGAGACACAGAGTTGGAAAGAATGAGAAAAAAAATTATAAGGTAGAGTGGGGTTGGCCTGATGGTAGGCCTAATTGGTAGCCTAAAGAGTTGGCGAAGATAGGCTATACTTGAGCATTTAATTGCGTGAACGATAGGCCTACTTGACTCAGAGGCTATTATAATAGCCTAGGCCTATTTTGTAGAACTTCTGAATTGGAAACTATAGCTACCAACCAACAGAATATTTGCAATGCTTCAATAAATAACTTCACTGACGTGTTTAAATTTGGGTTTGTTCAGAAAGCGTTCAGCTTAAAAGAACATCGTCGCCCATCTAACCTTCGGACTAATCAAATCAATCATTATTGCGCAGGGGTCAGGAGCGGATCCAGGGGGGCAATCGGGCCATAGCCCGTCATTTAAAAATTGCATGAGACCCCCCATTTGGTACATTTTCTGACATTTCGGCCGGACGACTAAAAACAGGTAGCCTAATAAGATTTTTCGGCAAAGATAACCAAAAAGCGAGATTTTAATATGCCTAATAATATATTAATGATAAATGATAGGGCCTAATAAAATATTTTCTTTATTGAAACAATCCGGTTGACAGACCGCAACCGGTTAGCCTGCAGTGTAGGCCTACATTTAGCCTATGCAATAGAAACAATTCAAAAGAACGCAAATGACAGAAGGCATAGCTAGCCTATAGGCCTATACCATTGGGTCAAGATTTAAATCTTATAACTATTGATTGAACAGACAGCCTGCAATAGGCCTACGCTGCGCCAATAGCAGCCTACAAAGCACGTCCACCCTAGTGGGCTCGATCTCGGTTCTTCTTGCTCTCCATATGCCAGTGTGTTATCCAATGCGCTACCGGATCAAGCCAGCAGAGGTAGGCCTAAAGATAACAGCTGAAGAGTTAGTAGATAGGCCTAAGCCTAGCCTAATTATTGTGCGTGTTTTAAGTTTTAACATTATAAATCATGAAGACTCCACGTAGACGACAATAATTATTGAATTTTTGGTTCCTGGAGAATATTCGAACTGGTCATATGCTTGGTTAATATAATAATATAACTTATAGGCTAGGCCTATTATATATCTACATATTATATATAATATATAATTATATATAGCCTAGGGCCTATATATATATATATATATATATATATCCGATATGTTCCTAAGCGTTAGCCTACGTCTAGGTCTGCTATAGTGGTTTACTGTCAATACCGCGCACACAATACCGCGCACACAATACCGCGCACACAATACCGCGATTTTCAATACCGCGCCGATCGTTACCGCGCACGATCGATACCGCGAATTTGTTCAATCCAGCTTTTATTTCACACCTATAAATAGGCTACCTCCATCCAGCTTCTATTTCTCGCTCGTTATTTTAGTCAATCCAGCTTCTATTTCAGACATAGAAATACCTTCAACAAGCTCTTATTTCTCATGCTTTATTTTCGTCAATCAAGCTTGAAGCAGCTTCTATTTCAGACATAGAAGTACATTAATCCAGCTCTTGTTTCTCATGCTTTATTTTCGTCAATCCAGCTTCTATTTGAAACTTAGAAACACCTTCATCCAGCTCCTATTTATATGTATTTCTATGTCTGAAATAGAAGCTGGATTGACGAGAATAAAGCATGAGAAATGGAAGCTGGATGAAGGTAGACATAGGTATGAAATATAAGCTGGACAGAATAAATTCGCGGTATCGATCGTGCGCGGTAACGATCGTGCGCGGTATTGAAAATCGCGGTATTGTGTGCGCGGTATTGTGTGCGCGGTATTGTGTACGCGGTATTGACCGGATACCGCTATATTAGCCTATTATGTTTATGGTGGGGGATATAGGGGCAAAAAGATTTTTCAAACTCGAAAGAGTTTCGTAGCCAAAAAAGTTTGCGATGCGCTGGTGAGCTGCGCTTGTAAATCAATAGCCTAACAATAATAATTATTGGCGCCGTGTAATGTTCACTTCAACAAAAGCAATTCCGTCGTCGCGGCAATTATAACTATATATAGGGGCCTTCCATAAAGCACGTGCACGTCATGCTATCTTTGACCATTTTTGACCGCCCTCCCCCTGTCATAAACTGTCACAAATCTCGGACCCCCCCTAAAGTACGTCACACTTTCGAATTTAAAAAATTAATACCGCAAGGCTATACATAGGGCCTAAAACAAGGCAATTGCAACAGCATTACTAGCGCTCCTAGCGAGAGGAATCGTGAACAACACATTCAGGGATACGCATTTCATGCTATTTGACCTAAAAGTAATTAAAATGTGTCACACAATTTGTGAAAATTATTTTTAAAGTTATTAAATTCTACCAAAAAATATATAAAATAATTAGAAATAAAATTTAAAAAAATAAATGTGTGACGTCACACATGGGCTGACCCCCTCCCACCTGTCACAAACTATCACACTTTCTTACACCCCTCACCCTCTGGAGCGTGACGTACTTTATGGACGGCCCCATAGGGCCTATACGGTGAAGCACAGAGACGTGAAGATCCATGATACATTCATTGCTGTTGATACCGTTCGGTAGAACGTATACGGTCTATAATTTTACCATCTGAAAAGACCTTCTGGTCTAATTGCACGGAACAAACAAATAAGCATCAGAAGGTCGATCACATCAATGTATTTCTGCGTTATAATTTTGATGCAGCAGCTTTAATTGTTACCAAAATGTTCTCTTGCACAATCCCCCAAAGTAGCAAGCCCATTGGAACCCCACCTGAATAGACGAAAAGCTTCTGACAGACTTGTAGAAGGTTTTTATAATAAACGCAATATCGACAATCTTGCAACTTAATTGATCCTCTAGAAGCGGTACGGTTAGCCCTAGCGCCCTACAAAATTTTGATCTTTTGTGCAACATTCGAAGTACAATTAGGTTTACTTGCATCAATAAAATGCATTTGCTGTGTCTGAATGTGTGTTTCAATATCTATAGAGTAGCATATGCATATTTACTTTAAACAATGCTCAAATGGACTAATGCATTAGCGGACATACAATGGTTTCTATAGAACAATAGGTCCATTAAGAGCCAAAGGTGTGCATTACAGTACGTTCTTGCAACCAAGAGAAACTGTCATGTATTGCGAAGTCCAGCGTCAGAAACTAATATTCAATATATCGACACCCGCGACTCCAGTTAAAACATTGTTATGCCTCCATAACTATAAAAAATTTCGCGGTGCTGCGCTTCGATCAACATTAGGCCTTTCCTATATTAAGCAATTAGCAATTGTTTCCCAGTGTAGCATTGTCTATGCCATCTAAGCTCGCCGTAATTACCTAATTGACAAAACACGTACTATTGAATAGGGATTAACACAAAAAGCAGCTGAACTTGTCGCATTTCACTAGCTTATAAGAACAACGTATATGCATTTCTAAATTCGCAGAAGAGAGTCAGAGTTCACAAGATGTTTTCGACGAAGAACGTGTCCTGCCTTTTTCAGGTTGCAATCATTTGCATTTCTCTGACTGCGACATGCGGTCAGCTGGAAATGGCGGTGTTTGATCTTCTAAAAAGCTCAGTTAACCTGTTGTGCGCCAAAGATACACCGTCATTTGCGAAGGAGATAATGTCTAAAAGTCAGTGTGCTTCGGAATGTGTGTCTTCGGATCCAGCTTGCTCATCGTTCAACTACAGATCGAACAACACCTGCGAACTGTTTCAGTTCACACCTAGATGCTATTCAACAGCAGACAGCTGTTCACATTATCAGGTAGCTATGTAGTCTCGCTGTTTTAACCGATAAACGTTCAGCATGTCGTTTGCAAGAATTTAGGGCCTACTCATTAAAATACCTAAATGTTTGTAACTAGGTCTAATAATGTATGATTTATTATAAATTGAGTAAAACATAACCGGAGAAATAAATGTAATAGCTTTGATATTCTAAAAAGCTTTTTATAAATATCGAAACAGTATTTATGCCACACTGGACGAGTTGGGGATGATGGTTGGGGGGAAAGCACATCTTGACACTTTTGGTATTGGCCTAACGACAACAGTTACCAACTTACCAAAAGTGCTATATAAATCTTATTTAGATTTTTTTAAATTTGAAATAAATTTACTTAGGCTTAAACAATAAACATTTATATAATTTTGTTTCAAATCAGAATTTTTGTCTCTTAGTGAATGAAAGTGTATATATTGTGTTTCAGTCGAACAAATCTGCTATCACCTTTCAAGGTTAGTAGGCCTACATGCATTGTATACACGTAACATGCAAACGAAATTCTCTCCATTGTAACAATAGCCTAATTATTTTTTTGGTTATCCTACTGCTTCACTAGGTTCACCGTACACCTGAGTTCGAATGTATCTTCTGACTGTTGTAGCTGTGCTTCTTATGTGGTTTCTCTTAAAACAGCGTTTAATCTAGACGTCTCTGTGGGCAAGTCCCCCCAGGAATGACATTCCCAGAATGATTCGCGAGGTGCTGCATACCTGAAAATACGTATAACTTCCCCAGAAAATGCAAGCGTGTAAAATGTGTGACAATTTCCCCCCCCCCCCAAAAAAAATAGACATCGAGAATGACTATAAAAAAGGTCATCAGTCTTTAAGTAGCGAAAATGTTAACAGTATGAGAATTGTGGAAAAATAACTGGGGGGGGGGGTTTGGCCTATGATAAACTTAAAATTGGGGTATGAAAAACATACTTTAACATGGGGCTCTAAGAAAGACTGGGGGGGTTGAACCCCCCCAACCCCCCGGCAATTCTCACCCTGAATGTTAAGCAATATTTTCCTGAGATTTTGCAACGGTGCTAAAGAAATTTCTTCCAGTTCCCAACGGTTCAAATCTAAACTGAAATAAACTGCATGATCAGTTTCAACTTGCTTGGGATTACCGTGCCGGTAGGCCTACGTACGTAGCTTCAAGTCTGGTTTATCTGAGGCCTATCAGTGTGATTCAGTAGATAGAATTTCTATCTTGCTTCTCTGAGCATTGGGTGCACTACGGTCGTCTATAGCGTACTGGACTATCAACCAAGAGATCGAGAGTTTAAAATTTTTCTTCCAGATTAATTATTGTCTGCGCAACCTGCTTGGTCCCCTTTTCAACTTCGCAATAATAATGAGTAGGCTACCATGTCCGCACATAGCACCGGTTGGTGGCCGGGCGAGAAGACTCACAAATCACAAATAGGCCATGCTAAAGCTATGGAAAATGAAGTAGCTATAGCGCCTCAAACCTACGGTTGCCTCTCGGGCTAGGTTAAAGAACCCTCTGTTGGATTGTGATTAGGCCTACCGTACATTTTCAATTGAGGAGACAAGCGATTGAAGCTTCAAGCACCATGGGTAAATGGCAGCATTTGTGTAACGCTAAGACATTCTTAGACTTTATACGTTACATTTACTTTACGTTAAATGGACTGTTTTAATCAACCATGAAATGAAGTGTCAGATGTTGTTTAACTTTCGACGAAGGTGTTTCTGCGCGTGACTGCTCCTTTCCTTACACGTACAATGGCAGTCTGTACTACAACTGTACAACGAATATCAACAGCAGCTGCAGTGATCCCGGATGCTTTGTACAACACCGAACATGGAAGACGTGCGTCGATTCACTCGGTAAGAAAGCATGCAATATAACCTAATGCATAATATGATCCAAATGATTTCGTTTCATCGACTCATAATACCCAGTTGAACAACGGATACTTTATTGTAATCACTTGACTACTATTCGTTATCGTCATTGTATCGTATCGTGATCGTAAAAAACGAAAATTGAACGTTTTAAACACTATAATTATGTTCCAGGAACACGTGCTGTGAAACTTGTGATAACCGCATCATTGCATTTGAAATTGTGCTTTGTGACTACGGCACAAACTGAATGATCAGAGTGATTTGTGATAATTATGTGCAGGCATAACGTAGCCTATCGGTAGAATTTAATAGAACAGATCTGATGAGATTAAAGCATCGATTAGCCTCCTACGTTCCCCCGGCCAATAGTACTTTCCCTCTCCGGCCCAAAAACCCCGGTAAACCTCTGCATAAAACCCCTCGGAACGTCGCCATTATTCTAAATTTATATAGCAATTATTAACAGCGCATTCTGTCATTTTCTAATATAAAAACTTATCTTGTCCATCTGAGATAGATTATGTGGCTATCAACGTGACCATAAATGTCACAATCCCGACCTTCAGTCTACCAACTCTTCTGAAGTCAGTCAACAACTGGATCGTCATTCAACAGAGGATCGATGGAAGTGTGAACTTCACGCGCAATTGGACCGATTACAAGACAGGGTTTGGCGACATAGCGACCAACTTCTGGTTGGGTTTGGAGAAGATGTACCAGTTAACCTCGACCAGTACCAAGATGTTGAGAATCGAGATACAGGCGTCAGACAACGACAAGTGGCTCTCGGCCGAATACGACACTTTCCTGATTGATTCCGAAGTCGATGGTTATGCCATCCACGTGACCGGATACAGTGGAGATGCTGGCGATGGGTTGAACGTGAACGCGGACGGTACTGGTACGCTGGTCCAGAACGGGATGAAATTTTCAACATTCGAAGTGGATTACGACCTCAGCAGCTCATATAACTGCGCTGCACACTTCGGAGGCGGAGGTTTCTGGCTAAACTCCTGCTCCTATTTTAATCTCAACAACCCCTACGAAGATACACATTTCAACTGGCGTCTCCTCACTGATATGAAATTGGCTTCGACGACGATGCTAAAAACCAGTCGCATGATGATGAAAGACATTTAACAGCGGACGACTGAATATCCAACCTTCAATCATTGTCCGGTGATAATCCGGTCAAAAGATAACAATCGTCTACTCTAGCTGCTTCTGCTTTCAAATGTGACTCCGTAGGTTAAGCTTATAATTAATTATGTAGATTCTGTTTCCTTGAACTTTGACTCTGATCGCATTTCAAATGAACTTCTATAATTAATTATAGGCATATAGTTATTACTGATTTTGCTATAAAATAAGTGCATGGACGCCGTTCATGACCGTCCTGCCACACTTTAAGCCCTGCAAGTAGGCCTCGTCTAGAAGTTTAGTCAGACAGACTAGACTCGATTAGGCATCTGGATGGATCTTGAAAAGATGAATCAGTTTACATCAACCAGGAGGACCAAGAAAAGTGGTTTTCAGTTGAATACGATGACCTCTGGTTTGACCCGCGTCCATATGGGTTATGCCATTCACGTGTGGCGGTGCAGTGGCGACCCTGGTGATGGATTCAAACTCTATGAACGGAACAAAGTTCGCAACCTTTGCAAGTTAGAACTTTAAATCAGGCAGGCCTAGATTATTGGGCAGTAACACATTTAGCACGATTCTGGTTTACGAGTTGTTCCTTCTTCGACACCAACGCCCCTCGGGCGGTATCTAGCCTACTTTTACTATAGCATTACCTTCTCGACCTTGATCTGACTTCAGTTCGATAGTAAGTTTATCTTCAATCCAGAGGAATGATGATGAGTTAGTTATGAGAATGCATCAGTTGACATGGTACTAATATCAGCGTAACTACATGTATAGAATCTTGTTTAGTATATAGACGTCTTTAAAATAAGAACACATTTTAGTTGCACATTGACTTGAGATCATTCTGTTGATCGTCACAGATGTACATGTATATTCGCACAATCATCAAATGTATTTCCAATGACATCGTGAATAAATATTATTACAAATCTTTCTATCTCAGTCTCACTGCTATTAAGTTATATCTTCAGATCACTGTTGAGTAGTATTCGGACATCGTTTCAAACAATCACCTGATATGCTATCCGTGTGTCCGGACATGGGCGCAGACTTAATGGGACTTAATCCCCTCAATGAATGTGTTGGTGGGGACGACCCGTGCATTTGTCCCTCAATGGTTGAGTGTTAGGGCATGGACACTTCACGAAGACACACTGCATATATAGACGAATAAATGACAAAAAAGTCATATAGGGCCTACTTTTTGACGGGAAAATGGGCATTGTTTTCCCGTCAAAAAGTTTACGACCTTTTTGGGGCATTTTTCCTGGAGATTTCGGCCGGATGACTAAAAAAAGGTCGTCAGAAATTATGGTCTGCAAAAGTGAAAAATTTCGTCGGCGACTCAGTCATTCGTCAGCCCAAAATCTCGCGTCCTTCCTTCGAAGCCACTCGTTCGCCCCCCCCTTAAGTCTCTGACCGAGTCGCCGCCCATGTGTCCGGATACAGAGGAGAAGCCGGTGACGTCATGGATTCCGGTGATCTTCACACGAGCATCTACGGACAGAAATTTACCGCCTTCGACCAAGATTACGACGGCAACCTTTTCAAGAATTGCGGTCAAATGCTTGGAAGAGGAGGATCGTTTTGGTATAACGACTGCTCGCTCTTTGACCTCAATCAGCCGTATACGAGCGATCACGTATAGCCTACCATTGTTTACCAACATTGTGTGTCCGTTTGAAGCAACAAAAGGATACAATTATTTCTATTATCAGAATTATAAAAAGGCTTTAATAGATGATTTTAAAGATTTTTAACTGCGTTTTTCTACTCAGATTTTGTAGCTGCCAACCTGACCATAAACGTCACAATCCGAAACTTCAGTCTACCAACTCTTCTGATGTCGGTCAACAACTGGATCGTCATTCAACAGAGAATCGATGGAAGCGTGGACTTCAATCGCAGTTGGACCGACTACAAGACAGGGTTTGGCGACATAGCGACCAACTTCTGGTTGGGTCTGGAGAAGATGCACCAGCTGACCTCGACCAGTACCAAGATGTTGAGAATCGAGATACAGGCGTCAGACAACAGCAAATGGTTCTCCGCAGAATACGATACTTTCCTGATTGATTCTGAGTAGATGTAAAATTAATTAGCTAGCTGATTTTAAAGAAGCCTGATATTGAAGAAACAATCAGCTAAAACCCAATTAACATTCTTGGTAGGAGCTACGGTAATGGTGATCAACGCTGATGCAAAACAACTGCAGAATACGGTATTGACTCACAGCAGATGCGAACAGACCCTTTGTTCGTGAGCGCTTAGTACATTATGGTCTATTACAACAACAACCTGACTGGGAGCGAGACAAAGCAGTCGACGTCTCTCAGATGCATAATTAATTACTTAGCTATTTTTTAAGAAGCCTGATATTGAAGATAAATTAAGTTTAAATGGTGCTAAAGGACTAGCTGGGGGTGTTTTCCATTGAAGAAACAATCAGCTAATAAATCAGGTAAAAATAGTGTTTTAAAAAATCAGATGCAGAATGGATTCTTTGGCTTTTTTTTAAGAAGCCTGATATTGAAGATAAATTAAGTTAAAATGGTGATAAAGGATAAGCTGGTGTTTTTCCTATTGAAGCTAAAATAAGCTGGCTGATTTTGGTTTTAAGAAAAATTCTTAATAGAATGGATTCTTTGGCTATTTTTGAAGAAGCCTGATATTGAAGATAAATTAAGTAAAAATGGTGATAAAGGATAAGCTGGTGTTTTTCCTATTGAAGCTAATAAACAAATTAAATAGGGTTAAAAGCAGTTAAATTTTGCTTACCTAGTACAAAAACTCAGCCTGCAATGAGCATCCGTCTACGCCAAAAAGAGGCCTACCCGCACTATCACCGTATTCAGCGCAAAATACCCTCACACCGAGCTGGTCACCTGCAACTAAGGGCGCGTAGGCGCTTGGTAAAACGAGGAATATTGTGTCAGTGCGCGACGCAGTTTCACCCGCTTTGTAATTATTAAGATCGTTCTGATTTAAACCAGCTATGGTATACATTATCCTTACTTTAACCGTGCAACCACTCCGCGGGTTTCCTACGCTGAATGTCGCATGCCCACCAAGTCGATATACCCCCGCACGAGGAATAGTTATTATCCCATCCGTCCAAGTATATGCCGAATCCGTATTTATAGAGGCGGTCGTTAATTGCTTGAGCATTACTTCGCCAATAGGGGCTGGAACAATTGACATGTCCGACAATGCCGATTCTCTTAACAGGCAAATAGCCGCTCCGGTTGTAGGTCTCCAATTTGGGGATAGTGCTGGTGACGCTGTTATAGCTCCAGCCGTTCCTTCAAACCTATATATAATACCGCTCGTCGTATTTCTCACTAGACTACCCGGAGATACCCTCATACCCGAAACGTAATCTCTAGCGGTGATAGTCCTACCCGCAACGCTCTGATCGACGTATTTCTTGTTAGTTAAATGATTATCATTAGACGGAATGTTATCATGATTCGTTATCAAATCTATGGCTTGTCCCCAACTTAGAGCCTCATCCATTCCTGCATCCGGATTATTCGTTATTGGTAGACCTTTAATGCAGTTGCCATTCATATTTAGATCTCCAGTAGCCGGGTTTGCTCCATCCATTCGAAGGAAACTAGCATTTACTTGACTAAGAGTAACACCCCCAGCAATTACTCTTGTCGTAGTTCCTCCAACATTGGTGTGTCCAAATTTATCGACGGGCATTTTATATATAAGATTATTTATATTCTTTTCGATCGCTAAGGTCGAAGGAATGCGACTGAAAAATCCGTAGCTACTATGTTTAACGCGAGGGGTGAATAAACGAATATCTCCAGGTAGTCAGTAACGGTTAGAAAAACTATGCTACTACCAGATGCATTGAAATGCGAACTTCCCGTACCCCCTCCACTCTCAATTTGCATGTGCACCCCTCCATTTTTAAACAGGTAGAGGAAGCCTAAATCACCAGTCTTGAGGCCGTGAAATTCTATGTGCGTCGAAACGAAATAGAGACCGGCTTTACCGGGAGTGAAACGAGTCAGTCCCGTATTAATGTCGCTATCTCTTTTGAATCTTACTATATCGAAAGAAACTCTTGCTAAAGTATTGGCGCTTATGGCTTGCGAATTTGATGTGTAAGCGCTAATCACGGGTCCGATTGCATTTTTAGTGGCTGCATCTACGTATTTCTTATTCGAGTCATCGTGATTCGTTATCAAATCTATGGCTTGTCCCCGACTTAGAGCCTCGTCTAACTCCGCTTCCGAAGTATTCGTTGTAGGTAGACCTTTTATCACACGGCCATTCATATTTAGATCCCCTGTCACAGGGTTTGCTCCATCTACTCTTAGAAATGTATTATTTGCTTGAGTAAAAGTAACACCTCCAGCAATTACTCTTGTCGTAGTTCCAACATCGGTATGTCCAAATTTATCGACGGGCATTTTATATTTAAGATTATTTAATGCAAGCCGTTTATAACTTCTTGAAAATTAATTCCATCACTCACCATCTTGGTCACATACAGACACAAATGACCACAAAATACTTCGTTATCGGGTTGTATTCGCTCGCTGTTGTAATAAACGGGACTCTGTAAATATTTCAGTAGCTCAGTCGGGGGTGGTAGTCCATAACCATCGAAATAATACTTTTTAGTGCTAGTCTTCATCCAAGAGACCCAGTGACTTCCCACCCCACTAGAATCGTCTAAATTAAGGATACCACATTCAATAACCCTCGGCTTCATAGGCAACTCATCTCTTAGAAAAACTCCCCTAAAATTGCGTATCCCCATTTTCCCAGCAGATTCGATCAGTTGTATATTCGATAAAGGAATATTCGGTAGCACTACTCCACAAACATCGATTTGTTTGACGCTCATTTATTAAATATAAACATTAATTAAAAGTTTTCAACGAATAGTGACCATATGCCAAAGTATGAATGCCATCTTGCATTATTACCCGTTTATCATCATCTGCAGATAATGCAACTTTATTAATTTCTTCCGTATAAATATCGTGATGATAAGATCTAATAACATTCATCGTTCGTTGTTGTTCTTTTTTGGTAAATAAGCAGTCTCTGTAATCTTCGTGAGTAATAGTTTTCTGGACAACATTCTTCTTAATTCCTTTACATTTCTTGTGCTCATCTCCAGCAGCCATCTTATAAGAATACAACTTTGCTCGCAGTCCGATAAATTCTTTTATCTGTTTCCCACTAGTTTCATCCTTGAACATCCCAATAACTTTTTTATTTACTCCAACCTCAATACCAGATGGATGATCTCTCGGGTATTCACTCGTGTCGAATCGAGCTGTAATATCTTCTGCGATATCTGAGTAAAAGTCTTCAGTTTTAATTTCGTATGTCAAAGAATCTGTATCAGTAAATAATAATTTAGCTCTATTTCCGTATTTATCCTTGATGTAATTGTAATGAAATTCATACATCAACGTTTTGCTCAAATCTAATATACACATGCCAAGATATATAGGTTTATTATAGTACAATTTAGTTTTTTTCATGTGAACGGCTATTAGATTTTCATCGAAAATAGTACATCTCTCGTAATTAGGTTTAGCGGCTAGTTCAATAGCCCTCTCCTCATGACACACTAACTCTACATCAACACGATTTTCAATGTTCTCACAAGTTTTTCCAAAGACACTGTTATTCATTAACTTGAAAAAGTCTTTCTCAAAGTCATTAGTAGCTTTCGTTCTAAGAGCTGTATTTAAATCGATATACTTTTTCAACCAATCACTTTCTTCGAATAGTACACCTCTATGCACTTTTGTTATTTTCATGCCTAGGCTCTCATACAGCTTCAGATTTTCGTAGTGTAGCACATACTTCTTTTTATCGTTTAAGTTTGGAATTAACTTTTTGACTTTGTCAATCTCAATGCTTTCGGGGGCTAACGGAAAATCGTTATGCAGGTCGTGTAACTCTTTAGGGTATTCCAAATCAACTTCCAATATGCATGGAATACTTCTCCAATTTTTTAATTCATCTTCGTTCATCCATTTGAACCCGTGAGTAGGTAAATTTTTGATCATAGCCCATCCATATAGATTATTCGCATCCAGGTAAGTAATAAATGTAGAATTTTCGTTACTATTGAAATCGCTCATATATTTATTATTCGCTTTCCCGTAACGATTTGATATTGTGCTCACTCCTCCTCTCATCCCTTGCTTAATCATCAGAATCATATCGTAATCACTCAATGACTCCAATTTCACGCCTGTCAATTTTAAAGCGGCATCCCAAGCTAAACCAGGAGATGTAAAAAACCATGCAGGGTCAAGCGTATAGTACTTCATACACACATCTCTAAAGTTTTCGAAAACATCGGCAAGTAGCAAAACATCCGAAACGTTGTATAAATCGTGATACTCTCTGAATGTTTTACATCCAAATTCTTTCCATACCGTTTGTGCATGCTCGTAGTCTTCATCGCTAATATTCGAATCATTTAGCTTAGAATAGAAAGCGGATTTTGGTGGTAGTTCGGTTTCATTAAAGGTAGTAAATGAATCGACGTAGTCATAAGGATATATGCCTTTTCTCAGCAAAAGATCGAGCTTCTTTCCAGTATATCGTTTCCCAATATTTTTACACTGGTCTTTGCTTAGGTTCCTCGATAAAGCATCAAGACTAGAAGCCATAAATTTAAAACTGTCGATAAAACGCAGTTGTCGCTTGACGGTAATCTCTTTTCCCTCTTTATTTACAAACTTATCAACAACGACCTCTCTGCTAAAAGATATATACTTTTCCTCGTTATTAGGTATGCAATTAATTTTCTCTCCATTATTACCTCTCAGTTTCTTAATGAACAGATGACAATCGTACCCGGAAAGATTATGAAACACTACAGGGAAAAACTTGGGGACTTTATAGTTTACATTACAAATGTTATGAGCAGCCCCTCTAAATTTACCGCTAAGATGACAGTGATCTCTCACTCGGTCTTCGCCCAACGTTTTTTCACAGATATGACATATAGTAGCTCCATCAAAACACTTCTTGTCCTCTTCTGTAAATATCATCTTCTTAGGGAATTTAAACTGATTATATATTTGTTTTATATTTTCTTCTAGTTTATCTACAAATATTTGACCAACATCATCATCTTCGCTTTCAGCCGTAAACGTCACAGGATCTTGTGAATATACACTATCGTCGAAACATTTTATGTGGTAACAAAAGGAGCTAGGATTATGCTTTTGATATTTATTAGTGTACGACAACTCTGGATTTGGTTGACAAGTGTCTATTGGCTTCACAAAAGACTCGAAATCTGCGTAGACTATAAACGGAACCCTCATAGAATTGTTATAATTTTTAAAACTTAACATAGTTCCTGGTTCTGGCATTTCTATTTTTTGTGCGTTATGTTGAGAGCAGTACTCATTATGGTTGTTAAGCGCTCCTGGCGTTGTGAAACCATTCATACACCTTTTACAATAATACATCGAATTAGTCCGAAATCTCATCAATCTGTTAAAATTCTTGATCCAGCAATAATGTTTCTTTTCTCCGTTGGAAATAAGCAATAGATCTACACAAATACTACTTTCACACTTAGACAGATAAAGCGGGTAGACATGTTTTTCATAACCAAATATATTAACTCTAATATTATTATTTCTCTCGAATCTGCTGATAATATTAGCATCAGCAGCAACTGGAAACTCAATGCCACTCCAATTAAGTTTTTTCGATTGTTCTTTCAAAGCTTTCGTTATTATCTCCGAATTTTTCACAACCGGATTCAACGCTCTAGTGATACACCATTTGAAGCATTCTTCATCGTCGTTTTTCATATTTATAATAGCCTTTTTATTAGCTAAAAAGTCGGGAAGCGGAATGTAAGAACTACCTCTTAAGGGTGTATATTTTACCGTATTTATATCTAATTTTACAACGGCTTTAAATCTCCAATTACTTCCTTGCATCTGAAAACTAGCAATAGACTCCATGATTTTATCTTTTTTTCTGCTGTATATTTCATTCAAGTCGGTAGCTTCTAAAATAACTTCTGCCCTGGAAACGAATGGTATATCCTCAGAAGTCACTATTCCAGATTTCATATCTACTCGTTCCATAGTACAAGTAAGAACTAAATTAGTCTTTGTCTGGCGATTGTTCGACAACAGATTTACTACCTGCGGTCTGACGAAATCAAGAAACGACGAGGCATCCATTCCATTAATTCCATCTATTCTATATTGCTTGGTAAATCCTTTAATAGCCGACGCCGTTTCTCGCATTTTGTGTTTATCAAATATCCTGGAAACAGTTAACTTCAATGATTCCAGTTTTTC
Organism: Lumbricus rubellus; assembly: GCA_945859605.1. Classification (NCBI taxonomy): domain Eukaryota; kingdom Metazoa; phylum Annelida; class Clitellata; order Crassiclitellata; family Lumbricidae; genus Lumbricus; species Lumbricus rubellus. The sequence goes on from OX243816.1 coordinate 11,684,522, forward strand.
ATTAACTGCTTTATTATCTCGTTCAGGTACATAACTAAGTAACCAATCCGCAAAATCATTTAATTTAGCTCTAACCCTATTTTTGTATTTTCTCTTAGGCGCTACTGGTTTGTACTTACCAGGTGTGGGTGTAAGCGTAGGAACCTTAATGTCAGGAACCGATGAGTCGAGCAAGTGTTCAACATGGTTCATGTTTCTTAAACTACTTTTCTTTAAATCCATTTTATCTTACCACGCAAAAATATTAAAACATGTGAGATCGAAGATCCACTTATCTGTGAGATCGAAGATCCACACTTTAATTTCATACCTTTCTATCTCTCATACACTTTAATTTCGTATCTATCTCTCCAGACATTTCCGTTATGATAAGCTATTATGCCAGCACTCTGACCATACGCCTTAGCAGCTTTATACATCGATGGATACGAGGTAACAACGCCAGTCTCTCGATCTATAATATCTACTCTTCTCGGTTGTTTCCTGATACTACCCAACGTGTCATGTCGATATGACACAGACTTGTAGTCCATCGGAAGAATATTCTTTTCAATCAATACAGCTATCATTTGAGGTTTGTTGAGATGCGAAGTGCCTGTAACATCGTGATGCTTGGCTAACATTCTAAGCTCTGGTAGCTTCATAATATATAAGTATTCTTTAAATCAATTTTCCATACACTACACTCATTTTCTGCCCATCCGATTGGAACTGCAGCAACCTATCTGAAATTACGACAGCATACGCTTCGGTGTCGGCTGGCACTGCTGCATTGAAAAGAGCCTTAATCTGAATATCAACGACTGAAGATTTCAAACGCTCGGATTGCTTGCTTACATCGAACACGAACAACGGATATAATTCTTTATAATCTACAGGTGTTATATTGCTTTGGGTAATCAACCGATCCATACCATAGAATTTTTGACTAAAGGAGGACGCGTCTCTGTACGCTCTGGAGAATTGTTGATTAGGAAACGACAGGTTATGATCGACAGCTGGATATCTTTCTTGATTCATCATCACATATATGTTCTTAAGGTCGCAGTGATTAAATAGCGACGGATTACTTTCCTGATTACCGCTACGGTCCGTCTGAAATCCTACGATGATATATCTAGGTTTCTCCGGTGGTGTTTTAACGCTCAGACGCCAGCTGAAACTTGTTGACTGGGGAACTGTTATCGTATCGCATTGACGAGCTCTATACGCAACTGGTAACGTTAATTTCGATTCAATCGTCTTATACAACTGCATTCGTTCCATATCGGAAGGAATAACGTGTGGAATAAACCATGAAATTTTGTTTATCGCAACTTTTCCAGCAGCTGCAGCGTTATCTCGGAATATTGCATCATCGTCGGCTTTACGAACTAATGTCAGCGTCTGTTTGAAGCCGTAAATAATCTTGTCGTAATCATCGCAAAACCCGAAAATATGCTTCAACGGAACAATAAAGCTGAACATTCCTTTAGTGTTTGGTTTGCGAATGAGAAAGCTTTGTCTAGTGGCAAATCCGGGGTTGTCCGCAATAACAGCAGTCGCCCCAGTGTCTTTATACCACAGCTGATTTAAGCCTTGAGTCAGCTGAAAATCGTTTGGATACGTAAGTAAACCGAGCATCGTTGTAGCTTGACCCGGATGAAATAGCGTTTCGATTTCTTGATTTGATAACTGATAGGATATTTGACTGAATAGATACATAAGCCCATTATTCGTAAGAGCGACTAAATCGGCATTAACGTATGCGGTGTCATCAGCTTTAATTAGTCTTCCTTCGAATTGTAGATACGATTCTGCTGGGTGACTGTATAAGTCTTGTAATTCAATATTTATTCTTATTTCACCAGAACTGTTAAGGTTAGTTCTCGCTACAGGTTCGTACTCATGCCATTCGTATCGCTCGATACCTTCATCGATCAATGGTTGCTCTGTGAATCTTAGAATATCGGATTGCATTTTATTATACATATATTTTTAAATAAGAAAATAAACTTAAGCAAAATAAATTTAAACTGCCATTTTCAAACCACCTCCGTTTAAGCGTTTTACGAGATCTTGAATTCTAATAGCTCCTCCCGTCATTTGCGGATTCGATCCTAGTAATCTAGCTAGAATTACTTTAGTTTCCTGAGTTATCGGCTGCTGAACGGTGGTTGGTGGGAGTATCTTATTGAGTAATCGTCTTCCAACGTCGATCGCCTTATCCTTAGCAACACTCCCAATCTCTTTGACGGCTGTGCTCGCAATTTGTTTGGCTGCATTCGATGTCACTAGTCTTTTGAGAAATCCTGCAATGGAATCGAATATTCCTGCTCCACCGACAACGTGTACTTTTTTATAACTTCTTCTCGCAACGACCAGCATTTCTATATCATCAATTTTTAATTAGATCATCAATTTTTAAATTAGATCATCAATTTTTTATATTCATCTTTGGATATCACTCCTTGTCTTAGTAACTCGTCACTCATACCTACAATTTCATTCCTTACTCCTGTATTTCCCGCTTTATAGCTATATATTCGCAACTCTAATTGTTTTACTAATTCGTTAGGATCTGAAGGAATGGTAATTTTTCCGCTTCCTGTTTTACCTCTTAACTTCATGTAATCGTCCCATATGGGTTTTATTATCTTTGCATATTTTACACTTCTAGACGATTTAGGTTTGTTTGGTTTATTTGGCTGACTCATGGCATTCGTTTTAATTAGAATCTCGGCGTATTCTTCGAGATCACGATTATCATAAATTGAACTGTTTGGACTAGCTAACGTTAACAATTCCCATAATCCTGGAGTTCCTTGATAAGTTGTGGTTCCAACTGTAATATCATTTCCTTGGATTGAGGCTTCGCTGTCACCGATGTAGAATTTTCCATCTCTTGATCTTAATCCGAATGTTGTATCCACAAGTCTTTTATCAGAAGCATATTTTTTAAGGTATTCAACTGCAATATTTCCTAATTCTAACCTTCTAATGTCTTCTACTGGGTCATCGTCATCGTACGCCTCTATAGACGGATACTGGGGAAATTGAATAGTTTTCAACGAATCTGGAAGTGATTTTAGAGCGAGTGATGTTGCTGCAGAGTTATCTTTTATTGTCGACAGCAAAGCGTTTTGTTCTTTTGAAATTGCTGATTGAGAGTCGACTATTGGTTTGTAGATTTTCGTTAATTCTCGTTGAAGTCCAAGATCATCTATTCTCTCAGAGAGAAAGTTTTGTTTAATATTTTTTTTCGTTTTTAAAAACTCTTCGATAATAAAATCTCTTTTTGCAGGATCACTAATTTTCAGTAGTGACATTTTTTTTTATAAGTATAATGTTTAAAACGTAACGTAAAACGTAGACATAAAACGTAAACATAAAACGTAAACATAAAACGTACAATTTATGCATCGTAGTAATTAACATAACAAATTGAGTCTTTTTCATTTATAGTAACTGGTGAATCTGAGTTGTTTTGAATTGTAATTATTATATCCTCTGCGTCCTCTAGGACAGTACCATCTTGAAGACTCAGTCTGAGTTGTTTCAACTTCTGTCTAAGAGAGACTAGACACATTCCACTGGTCATTCGGACTCCAAGGCCTACTTCTACTGTAATATTTGTCTTTGGTTCAATCGTTATCGCTTGCTGAGCAAAAATCTCATATCTATCGCCTGCTCGTTGTCTTGCAGGAGCGTGAGTGACCACTTTAGGCAACCAAATTATCGTACTCACACGAGGCTTTCGTTTGGTGATAAATTTGTGTATTGGGTGACCGTATCCAGACATTTATATAAGAGATTGTTTAAAGTAACATTCCAAGAATAGGAATATTTTTAAATGGTGAATTGGGACCAAGTATAAGACCTTCACCGCTGACATATCCTGTTCCTCTTTTCATAAACAGACCGGAACCCGATATCGAAATACCCTTTTTCCACGGAGATAGAAAAAGACCTTCCCCAGCAGGCACTATCTTACAGCATATTCCTCCTTTCTTAACGTACAGCACGCCAGATCCGCTTATCGGGTGTGAGATCGAAGATCCACTAATTTTATCGACAATTTTGGAACCAGCTGCAGAACCCAATCCTGTTAAGGCTCCTGTGGCTAAACTCGGGAGAACACTAGACAGTAGAAACTTTCCGGCTGTTGCTAAGAACGGTAGAATAGCGCCAATAAATCCGCCTTCGACTCTCGCATTGTCTTCTAATTGCTTTTTACCCATTTTAATTGTCAAACCAGTTCCATTCTGATACGCTTTAGTTAGCTTGTTAATTTGCCTCTGGTTTAGAGCTAATACATGCTCACCAGTTATGTCTCCATGAGAAAGTCTTATACTCACTCCAGTTCCTGCTTGAACAGCTCGCCTAATCTTCTCTTTTTGCCCTTCAGAAATATTAACTTTGACCTTAGCGTAAGCGCTCATCTTATATTAAATATAAACTTTAAATTAAACCTCTCTTATGTGAAATCGTATCGACAATTCCTCACCTCTTAAATTAATTAGTTTTCCATTTTGGTCTATTAGTTTTGTTTCCATCGATGAAATAGAGTATAGCGTTATTGGAAGATAAACCAGATTATGAGGAGATTCGATTATCTTATAACCAGGCCCGACCGATGGAAAGAAAGAATAAATTATGTTCTCCGTAGTTCCGTTGGCATACGATGATCCTATTATATCACTGGTAACACGTAAACTATTCACGCTGTTTATATTGACTATGTGCTCGGATTCGTTATATCCTTCGGAGTATACACGACTCTGAAATCCTAGAACCGTACTAATTGAATTTGGTACTGTAAAATCAACTTTATAGTTCTCATCAATTTCCAAAACAGCCTTCAAAGTATTGTTATTTGGTTGCAACTTTATACATTGTCCATGACCTTCTTCTTTTAGAATTCTCTGTATGTAATCGTTTAAGTCTACGATTTCATAGCAACCGGTTGGAATGTCTAAATCTTTCCACGTTACACCGTTATCTGACGAATATACGAATTTATTATTTGTTTCGTCTATATTGGGATAACTGAAGTAAGTTTCAAGATTAACAAGGGCCATTTCATACGTTTTACTTTTGTCCAGTTCGATTAGTGGATTAAATTTCGTTCGAATTCGTGTGCTCCTTTCGCTCAACAAAATGCAAAAGGATTCTTTAGCCTCTGTGTTGCGTGCAATCGTTTCAGTATTAGATAAAATCTCGTCAAGAAGGGTTTCCATTTTAGATAGCTATTTTTAAACCTAGAATATAAAATCTTAAATTTTGTTATCATTTTATTATTGCTTTTATTTAATGTAAAATGTATCTAATCCAGATCTGTACTTGCCCTTATTTGTTTTACTAGTAAGGTCTATAACCACAAAACCATGCGTTTCATCCCACGCAGTTTTGCATAGTTTTCGAAATTCTTCAATAGTCATATCATCTACGCCTATATGATCGCTGTATATATGATTAATATTCTTGAGGTCTTGAGGGAATAAACATATAAAGTTCGCATTCTCTCTAATAGTTTGTCTAGGAAGCTTGAAATAATTTTGTGCTAGGTAAAAGCAGTCTACATTACTATGCCTACCTCTTATATAATACGATTCGCATTTATTTTGTCGCTCTAACTGTAAATCATCAAAAATCATGAGATTCTTCTTATCTCGACTTAAGTCTCGTGGATCTGGAACATCTTCAGAGGTTTCAAAAAACTTGCAGTCTATATCCGATTTTTCCCCCATGTTTTTAGACATCTCCTCGACAACGGCGGTCGGTGATACATTTAATTTCATTATCTCATCTCGATTATCAAAAAGTCTTATAATTGCTTCCTTTGGCAATTTCTCTTCGAATGCCTTCTTGAGTATCTTGTATTCTGGTTGGAAGAGACTTTTACCGAAGATATGCAGGTTATCGTAGTCTAACCAACCAGGTCTCAGTAATAAATTAAGTAGTAATATTGTCTTGCCGCATTGAGACTTACCGACGATCAAACCTCTGATGCTTCTTGGTAAGAGAGGACTGTTAAAGCGTTTACTTGATTCTTCATTCCACGATAGGTCTTGGACTTCCATTTTAATTATATTATATTAAAATGGAGCACAGCTCGTATTGCGTAAAATGTAAGCGACAAACTGAGTGTAGAGATATTCAACGAGTTGTCAGTAAGAATGGCAGACCTATGATTAGAGGTATATGCGTTGAATGTGGCGCTAGAAAAACTCAGTTTACTAAAATGTCCACTGCTGTACAAGGAGGTGATTTGGTATCAGCTCTCAATTCTGCTACTTCTAATATTAAACTTCCATGGGCAAAGTACCCGGGTGAAATGCATCTTCCAGGACATTCTTTCACGGGTCCAGGAACTCGATTGGATTTGCGTTTAAACCCTGACGGGACGCCAAAAGATTGGAGTAAACCAGTAGATAGAGTTGATGCAGCAGCCTATCGTCATGACCTGGCTTATGCTAAACATACTGATACAGCAGGGAGAAACGTCGCTGACAGAGCTATGATAGATGAATTAAATAATATACCTAATCCTTCTTTCCGCGAACGAGTTGAAAGATCTATAGTTAAACCAATATTATCGACGAAAACCCATTTTGGAATGGGATTGAAAAAAAGAGGCTGACTTGGACCGATGAGCTTGCCGATGAATTACATAAACCAATAGTCAGGAAGTTTAGGAAGCGAGTTGTTTATGTTCAGGGAGTGGACAGAATTTGGGCGGCTGACTTGATTGACATGCAGGCTTTTGCTAAATTTAATTCTGGGGTGAAATATTTGTTAAGTGTTATTGATATATTTTCCAAATATGGATGGGTTATTCCGATAAAAAATAAAACTGGGAAATCTGTGGCAGATGCTTTCGTTAAAATATTTAATACGAGTAAAAGAAGGGGTGAAAAACTTTGGGTCGATAAGGGAACAGAATTCTATAATAAACAGGTAAAATCATTAGGTATGGAGTTGTACTCAACTGAGAACGAAGAGAAAAGCTGTGTCGTAGAAAGATTTAATAGAACAGTGAAAGAAAAAATGTTCAAGTATTTTACAGCTAATTCAACTCAGAGATATATCGATGTTTTAGATAATATGGTTAATTTATACAACAACACAAGACATTCTTCCATTAAAATGACTCCTGTTAAAGCGAGTATCAAAGCAAACGAATGGGTTGTGTGGATGAATTTATACGGCGATGCTGTACCTGAAACTATCAAACCTAAATTTTCAGTCGGAGATAAAGTAAGAATTTCTAAGAAGAAAAAGACATTTGAGAAAGGCTTCACTCAAAGGTGGACACAGGAGGTTTTTACAATAACACAAATCCAATACACAGACCCAATAACCTATAAAATATCTGACTATAATGGAGAAGAAATAAAAGGGACATTTTATGAACCAGAATTACAATCGACAACGCAAGATACATTTAAAATAGAAAAGATTATTAGGAAACGTGGAAACCGTTCATTGGTGAAATGGTTAGGCTATGATTATTCTTTCAATTCATGGGTTGATAATAAGGACTTGATATCATTGTGATTTTAACTGATTTACTACTACTATTAGCAAATTGTTTCTACTACAGCCCTTGTGCAATCATTTGTTCTCTATGAACACGCTTTATTAACAAGTTAAACTGTACATTCGCAGCCTGTTCTAAGAAGAAAAAGACATTCGAGAAAACAAAATTCTTGACTTTTTTGAACGGATGACTAAAAAAAAAAAGAAGAAAAAAAAAAAACCTAGGAAAAAAAAAAAACTACAAAAAACCTAGAAAAAAAGTTAGAAAAAAAACCTAGGAAAAAAAAAATGAGAAAAAAAAACCTAGAAAAAAAATCGTAGAAAAAAATTTAGAAAAAAAAATTTAGAAAAAAGTTTATTTGCGTCTTCGTGTCCTGTAAAGTTGTCTATCTCGGGACAAACATTGATCTGCGGGGACAGAACCGGAAGGTTGGGGACAGAACCGGAAGTTTGGGGACAGATTCAGAGGTGAAGGACGATTTTTCAACAAATTGCACCGCGTAGGATAAGACTTTATCGCATTGCACCGCGTGTCATAAGATCTATCGTATTGTGCTCTGTGTGAAGTGTCAACGATGTTATAGGCCGGTTGTTGCGTGGCTTTTAATAGGTACACCCCCAGCTTATCCTTTAGCACCATTTTAACTTAATTTATCTTCAATATCAGATTTCTTAAAAGGTAGCTAAGTAATTAATTATGCATCTGAGAGACGTCGACTGCTTTGTCTCGCTCCCAGTCAGGTTGTTGTTGTAATAGACCATATGTACTAAGCGCTCACGAACAAAGGGTCTGTTCGCATCTGCTGTGAGTCAATACCGTATTCTGCAGTTGTTTTGCATCAGCGTTGATCACCATTACCGTAGCTCCTACCAAGAATGTTAATTGGGTTTTAGCTGATTGTTTCTTCAATATCAGGCTTCTTTAAAATCAGCTAGCTAATTAATTTTACATCTACTATTCTGAGGTCGAAAGTTACACCATCCACGTGACCGGATACAGTGGAGATGCTGGCGATGGGTTGAACGTGAACACTACTGGTACGCTGCAGAACGGGATGAAATTTTCAACACCCGATGTCGAAAACGACCTAAACCCAAAAAACTGCGCTCGAGTCTTTGGAGGCGGTTTCTGGCTAAATTCCTGCTCTTATTTCTGTCTCAACTACCCCTATGGAACGATTCAATTCAACTGGCGTCTCCTTATCGATTTGAAATTGGCTTCGTCGGATCTGCTCAAAAGCTGTCGCATGATGATGAAAGACATTTAACAGCGGACGACTGAATCCATATTTGAATTTCATTCATCTAAAAACATAACAATCGTCTGCTTCTGCTTTCATAACTACGTAGGTTATAGATTCTGTTTACTTGAACTTCGACTCTGATCGCATTTCAAATTAACTTCTAAATTATTGTAGGCCTAGCTATTACTGATTTTGCTATGCTTTCAATTTAGCTGCGTGACTTTGTGCATTACTCTGATAGTCAGACTAGACTCGATTAGGCTTCTGGTTGAATCTTGAATAGGTGAACCGTGAATATCAACCAGGAGGAGGGAAAAGTGGTTTTCACCTGATTACGATGACTTCTGGTTTGATTCCGAGTCCATGGGTTATGCCATTCACGTGTGGCGGTGCAGTGGCGACCCTGGTGATGGATTCAAAAACTATGAACGGAATAAAGTTCGCAACCTATCCGACAGCTACAGCTAGCAATCAGGATAGATTCGGGCAGTGACTCATTCAGCATGATTCTGGTTTCAGAGTTGTTCGTGACACCGATGCCCCACCGGGCGGCATCTACTTTTACTAGCATTACCTTCTCGACCTTGATCTGTCTTCAGCTTCATAGTATCTTCAATCCAGAGGAATGATGATGGGTTAATTATGAGAGTGCATCAGTTGACATGGTATTAACATAGCCTAAGCTTAAAACACTAGTCTTCCTGTTTAGTGTAGGCGTCGTTAAAATTAGAGCACAGTTAGTTGCACATTGACTTGAGATCATTCTGTTGATCGCCACTGAGTCTGATATAATTATATTCGCACAATCATCAAATGGATTTCCAATGACATCGTGAATAAAGATTATTACAAATCTTTCTATCTGAATCTCACTGTTATTAAGTTATATCTTCAAATCAGTTGAGTAGTATTCGGACATCGTTTGAAACAATTAGGCCTAGCTGACATTTTGCTGCAGCACATTCGACCGTCTCTCACGAAAGAGATTACGTTTCGTCAATGCACTCGGCGAATCATAGACATTTTAAAAGTTAGTTTATTTTAATTTTAATTTTAAAAGTGCCAACATTCATTTAGTGCTGACTTAGGCCTACTGGTAATCATCCAGTTCATGCTGGATGGCAGAGGTTATTTTAACGTGCAACTGGACACAAAGTGTGTAGTTGGAAAAGAAATTTGTGCAGTTGAAAATAAGATTTTGTGCATTAACTCATATATGTTATAGTGAACGAAGGACTAAAAATGGGTCATCAGTTTTTTGGGGGCCGGAAAAATTTCAAAATGATAATATTTTCACGGGATTTCGACGATCAAACATTTGGTCCGGACGACTAAAAAGGTCGTTTTTTGCAGTTCTAAAACATTCTTAGAATAACCCCTGCTGGATGGTAGCTTCTGTAGGCCTATTTGAGATGCGAAGGAATCAATATATGCACGGTAGGCTATCAGAATAATTACTGTCAGCTGAGATGTCCAGTAGAAAGTGCAAATTGAGACAAATTCAGAAGCAAAATGTTATGTCGGCACTTGATGCTTCAGTTAACAAAGAACGAATGTAAGTCAGCAGGCCTAAACCAGTTGTGCTCTGAAGACTTAAAATGCACCAATGGTGACCTGGTCTGCAACTCCGCCAACGTCATACACACGCAGAGTCCAGTGACGCGACCTCCTTCTACAACATACAGCAAAACATTACTGATACTAAAAGGTCTTTAATTAGAAGCCAACATTTCAAAAACTGACTACTGTCAACCATGGGCTGAGTTTATCAGGGACTATGCGGCTAAGCCCCAAGAAGCTGACCTCAAAAACCATTTTGCGGGGGAAAATCGTAGGCCTATATTTTCTATTTTCGTGAGATTTCGAACCGAAGAACTAGAAAAGGTCATCAGTTTTTGTGGACGAAAAAAATGGTAAAAAGGTCATCGGTAATTTCGAAATTGTCGACAAAAATTGTGGTCAATCAGTAGTCTAGAAGTTTAACTAGCCAGACTAGACTAGACTAGATTAGGCTTCTGAGTGGATTTTGAAAAGATGAACCAGTTTATATCAACCAGGAGGATCAAGAAACTATCGAGGGCCAGACGAAGAAGAACGGAACGTGGGTTTCAGTTGAATACGATAACTTCCTGTTTGATTCCGAGTCCATGGGTTATGCCATTCACGTGTGAGGGTGCAGTGGCGACTGGCGACCCTGCAAGTGATGGATTCAAACCCTACGAACGGAATAAAGTTCGCAGCCTATCCGACGTACAGCTACCACTATCAATCAGTCTAGATATTGGGTAGTAACATGCTCAGCATGATTCTGGCTTAAGAGTACTGTTATTGCATACAATGGCTGCATCTGCTTCTATTGACATTGGCTTTATCGACCGTTTTCGGACTTCAGTTCGATAGTATCTTCAATCCAGAGGAATGATGATGAGTTATTTATGATAATGTATGTGTTGACATGGTACTAATATCAGCGTAACTATAGAACACTTCCTGTTTAAGATATCTTTAAAATAAGAGCACATTTAAATTGCACATTGACTTGAGACATACAGCTACCACCATCTGTTGATCGTCACTGAAGTATATTCGCACAAGCATCAAATGAATTATTCCCAATGGCATTGTAAATAAAGATTATTATAAATCTTTATTGTCTGAATTTCACTGTCATTAGTGATATCTTCAAATCAGTTGAGAAGTAATCGAATATCTTTGAAATTGAAACAATCATCTGAAATGGCAACAGCTGTTGTTCTCTCGCACGAGAGAGATTAAGTTTCGTCAAAACACTCATTACATTGGTGAATCTTAGACATTTTAAAATTTATTAGTTTAATTTTAGTTTTAAAGAGCCGACATTCATTTAGTGGTAACTTAGGTCTACTGGCGATCATGCAGTTCATGCAGAATGGTAGCTGCTGTGATGATGATGATGATGATGATGATGATGATGATGATGATGACGATGATGATGACGATGATGATGATGATGATGATGATGATGATGATGATGATGATGATGATGATGATGATGATGATGATGATGATGATGATGATGATGATGATGATGATGATGATGATGATGATGATGAGGGTGTGTATGATGATGATGATGATGATGATGATGATGATGATGATGATGATGATGATGATGATGATGATGATGATGATGATGATGATGATGATGATGATGATGATGATGATGATGATGATGATGATGATGATGATGATGATGATGATGATGATGATGACATTTGTAGGACGGACATTGCCTAGACTGACAATCAAACTGAGATATGCAATCGACGTCACCGGACATTTGGTCCACTGGCTTAGATCTATGAAAAGAAGTATCTGAAAAACTATTGTGCTTCTTAATATGAAGCCATCGAAACTATGGACAATGGCATAGGCCTATATACATTGTCTGAAAACGAAAGAAAACAGTCTACAGCGATTGTTGAGTCTGCAATCAGACACAAACGTTGTTTGTCGCATTAGAGTTACTCAAGTATTTCGTTGCTGAAATTGGAATGTGCCATTACGCACTTGATCGACCGGTGTCGTGTAAAATTAGCCAATGATGTAGGCTATCCCTATAATAATAGCCTATTCCCTTTCTTTTGGGGTTCTGAAGTCGTTGATGATCAATCCACATTTATCATACAGCAATGGCTTCAGACAAGGGCGGATCCAGGGGGGACCAATCCGGCCATGGCCCCCTTCCTTCATTTAGAACTGCCCATGTATCGTGCCCCCCCCCCAATTTAGTTTGAACAAACTTTCGAACAATGTATAATGAGGACATTTCGACTGGATGACTAAAAAAGTTCAACTTTTTTGGCGGACAAAATGGTATACTTTTCCAAAATTTTCGACCACATGACAAAAAAAGGGTCATCAACTTTTTGGGCGGATACGAAACAAAGTCCACACCCAAGGCTAAGAATTTTTGCCCCCCCCCGTCCAAAGTTTATGTATCCGCCCCTGGCTTCAGAGAGCATTCCATCCTAATTCTCCTCTCGTACATCGCATATGGTGGCAAGAACTCGACATCTAATTGACACCTTCGTGTATACATACAGAATCAGACAAGACTAGTGTCAACATGAACGTAGGAAAAGAGCTAAGTCGATAGGACAAATCTGGATTCATTAGCACATTGGTAATTTCTGATACACTGCGGAACAGGTAAGCTTAAGCTCTAACATGGATCTGCGTTCAATTCGCGTGTGGATGAATTTTCAATTTTAAAGCTTTCAGACGTTAACGTGGGATGAGAGAGAAACTGCATTGAGTGATCTTTCTCTTAACAAAACATAACATAACATTTTGACATTATCTTCACGAAACAATTGAGATCGAAGCCGTAAATAGTCAATAACTAGGCTACCTTTTGATGGAAACAGTAAATAAGCTCAAACGATTCAACTATTTTTATATTGAGATTAGAGCAGGGGTCTCAAACACGCGGCCCGCGGGCCGCATGCGGCCCGTGGACCCGAATAATGCGGCCCGCGAGAGCCATCTGGTTTTTTATTTGTTTTTTATTTAAAGAAAGAAATTAGTCAAAAACCGAATTCTGCTGTTCTTTTGCGATTTAAACCAAGGTTCAAAATGTTTTTCTCTCTAGTTTTTGCTCTGGACATTCAATCTGCAGCAGCAGATATGCTGACATAGTTATGGTTGACCTTCTGTGTGATACCATGCTGAAGCAGAAGTAGCCTAGGCTAAGCCTACAACAAGGTTGATATTCCGGAATTCTACACTTTTCTACTACAAGAAAAATTCCTAAACCTGCACCTGCAGTGCTGCAACACACACAACTCTAATGGCGATGTTCGGCATTATCTACAACATATTTATTATGTGAAGAGCTTTTTCATTAGGCCCTACTTAATTAAGATTAATAAATCTGAAATGACACGCCTAACAGTTAGGTCTAGGCTACGGGTGAATATGTGGAAGTTGTATGCCTTCTCCGATTCTTCGCATCTCAAAAGATAAAACTAAACATTGGTGTTCTCGTATTTGGGAAACATTGTCAGATGATGCGTATCGCTAATCACACCTGATCATCTCTGACACTACTCACTATAATACTTTAGCATTTAAAGATGCTACAAGTTTAGTTGTAGGTAGGCCTATTAGGCTTACTAAATGTGCTTTTGATGCTCTTCATAGGCCCTATCTTTGTGACTCTGAGTTTCCAATTTTGTGTATAGTAGACCCTACCATTATGGTTACACTGAAAGTATAATATTAACTTAGGTGATTTTACAGGATTATATAATTATTACAGCATTGTTACCCTCACCCCATAATATAAATAGTTTAACTTGCAAGACATAATTTCATGCTGCGGCCCACAAGACAATGTAAATTTTCAAATTCGGCCCGCACGATGACTTGAGTTTGAGACCCCTGGATTAGAGGCACTGCATTTCAAAACGTACTGGTAAAAATCAAAAATAAAGCTTAGGAGAATCAAAAATGATTATCTTTGGATTGAGCAGCCTTGACACTTTAATGCAGGGCTATAATAATATTTATTGTTTCCTTGTCGCTTTTCCTAAACTTTCATTGTTAAAGTGCTAAATCACGAAAGTAACGAACTGACCAGATAAAAATTATTGACAATAAATAGTAAACAAACTGGATGTCAATGATTCCTACAATTTTTAGACTAATGAGCAGTAGGCCTAGGTCTAGATATTTTGAGCATCTAGGCCTATGTATGCATGGTTTCCTGACAGATGGCTTCAATAAATGAAAACAATTATATAATATTCGTTGCAGGGGCCATTAGTGAATAGCAGGACAAAACTAGAAGATGAGAATTCATCGCATTCTTCTCCTCTTGGCTGCAGCTGCTGTGGCCACATCCATAATCAGCAGAGAATCAGATGCAGCGGAGACTAAATTCAACGCATTGATGAATTCAGGCGTGAAGTTGTGCGCAGCTGACGCACCATCCGTGACAGAGACAAAGGTGTCACGTATTCGCTGTGCCACAAGATGCGCTTCGCTGACCAACTGTGCCCACTTCAACTACAGAGTCGCTGGCATGACCTGCGAACTGTTCCAGTTTACACCGGAATGTTATTCGTCAACACCCACCTGTTCCCACTATCAGGTAAATTTTAAGAGTAGGCCTAACCTTAATCATCAACTGTGCTACTCACAGTAAACGTACGGTCTACAGTCATGCTGATGTACAGTTCTCCTGTCGAGAAACTATAGAATAAATGAATCAGGACCTGCAATCTTTAGCCAATATTCGACAAATAGAGAAATATTTTCATATTTCATTTTGATAATTTTTGTTTTAACTCCATATCTTCAATTGCAATTGCAAGTGCATGCTTCAAAGTTCAAATATTTTTAATGTAGGGCCCATGTTCATTTCAAAATTACGGTAGCCTATAGTACCCACGGAGAATACCATCTGTAAAATATTCCCTCGGTTCACACCAGTAGAAATTTCCATAAAATCCGTTATTTATATATTATGCTTAGGTGACAAGATAATCATTTTATTTGATCATACTTAGATCTAACAATTCTAGCGCTTTCACATGTTTCTTCATTTGATTTTCAGTTGGAGACCGTTCAACTCAGTGGCAAGTTTAAACTTTCTTTAAATATTAGCTTATGAACTGACTGTAAAGTAGTTAGCCATGTAGCCTAATATTTTTGATTGCGCTATGAATTGGTGTGAGGAGGAGGAGGAGGAGTAGAAGGAGGAGAAGCAAGAAAAAAGAGGAACGATCTCTTGGGATTGGCAAAAGGAGAAGTAGAAGATGATGGAGAATTTGACTGTCATTGGACCATCATTAATATCCTATATAGCCTATCATCACAGTAATCATCACCATCATCACCATCGTTAGCATCTACATCATCCTATGATCGCAGTTACAATGGGTTCCATGACACTTAATCCCGCGACACTTAATACCGCGACAGTTAGTACCGGACATTTAATCCCGCGACATTTAATCCCGCGACCATTTAATCCCGCGACACTTAATACCGGGAAAGTAAAACAACGTTTACAAAAGAAGTAAAATTCTATAAATAGGCATATTCACAGCAATATTCACTTTGTGTTTAAAAAAGAGTTCAGTCTTTGCAGTAATATATTATAAAACTGTACAATTCGATAAAAACAATAGTCACAGCAATATTCACTAATAAAGTTTGTTTTCCTTTACTACTACAGCCGAAATTCGCCTCCATGTCTATGACCAATTGTAGACTGAACTTCGCAAATCCTCTCTAAAATCCTTTATAATGATCGTTTTATGTACAACTGTGTACAACAGAAAAGCTGAGCAGAGAGGTAGGCGTACCCGGTATCCGGACATTACCCCCCGGCCCATTACCCCCCTGCCATTACCCCCTGCCATTACTCCCGACCATTACCCCCGTAGGACATTACCCCCCTGCCATTACCCCCCGGTCTTTACATTTAGGTCCACTGTATGCATGCATGCATGCATGCATGCATGCATGCATGCATGCATGCATGCATGCATGCATGTATGTATGTATGGGGGATAATGGCAGAGGGGTAATGTCCTACGGGGGGTAATGGTCGGGGGGTAATGGCAGGGGGTAATGGCAGGGGGGTAATGGGCCGGGGGGTAAAGTCCTAGACCCGGACATTACCCCCCGGCCCATTACCCCCCTGCCATTACCCCCCTGCCATTACCCCTCGACCATTACCCCCCGTAGGACATTACCCCCCTGCCATTACCCCCCGGTCTTTACATTTAGGTCCACTGTATGCATGCATGCATGCATGCATGCATGCATGCATGCATGTATGTATGTATGTATGTATGCATGCATGTATGTATGTATGTATGTATGTATGTATGTATGTATGTATGTATGTATGTATGTATGTATGTATGTATGTATGTATGTATGTATGTATGTATGTATGTATGTATGTATGTATGTATGTATATGTATGTATGCATGATTGTATGTATGTATGTATGTATGTATGTATGTACGTATGTACGTATGTACGTATGTATGTATGTATGTATGTATGTATGTATGTATGTATGTATGTATGTATGTATGTATGTATGTATGCATGACCTGTAAGTATTCATGTATGTAAGTAAGTATGCGCGTATTTACATGTATATATGTATGTAGGTATGTATTTATGTAAGTATGTATGCATGCATAATTGCATACTCACATACACACTTACATACATACTTACCTACATACTTCCATACATGCATACTTACGTACATACTTGCATACATATACGCACATACATACTTATATACATGCATACTTACATACATACTTATATGCACATACATTCATACATACATATTTGCGTACATACATACATACATACATAAATACATACATATATACATACATACATACATACATACATGCATGCATACATACATACTTACATAAATACATACATACATACATACATACATACATACATACATACATACATACATACGTACGTACGTACGTACGTACGTACGTACGTACGTACGTACGTACGTACATACGTACATACATACATACATACATACATACATACATACATACATACATACATACATACATACATACATACATACATACATACATACATACATACATACATACATACATACATACATACATACATACATACATACATACATACATACATACATACATACATACATACATACATACATACATACATACATACATACATACATACATACATACATACATACATACATACATACATACATACATACATACATACATACATACATACATACATACATACACTGGACCTGAACGTGGACGGACAAAATGTCCCCGGACAAAATGTCCCGGACAAAATGTCCCGGACAAAATGTCCCCGGACAAAATATCCCCGGACAAAAAGTCCCCGGACAAAATGTCCCCGGACAAAATGTCCCCAGACAAAATGTCCCCGGACAAAATGTCCCCAGACAAAATGTCCCCGGACAAAATGTCCCCGGACAAAATGTCCCCGGACAAAATGTCCCCGGACAAAATGTCCCCGGATAAAATGTCTCCGGACAAAAAGTCCCCGGATAAAATGTCCCTGGACAAAAAGTCCCCGGATAAAATGTCCCGGACAAAATGTCCCCGGAAAAGTGATCCATGGTGGTGAACCCCTCATCAATTCACGACTGCTGATCAAAGACACACGACGCCCCCAGATAGATATTAGCTACCCAATTAATGACATCAAGTCTAGAGTAACAGCAGCCTGTTTGCTCATATGGATCGCAGTAGTGCCTACCCATCGGACACCCATGAGCTTACGTGAGATTTGGTTCTACCACAGAATAAAGAAAGCGCTTTCTTTATTCTGTGGTTCTACTGCCATAAACCGATGTGTGGAGCTCGATCGCCAACAAGTCACTGGCAACTTTGCCGCTGCACGACCTACCTACCACCCTTGGCGCTTTGTCACACTTTCCCTTTATCCCCAGAAAGAGTAGACTTGTTGTCACGCTCTGCCCACTAGATCACTACGAAAGAGGCAGAGTCGGACTCCGACAACGAGTTCAATAGTGTTTTATCTCTTACAGAAGCGATTGACTCTGGACTTTTCTAGACAGGGACTGCGATTATGGGTACGGTGAACGACTGAACAACCATTGGGCACTGAAGGTAGACATGCAGGGCCGTGACTCGGGTGGCTTCAGACGGAAAGGTTGGCTGGCGTCCATTCCGACCTGTTAACAAGTAGCGTCCGGGTCGTGGAAGCCACATTATCACCCAAGATTACCGTGCTCACAGCCCTGGGAGACTGGGACTCTCTGCAAAGATTTACTAAGCTTCTTTTTAGTTGCCTACAAATGTTTACTTCGTTGCACTAAAGTGGTTAATTTTTACGTTTTATAATCATTATTATTGTATATATTTTTACATTTATTTTCTTTTATTATGTAAGCTTATTCGCTATTTTGCAAATTTCCAATCATGCCATTTGTTTGATCGGAATTTGATTAGATTAAAACATTTGGAAAAGCACAGAGCTTAAATAGAAGATTTATAGATCTACACCGTGATTCAAAAAAAAGTAAGCCAAATTGTTTTTCAAATATCTCTAACGCCTGATGACATATCATGCTAAAATTTTCCAAATATTTAGACAAGTGGACCAAGAATATGATTCCAAAATTCCATGAGATAAAGTTGAACGGATAAAAAGATATGAATCTTTAAACTTCATATGCCGAAATTGCCGTTTACAAGCAATTTTCTGTCAGATTCAGTACAAAAAGTAATCCAAACTGTTTTTATTATATCTCCAATGCCTGATAATTAATCATACTAAAAGTTTCCAGATATTTAGAGAATTGAACGAGGAATAGGATTCCAAAATATCATGTCATAAATTTGAACGGATAGAAAGATATGAATATTTAAACTTCATCTACAGAAAGTTCAGTTTTCAGCAAATCTGTTATGGTGTTCGCTGCGGTTTCGATGCCTGATAGTTCCCAATTTTGGTCTTCAGTGATCCTGGAGTAAAATTGTACGGAATATATTATCGCAACGTTCTACTGTGACAACATCTTCCAGCTGTTATCAGAAATCTATAGCCCCAGAAGGCTGCTGCTTTTTTTTCAACAGAACAGCGCCAGCCCATATGCAGAGCCAAAGAAACCATCGAAATGCTGACAAGAGAGACGCCAGACTTCATATCTCCCACATTATGGCTTCGAACAGCCCAGATTTGAATCCTGTCGACTATAAATTGGGGAGCGTGCATGATAGTTCTATTCTCTACGTATCTGGAAAATTTTAGGATGATTAATTATCACGTCATAAAGATAATGAAAAAAGTTTGACTTACATTTTATTGAATCTAACAGAAAATTGCTTGTAAACTGAAATTTCGATATATGAAGTTCAAAGATACATATCTTTTTATCCGTTCAATTTTATGTCTTGAAACTTTGGAATCATATTCTTGGTCCAATTCTCTAAATATTTGGAAAATTTTAGCATGATATGTTATCAGGCATTAGAGATACATGAAAAATAATTTGGCTTACTTTTTTTTGAATCACGGTGTATAATAATACTGAAAACTTTTTTGCACAAATAACTGTTGTCAAAATACAGATGGACTCGTGAAAGAACGTGCGATTTTATGTTCTTTAAAGGAACTATTTGTCCGGGGACATTTTGTCCGGGTACATCTTTATCCGGGGACTTTTTGTCCGGGGACTTTTTGTCCCGGGACATATTATCCGGGGACATTTTATCCGGGGACTTTTTGTCCGGGAACATTTTGTCCGGGAACTTTTTGTCCAGGGACGTTTTATCCGGGGACTTTTTGTCCAGGGACATTTTGTCCGGGGACTTTTTGTCCAGGGACATTTTGTCCGGGGACTTTTTGTCCAGGGACTTTTTGTCCGGAACATTTTGTCCGGGACATTTTGTCCGGGGACATTTTGTCCTAGCACCGACCTGAATGTAAACGACCGGGGGGTAATGGCAGGGGGGTAATGTCCTACGGGGGGTAATGGTCGGGGGGTAATGGCAGGGGGGTAATGGCAGGGGGTAATGGGCCGGGGGGTAAAGTCCTAGACCCTGCGTACCCAATTGGCTATGTGGACAACAATAGTCGAACCCCTACTTACAGTTGGCTATGTGGACAACAGTAGTCGTACAAATAGGCCTATTCGTTCTCACGTGTGTACAGGTATTAAGTGTCGCGGTATAAAATGTCGCGGGATTAACTGTCGCAGGGATTAAATGTCGCAGGGATTAACTGTCGCGGGATTAAATGACGCGGGATTAAATGTCGCCGGGACTAAGTGTCCGGCATTAACTGTCGCGGTATTAAGTGTCGCGGGATTAAATGTCGTGCTACCTTACAATGTTATGAAACTTTTTACCCGTTAAACTGCGCATCGCCGTAATAGGGCCTATACATGCCTTAGCCTACCAGCTCACTCCACATTAGTATTATTTAAAATTGTAGAATCTCATTCCTAGCTGGGTCTCCAAATGATGCGGTTTGATGCCTATAACTCGTTGCATACAACTTGAATTATCGCTTCAATAGCCATTAGGCCTAACTTCTGTTTTACAGTTTATAGCAATATTCCCTAGTCTTCTCATTTTACGTCCAGCACAATATATTTTGTTTTTTAGAAATTCCTTCAACGAGCTGTTCCCTTCCATCTACACATTCAACAGTCCTTAGTATGTTGTACAATTCCTGCATGCGTCTGATATAATTTTTAGCAATTTCTAGTGCATATCATTATTTTATAGGGAATGGATGAGTGTGGCCGACTGTGGTCGATTCCATGGGTATTTAAAGTTGCCGGGTGATGTTTATGTTTTGTTGCACGTTTCATGTCATTCATACGACAATCATAGGCACACTGAAGTTAAGCAGAATCGAACAGAAGTATAGTAAAGCTAGGTAAGCTCAATAATAATAATGCTGCTACTGCTGCTGCTGATTATGATGATGACGATGATGATGATGATGTTGATGACGATGATGATGATGACGATGACGATGACGACGGTGATGATGATGATGACGATGATAATTAACCATCAAAGTCCGACCAATCGAAACAGTAGGCTATATTCAGCACATGCGCGTGAACCTCTGCTGACGCCATACTGACGTCATCTAGCGTCTTCATTCACCATCAAGTCAACGACATAACGACACATTGATTGAAACGTCTCAAAGAAATTCTTTCGTCTAAGGGTCTGATTGCCATAAATTATTTAATTATAACCGGAACAAAGCTGTCAAGAAATACTTCTCGTCACATTAGCCATTCTCTTCTTCTTCTGGTTCTCTGCCCCTAGGCAGGTTCGGCTGTCCAGTGTCGCCACTCTTCCCTTTGTGTACAGATAGCCTAATCGTCATGCAGAACAGCACAAAGATACTGTGACCTATTCTGTTTCTGTTGCCACCAAACAAAAGCTGCGCGGAGATTAGAACTCAAGAACGCACTGTATGTCGTGGAAAATCGATCCAAGAACTGACACACTTCGCGATGGAGAGAGAGGCGATGGTGGAGAAAATAGCACTGGACACCTACGGGTTCTGAACCCTTGGTTTATGATGATAATGATGATCATGATGATGATGATCATGATGATGATAATTTTTTCGGGCAAAAGTCACATTTTTGCCACCCCACCACTGCTGAAAGGTCCCCTACGCCTATGAGTCCAGAGGTCGAATATTTACAAGGTTATGTAGACTATATTTTTGTAGGCTACGACGCTACGTGCTCCAATGTGTATCAAATATTTTTAGTACAAAGGTTAGGTTTATGTTATATTCTACCAATAATTTATGAAATATTCTAAAATATTCGTATTGTAACGAAATTGATGGACATTCAATTGCAGGCAAACCTGTTATCGGAGCAGTTGGCGAACCAAAGATACCACCTCTGCTACATCAACTCGCTCAATGAACGTTTTTTGTTTCTATACCTAACTCGTTTCTCGCTTAATTATATCCCCATATTCGAACGAAAATGTATCTCAACTACCGTAAGTAATTAGCTTGTAGATTATCACCCAGAAAATTTGGCTATTTTTTGAACAGATTACAAATCAGCGAATTCCATCAGAGATATCACAATCCCGGCATTCATTTGGCCAACTCCTCTAATGCCTATCAACAACTGGATCGTCATTCAACAGAGGATCGACGGAAATTTGAACTTCGATCGCAGTTGGGTCGATTACAAGATTGGGTTTGGAAACATCGAGACCAACTTCTGGTTGGGTCTGGAGAAGATGCACCAGTTGACCTTGACCACAACCAAGATGTTACGGATCGAGATACAGGCGTCAGACAACGACAAATGGTTTTCGGCTGAATACACCACTTTTCTGGTTGAATCCGAGGTCAACGGTTATGCCATCCACGTGACCGGATACAGTGGAGATGCCGGCGATGGGTTGAACGTGAAAGGTAGTGGTCTGCTGCAGAATGGGATGAAATTTTCAACATCCGACAGGGATAACGACAGAAGCTCCCAAAAATGCGCTGTATACCTGGGTGGCGGGGGTTTCTGGTTAAACAGTTGCTGTTATTTCAGTCTCAACCATCCCTATGGATCGAAGTACTTCTACTGGCATCTCCTCACTGACATGCGGTTGGCTAAGACGGAGCTGCTAAAAGCCAGTCGTATGCTGGTGAAAGAAATCTAAGTAGGCCTAGAGTTAAATTAGCCAAGTCTTTTAGGCCTAGGCCTATGTCATGTCCGTTTCATTTTAAGAATCGTCCAATTCAACCCGCTTTTCTGACAGAGGTCTGTTTGGATACCGTTTTACTGGCGGGAGATAGCTGAATGGCAACAAGCTAACACGAAAATCTAAAGGACGCGGGTTTGATACCCGCTATCCACCCCCACATGACGTTCCGCCTTCAATTCGCAATTTGGTGTTGGTAAAATAGCAGTAAAATTCATGTGTGGCCTACGCCTTGCAGGCTCTCATACGGTTAGAGTCTACTTCTGTTAAACTTTACAATTATTGTCTGTTACTCCAATATCATGAAGTGTATACTGTAATGGCATGTTGTGCATACTGCAATGGCATGTTGTGCATACTGCAATGTCATGTTGTGAATACTGCAATGTCATGTTGTGCATACTGCAATGTCATGTTGTGAATACTTATCTAGGGCATACTTTTTAGTTTGATTTTTAACAAAAAATAAACGACATTGATTATCGAATTATTTTTACTTGACTTACCTCAGTGCAATGTTATTTACATTAACTGTAACTGTAACTGAAATAGCAAAAATAACTGGAAAATGCTTGACAGTTAACTGTAACTACAACTGAAGCTGTCAAATGCTGAATGACTGTAACTGCAATAGAAACTGAAAAACAAAGACTGTGTAGCTGAATAATCACAAATCGTTAACTTTAAAGTGAAACAAAAACGTTTTTCCTTAGGACCTACTTACTTTTGAATTGTAGGCCTATGCCAATCCCACTCTAGTGTACAGACAGTTTTTTATGCTCAATTGACTTCGGTTTCTTTCTCTTCTGTTTCGTTGTCGTTAATTAATTTTGGCGCAAACTGTTAGAAAATCGACGACTACAAGACATTTGTTTGAGCTAACTAGCGTCCTAATTGTTTTGCCAATATCTTGGCCAGAAGTAAGAATTTTCAAATTATACCGGCTTGAAGACAATAATTCATATCTACACATGATGGATAGATTTCATCAAAATATTTCAAACAGAACAAAAGTTAGGCTTCAGTCAACTTACTGTAGGCTAACTGTAGCTGTCCTGGGCACGACGTTAAGCTGCATCCATCCTCCGCCACAGAGAACCAGCAACGTCCCTGTGCCGGTCCTAAGCCCGGACAAAAGGAGGAAGGTTTGCCAGATGGGTGGCGATACACTGGCATTAAAAGACCAAGACGATCGAAATCCGCAAAAAACCACGACATAAGTGACATAGCGACCCAGATGCTTCAAGGTGTCATGATGTGAAGCAGACATGCACAGGTCGGTCAGGACAGACTGGTGGAGAGAGTCGGAGGAGAGAGCGTGGGACACATACGGGCATTGACCCAGGTTGTCCTCCATGCCTCTCTCCCAATATTCTCTTCAATCAGACAAGGTGGTCTAGCTGCTCCAAGATGTTTATGGTATGGAGCAGACCTGCTGACCGGACCGGTTGAGGCTGGGTAGCATGACGCAAGACAGACTCAGACAGAGAGTGGCGTCGGACTCTTACGGGCATTGAGCCCAATGATGATAATGAACTGTAGCTGACAAACCATAACTGAAATAACGCTGCCTCAGTGGATTACGATTTACGATTATGTGATGTCTGTATGCACTTGAAGCAACCTTCGAAGAATTGCGCAATGCGCATAGGCTAATAAATTATTATTGTTGCATGGCTACTATAGACCTAGGTGTCGTGATATAAATACCAGTCCAGAACCGATTGTCGTTGCCTAAACGTGTATTTTAGCGTCAAGAATTATTGGCTCGTTGCTGCATTATTATTTTTACTCAATCCATCTTCTTGTTTGGCAAGAAATTAAAGAATCCTTCTAATCGATCCAGCTTCTGACAAAAAAAATTCGTGTAATCAATCCCGCTTCTATTTCGGCAGCAATTATTTTTCACCAATAGGGCCTATAACTTCTATTTAAGTAAACATTATTATTCATCAATCCAGCTTCGACTTCAGCGAGATTGTTTTTACTAAATCCCACGTCCATTTCAGTAAAAATTACATTGATCAATCCGAGTTCTATTTCACAAGAATGCTTTTCGTCAATCCGACACGCATTCGACCAGCGCTGAAATCCATGCAATGATTGACACGACAATAGTTCCATGTTTTGCAGGTATACAATTATACCAGTTTAGGCCGCTTGAATTCAGGGCCGGATTTAGGCATGTTCAACATGTTCGGCCGAACAGGGGCCCCCACACTTTCCTCACTATAGGGGGGCCCCACAAATGCGGGAAAGAAATTTGTTTGAGGAAATTTCGACGAAACGACTATTTTCCGGAAAATTTCGCCAGATGACTAAAAAAAGGTCATCAACTTTTTTGGCGTATGAAATGGTATGATTTTCTCCGAAAATTTTGGTCAGATGACTAAAAAAAGGTCATCAACTTTTTTGGCGGATAAAATGGTATGATTTTCCCGAAAAAAAATTTTCCCGAAATATTTCGCCAGATGACTAAAAAAAAAAGAATATCCGCAAAAATTTCCCCAACAGGGCCCCCACAAAAATTTCGCGAACAGGGCAGAGCCGTTTTAACGCCTAGGCACGCGAGGCACGTGCCTAGGGCCCCGCGCAACAGGGGGGCCCCGCGGCGACCCAAAATAGACTACATCACATAACAAATTAGCAACACGTTAGGCCTATACGAACTTTGATGTATTTTAAACTAACATTTATTTTACACTTTTGGTACAAATATTGCTATGCTAGCTGTGTCAGCATTATACTATATTATTAATAAATGTAAAAAATGGCATACATTCACATAGAAGGCATAAAATGCAATATTCTATATCTGAGAACTCCCAGTCTCAGATATAGAATAGCCTATAGAGGCGGAAATCGGATTACGTTCAGTATTTAATCTAGGCATCTTCATTGGGAGCTCCACTTAGAAGTGACTACCCAGACATTTTATCAAATAATAATAGGCCTAGTTTTTAGCTGCCGTCTACATTAGTGTAATACCCGAGCTCTAATACCGTGATAATAGATTATAATTTATGTGATTATAATGATAAAAATCTCCTAATATAATATATGATACTGCATGTATAGGCTACAATGAGTAGCCTAAGGTTTACTGTTAATATTTTTACAAAGACTATTTTTCAACTAACACTAGTCTTAGTAATATAGCATCATTAATCTACTACATGGCTTCCCGATTTTGGAAGTTCTTACTGGGTTTGTGTAACATTTGTAACAATTCTGATAACTGTGTCCTGCATGGTCAGCAATGTAGGACCTTTTAGGATCGCAGCTTACCGTAAGTGCAATGCTGCCATTACATTGTGGAAACTGATAAAGAAACTATTATAATTGTAAGAATATTTTATTGAAGTCTTAGAATATATTCAAGTCAGCATTGCAAAAGTTGAGAATTTTTTAATGGCAGCTCAAAATGCTGCCATTGCAGTGTAAAAATTCACATTTTCTGGTGGGTATGGTCACATTCCCCCCCTTTGCCCCTCCCCACTTGGCGCTACGCGTCTCAGCGATCAACCAGCATATACTCGTTCTCCGTCCCCCAGAAACCTTGATTCCCCCCAGAAAAGGGTAACTAGATGAGACTCATAGTTACGTTTAGAATTATTAGTGTTTGTGCCTAGGGCCACAAAATTCCTTAAAACGGCCCTGGAACAGGGCCCCACAAAAATTTCCCGAACATGGCTCCCACATTGCTTAATCCAGCCCTGCTTGAATTGTCAACTAGTGTTAAAAAATTGATTAAGATTAGAACGTTACACCTTCAGACATTGTTCTGATGCCTTGCATGAATTGCCTTAGACTTCAGTTTTCTTGTCTCACATACTTTATCGCTGCAGTAATTATTGATGTTTTCTCCCATTCTCACTACTAATAATTAGTGTTGGCCTACTTCTGCTTACCACTGAGAGATGCATGCATAGGCGTACGAGGCGGAGGTCTGGGGGCGCAAATGCCCCCCCAACCTTCGAGCAAGTGTGGTTTTTCGGGCAAACACAGACCCGAACGACTAAAAAAGGTCTTCAACTTTTTTGACGGATATATTTTTCGGGCAAAAGTTCAATCTTTGCCCCCCCCCCCCCCCCACTGCTGAAATCTCCCGTACGCTTATGGATGCATGAAAGCAGCTGTCAATAATTGTCAATAAATGCCACGCAGATCTTTTTATTAAACCAGCAGTCTGGGCTAGGAAGCGATAAAACAACTTCATCGGCTTTCAAATAACTATTCAAAACCGTGATTTCGCGAACAATGACAAGGCTTAAAACAAGTTATCTAGAGCGACCTCCAAATACATGGCTATTAAAAATAGACAGTTAGTACAGATAGGCAATCCATTAGGCCTATTACCATGCAAAAGCTTCAGTCGAAGCCCCTCGGCATTTCGTGTGATGGAACTGCAATGTCCTGCATGCACAAGGTCGTCCATGCACCATAGGCTACGCGCTGATACACAGTAGAGCGAGTAAGCTTATACTATGCGTAACCGTTTCACGTGAAAGGCAATGCAGTACAACATGTGTCTTTGTGTCACAAGACAAGCGCTAAAGTCAATAGTCCATCGTGCAAAACAAATGTACAGGGTGCGCCAAAAAAAAATACCCCCCCTAGGTTTTTTGCCAATATCTTGGCCAAAATTAAGAATTTTCGTATGAAATTTTACAGGCTTATAGACAATTCATATTTACATATGATGGCCAGATTTCATCAAAATATTTCAAACAGAACAAACGTTATGCCACTTTTAGGGAGGTCACCCCCCCGTTTTTTGACGTTTCAAAAACGAAACGCAATTTTTTAGGGTTTTTTGCGAATATCTTGGCCAAAATTTAAAAATTCGAAATGAAATTTTACAGTCTTATAGACAATTCATATCTACGCATGGTGGCCAGATTTCATCACAATATTTAATACTGAACAAAAGTTCTGCTACTTTTAGTGAGACCACCCACCGTTTTTTGACGTTTCAAAAACGAAACGCAACAAAAAGTGACAAAAACACGATTTTTTAAGTCTCATCACAAATAACTGTTGTCAAATGAACTTGGTAGTGTTTCCCAACTTGTGTTCAATGTGCCCACCACCCGTGCCAAAACTTATTTTGAGTCTCTATGAAGAGTTCTTGATGGACCTGTTGATTATCTGACAGATTCATTATTATTTCTTAATTTAAGAATTTGATTGTCGTCTTGCTAAGTGACTTCTCAGTGACGTGCGGCTACGCTGGTACCCTGTTTCTTTTTTAAATAGTAATAATAATGATCATCGGTCAATATCAAGGCTATTTGATAATAATTGTTTGAGATGAGACTGAATAAAATCGTGTTTTTGCTGCGTTACGTCTTTAAATTGTCAAAAATTGGGGGTGGCCTCACTAAAAGTGGTATAACTTTTGTTCTTTTGGAAATATTTTGATGAAATTTGACCATCACATGCAGATATGAATTGTCTTTAAGCCTGTAAAATTTCATTTTGATATTCGTACTTTTAGCCAAGATATTGGCCAGAATAATTAGATTGGATTTTTATTCCTTTTTGTTGCGTCGCGTTTTTGAATCGTCAAAAAACGGTGGGTGGCCTCACTAAAAGTGGCATAACTTTTGTTCTGTTCTAAATATTTTGATGAAATCTGGCCATCATGTGTAAATATGAATTGTCTTTAAGACAGTAAAATTTCATCTTAAATTTCTTACTTTTGGTCAAGATATTGGCAAAAATCTTAGGGGGGTTATTTTTTTTTGGCGCACCCTGTACATTATACAGCGCCTTTCAGTGTCCCGAGTGGCCGCTAAAACAACCCATTCATTCCGTGTAGAATTATGTTTGCAGCTGGAGCCACTTAGGCTTTAATATACAAAGAGATCCTATACTCTATTCAAGACGGCACGAACGTCACTTGACTTGAAATGTAAAGGGAAAAGCCACTTGCCGTCGATATAAAGACAATGTGCAGTCGATATAAAGACAATGTGCAGTCGATATAAAGACAATGTGCAGTCGATAAAGACAATGTGCTGTTGTTAAAGACAATGTGCTGTTGTTAAAAACATTGTGTTGTTGCTATGGTGCATTAAGTCGGTTGGCGTCCTGCTTCCAACAACCGATTTTTTCTCTTTGACTACTTCCGAAGTTGCTCCGAAAATACCGCGGAACGTGAATTGATGTTTCGACTTAAGTCACTTTAGCTGAATGTTTGTAGAGAGAATTCGATTGCTTGCTGCTACTAGTCTTGTTCATGTTGACTCCGCAAAATGCAAGTCACAACAAGAAGATTCACGGTGCATTAGGGTGAGACGAAGATTGAAACGCTAAGCATTACTACGACACCGATCAACAGGTAGGCCAAAGATTCCGTACGCAGCCTGCAACCTACAACCATTTTGGTAAGATTTACATGCATTGGTCTACTTGAAGTCATAGGACTTTTCTTAGTGTAGGTCTACGACGTCTACGTAACTGCAAGTTTAAAACGCAATAAGAAATTTTCACAGCACCACTCAAAGAAAGGATAAGCGTAGCTCATTGCACTATCTTAAAAAGATTTTAAATATGCCTATGCGTAGCCGGAGTCTATGCGCACTATTTTGTGCATGCATTCGTACACTTTTGCAAATAAGCAAGTCTAGTACACGTTTGTAGCCTAGGTAACATAGCCTAATTATAGGCATTTATGTGTAGCATAGGTTGCGCACGTTAGGTTTGCAACTTTATCTCTATACTCTAGAGTCTAGAGTATTGTTCAAAAACTTTTTTAACCTAGCAAGACCTACAACAAACACACCATCCAATATTAACTCAAAGTCTCAAACCCAATATTTATTTTATATTGCTTATAAACTGAACATATATATATATATATATATATATACATTTTCAAACTTAGTTATATGAATATGCTGCGTTCTGCCAGCCTGAAGTGTTGATTAAACGAAAATTGATTGATTGATTGATTGATTTTAGCTCATAGATCGTCGTCTGTTCCTTTAGCGCAACCGGCAGTCTTACAGTTTTAGCATAGCCTACTCATCATTCTGCCTTGGATAGCGGATCAAACACGGTATAAAAAAACGATGAGAATTCCTTGCGCTATTCTCTCGTTGGCTGCTGCTGCTGCTTTGACCATTGCAATTGCCAGCCATCATACAGAAGCAGTTGAGAGTAAATTCAGGGCAATAACGATGACAGGCATCAATGGATGTGACGATGACCCGCCATCTGTGACGGAGACAGCGGTGTCAATGATTCACTGCGCCACGAAATGCGCAACGCTGGTCAACTGTGTCCACTTCGACTACAGAAACGACGATAATACCTGCGACATGTACCAGTATGCACCTGAATGCTTTTCGACAACACCCACCTGTTCCCATTATCAGGTGAATTGCACTTAAGACTTATTGTGCGTTTCCAAAATAGCCACCATTCACCCTTCACCATGTATCATGTATTACACTCCTCTTATTAATAATAATAATGATAATAATAATAAAAATAATGATAATGATAATAATAATAATAATAATAATAATAATAATAACGACAATTTATGTGGCGCCATAACACGATCATACCGGTATACAAGGGCACCTCACAAACGGCTAAACTCTTAGGGAACCGGTTGCTCTAGATTAGTCTTAGAAAGCTGCCATAAGTTGTGTTTGTTGTTCTTAACTACCGAATTTATAGGCCACCTGTTTAAAACATTTACAGGCACAATCAAACAACGAGAATTTTCCAAGTGATTGCCATCATCATGCGGCTGATACTTAGGGCAACCTAAAATTAATAGTGGCCCGTGGGACTAAAGGGTTTCTTCTGATAGTGGTATTGCGACCATAATTTTATACAGAGCATTCATTGCATAGCGTGTAACATGGTATTAGGACAGAGTTAAGAATTTCAATGCCAAATGTGACTGTAATTGAAGGGCATATTTCCAAAACCTGTTAAGTCCACCCACTTTTTGGAGAGAAAAAACTATGTCTGGCTAGTAAATGCATCAATTCATGTTTTTCTGTAAAGTTTGGCGTCAAAATCGCTTAAGTTCCATATCAGCAGCCTGGTAAAACTTGCATGGTGTTGCTTCGAAAAACGGTTATGTCCTACCTTTTTCCATTTCCAAAACCTGATTTTTTCAGTTATTCTTGAGTGGATTTAACAGGTTTTGGAAATAAACCCTTCAATTTTAGTTCTTCATTTCTATGGTGAACATTTTGCGTGATTGACATCAGATAAGATAAACCGGAATCTCTTTCCTGTACCTAAATATTTTCTGATTCGATCACTTTCTACTGAGAATACCCTAAAATATTTCACCATCTGCCATTTTTCAACCTAGCCAATGCATCAGCCTATGCCTGGTATACCCTCATTCTCTTACACTAGGCCTACTCCAGTTCTATAATTATGTCTTTCATTTCTGCAGTCATAACTTCTCCTGTTTCTCTGTTGTCTTGTAAGCCCTATTACTATAATAGAGCCTCATCTACTTCGATAGTTCTAATTGACGCAGTGAATGTTTGTTAGGAGCGTGAATGCATATAATTATACGAAGTGACTAGCGGACCGCCAAGCGGCCGTCGAATCTCAAATACTAGCGGACCGCCAGTCACGTGTAACCTGTCACATGACGAGTCTTGATTCTTGAATATTGTTACAATGGCGGCAGTTACCGATAGTTGGTTTTATGTCGGACAAAAGTTTTCTTGTTTTAATGACTTAGAAAATTACTAGAAACAGAGTAAGCAACCAATTTCTTTCGTGAGTGTTGGTTAGGTTCAGGTTAGGCGTCGTGAGGGTCGGTTAGGGTTAGTTTTAGGGTTTGTTTAGCCATTAGAAACTCTTGTAAATTGGTGTAAATAGAAAGCCTGGTATTCCGTATTGGACGGCCGCCAGTCATGTGACAGGTTACACGTGACTGGCGGTCCGCTAGTATTTGAGATTCGACGGCCGCTTGGCGGTCCGCTAGTCACAGCCATAATTATATTATGTTTGAACATAATAGTTATTAGTTTTATATATATATATGTATATATATGTATATAATTATATAGGCACGGTTGGGTTTGTATATAATTGTATTGATGCATATGTTTTTATTAAAGAAAAATGAAGCGTTTAGCCTAATGATAATCATTTTGCATTTTAGTCCGAGTCTTATCAATCGGATGTCCTGATCCCAGGTAGGTACTATTTTCATTCGATTCGATTGCAAAGAGTTAAATTACTCTCTTGATCTTTGGACGAAGAGCAGAAAGAGAAAAAAAGAAGTAAACGAGGAGAAGGAGGAGATGAAAAAGAAGACGATAATGAAGAAGGAGAAAGAGAAGGAGGAGAAGAAGAAGAAGAAGAAGAAGGAGGAGGAGGAGGAGGAGAAGAAGAAGAAGACGAAGAAGAAGAAGAAGAAGGAGGAGGAGGAGGAGGCGGAGGAGGAGGCGGAGGAGAAGAAGAAGACGAAGAAGAAGAAGAAGAAGAAGAAGGAGGAGGAGGAGGAGGCCGAGGAGAAGAAGAAGGAGAAGAAGAAGAAGAAGAAGAAGAAGAAGAAGAAGGAGGAGGAGGAGAAGAAGAAGAAGACGACGAAGAAGAAGAAGAAGAAGAAGGAGAAGACGAAAAAGAAGAAGAAGTGGGCGAGGAAGAGGGAGAAGAGATGAAGAGGAAGAAGGGAAGAATTAGAAGAGTACGGGTAATTGGTAATTTTATGAACAACTGACTAATTTAGTTATAAAAGGCTCCTATAATTTGCACATGTCTGCCTATAATTTTTTTATTATATGCACAATACTGGTGCCTAATTCTCAATTCAGTGATCAACGCCATTCATTCCTTTCATCATCTTAGTATCAGCACCAGCTTTCATTATTGCCAATGCCATTAACGGCTGTTTCCCGATGCTACGAACCACAAACTATTGCTGAATCTGGTCACTCTATGGCATCTATGCAATGATTTAGTTGAAAAGCAGTAAACGCGCTTCTATCTGGATAACGAGTGATTGTACGGGGGTAGGACATTATCCCCCCTGGACATTATACCCCCCGGACACTATCCTCCCGGACATTATCCCCCCCGGACATTATCCCCCCCGAAGTAGGACATTATCCCCCCCAGTCTATTACCACAAGTGCACATACAAATACCTAAAATGATTGACGCTAATAAGTCTACGAAGTTCAAATCACGTTAACAAACCTTTGTGGGCCTACTGACTGTATACGATTCCAATTCGTTCATTCATTTAATGACGACACTAACCCTAACACTAACCCTAACCGACCCTCACGACGCTTAAACTGACCCTAACCGACCCTCACGACACTTACACTGACCCTAACCGACCCTCACGGCACTTACACTGACCCTAACCGACCCTCACGGCACTTACACTGCTCCTAACCGACCCTCACGGCACTTACACTGACCCTAACCGACCCTCACGGCACTTACACTGACCCTAACCGACCCTCACGACGCTCAATTTGACCCTAACCGACCCTCACGACGCTTACCCTGATTTGTACATGAAGGGGGGGATAATGTCCGGGGGGGATAATGTCCTACGAAAAACCGGGGGGGATAATGTCCGGGGGATAATGTCCGGGGGGGATAGTGTCCAGGGGGAATAATGTCCGTTCCCCGATTGTACAATGTCCTACTTGCTGTTTGTAATCTCGCAAAACCCAGTTACTTTAATTTTGAGTTTTGCGCGAATTGCTCCTTTGTGCTGTCACGTTAATAAATAGTCGTCTGTCGTTGTAGGAGTAACTACTGCTCCGAACTGTTCGTTTCCGTTCACCTACAAGGGTTCGCTGTACTACTCGTGCGTCCACAATGTTACCAACGAAGACGACTGTAGATGTCTTGTGGGGAAAAGAAACTGGCAGGTCGTGGCTTATTCCATCGGTAAGTCAATGTCTTAAATTGTGTTTCCTCTAGGTTTCGTTGATTCGTCATCGGTATAGCGACGGTAGGAGGCGCATTAAGTTGAGCAAAATTGAGACGGGTTGGTACCGTTACTATAGTTGCATGAGTCAATGTAGTCATCCGCTATATGAATAATACTCAGATTATCACCCACTCATATAGAGATCCTGCGTGGCCGAGTGGGTTGTAGCCCGCTCGCGACGCTGGTGGCCCGGGTTCAATTCCCGGTCAGAGATTAATTTCTCGGATCTTTACTGCGGGTGGCTCGGTCGCAATATAGCCTAAACGTGGAGTGTGAGGTTGTACTCTGCCTCCGACACTAATCATCTTCGATATGAAACAGTGTCGTTAAGCCCGAATACAACAACAACCCACTCAGATTTCATAACTATCTGACCGTGATTTGACTATGAAAACAATTATTTGTCAACTTACCGTAGAGCCTTGTAGGCACCTATTCAATGAGTCGATATTGTAATTTGACTCATTAGTTAACTGATTCTTGACACGATGAGGCTAAGCTATAGGTCTAAATTCTTTGTTACTTATTCGCAGGCTTTTAACCAAGCCTGGTGTCTTCGCCTTAGCGATTAATACAAGCTCATATAGGTGTATACCGGTATACAGGGTGCGCCAAAAAAAAAGACCCCCCTAAGATTTTTGCCAATATCTTGACCAAAAGTAAGAATTTTGAGATGAAATTTTACTGTCTTAAAGACAATTCATATTTACACATGATGGCCAGATTTTATCAAAATATTTCAAACAGAACAAAAATTATGCCACTTTTAGGGAGGTCACCCACCGTTTTTTGACGATTCAAAAACGCGACGCAACAAAAAGTAATAAAAATTCAATCTAATTATTCTGGCCAATATCTTGGCCAAAAATAAGAATATCTAAATGAAATTTTACAGGCTTAAAGACAATTCATATCTGCATATGATGGTCAGATTTCATCAAAATATTTCCAAAACAACAAAAGTTATACCACTTTTACTAAGGCCACCCCCCTATTTTTGACAATTCAAAGATGTAACGCAGCAAAAACACGATTTTATTAAGTCTCATCTCAAATAATTATTTTAAAATAGCCTTGATATTGACAGATGATCATTATTATTACTATTTAGAAAAGAAACAGGGTACCAGCGTAGCTGCACGTCACTGAAAAGTCACTTAGCAAGATGACAATCAAATTCTTAAAATAAGAAATAATAATGAATCTGTCAGATAATCAACAGGTTCATCAAGAATTCTTCATAGAGACTCAAAATAAGTTTTGGCACGGGTGGTGGGCACATTGAACACAAGTTGTGAAGCACTACCAAGTTCATTTGACAACAGTTATTAGAGATTAGACTTCATAAAATCACGTTTTTGTGACTTTTTGTTGCGTTTCGTTTTTGAATCGTCACAAACGGTGGGTGGCCTCACTAAAAGTGGTATGACTTGTGTTTTATTTGAAATATTTTGATTAAATTTGGCCATCATGTGTACATATGAATTGTTTTTAAGCCTGTAAAATTTAATTTTGATATTCGTACTTTTGGCAAAAATATTGGCAAAAAACCTAATTTTTTCCCGTTTCGTTTTTGAAGCGTCAAAAAACGGTGGGTGACCTATCTAAATGTGGCATAACTTTTGTTCTGTTTGAAATATTTTGATGAAATCCGGCCACCAAGTGTAAATATAAATTGTCTTTAAGACTGTAAAATTTCATTTCGAAATTCTTACTTTTGGCAAAAATATTGGCAAAAAACCTAGGGGGGGTCTTTTTTTTGGGCGCACCCTGTACATAAGTGATGATAAGTCTATTGATTTCGTCTTCATGCTTCATTTGACCATCTGCAGAGAATTGCAAACAATTGCGCAGGCTTTTTGT
The DNA here is from genome assembly GCA_945859605.1 of Lumbricus rubellus. Lineage (NCBI taxonomy): Eukaryota > Metazoa > Annelida > Clitellata > Crassiclitellata > Lumbricidae > Lumbricus > Lumbricus rubellus. The sequence continues at coordinate 11,720,387 of OX243816.1, forward strand.
CACAATCCTGCATCAGCAAAGCTTGCACAAATATGTGAGAATAACTGCGTTCTCTCGCCTCTCTCAAAGTCCTATTGAGAAAAATTCTGTTTCTTCAATACTCAGCGAATATAGACCTACATCCTGCAGCATGCATGACATTGTGTCAGGTTAGGCCTATGATAGTTGAAAATTTGAAGGACCGAAATTGCTGCATCGAGAGTCATATTGCAATCTTAAAAAGTTATTCATCTGCTGTGATCTTCATTTAATTCGTTAAATTCAGTTCATGTCTCATAAACCTTCATTTCAATTGATGAAATAATTTTTAAAAAGTCATTTGCCTAAATCTCTGATTTTCGCAACAGATTATGTGGCTGTTAACCTGACCATAAATGTCGCAATCCCGACCTTCATTGCTCCAACTCCTCTGATGTCGGTCAACAACTGGATCGTCATTCAACAGAGGATCGATGGAAATTTGAGCTTCAATCGCAGTTGGACCGATTACAGAGCAGGGTTTGGCGACATAGCGACCAACTTCTGGTTGGGTCTGGAGAAGATGCACCAGTTGACCTCGACCAGTACCAAGATGTTGAGAATCGAGATTCAGGCGTTATCTAACAGCAAATGGTTCTCAGCAGAATACGACACTTTCCTGATTGATCCTGAGAACAAAGGTTATGCCATCCACGTGACCGGATACAGTGGAGACGCGGGCGATGGACTGAACGTGAGGATCGGTAATGGTTTTCAGAATGGGATGAAATTCTTTACATCCGACAAAGATAACTCAGGCGGCTGCGCTGCATACCTGGGAGGCGGAGGTTTCTGGTTAAACAATTGTTGTTATTTTAGTCTCAACCATCCCTATGGTTTGAAGTACTTCTACTGGCATCTCCTCACTGATATGAACTTGGCTAAGAATGCGAAGCTCAAAACCAGTCGCATGATGATAAAAGACATCTGATTAGGCTACGGTTCAGTAGTTCCTCACTTAATTTGATCCCGGTCTAAATTTAAGAATTGCTTAACCACCGTATACTATAGATTCTGATCCTATTAACTGGACCTGCTGCAGGTCGTCTGAACTTCAACAGATTAATAAACGCTTTTGATTTAACAACCAACAGTAACTGTTGATGTTGTGATCATTGACATAAAAGCAAATTATTTAGACTATATATATATATAAAAATATAAATATAAATATATATATAAATATTTAGACTATATATATATGTAATTATGTATATATATAATAGAATGGACTAGATTTGCAAGATGAAAGTAAAATTAATTAGGGCATAAGAGCTCTTAAGTGACCATAAAAGACGACGTGAAAATTATACCGTACTAGTAATCTTGTTGCCATGACTCATCTATGCCTACATGACCGAATCTAGGGCCTACTGAAATCTGACAAATATTCACATTGCTTAAAATACTCTAGATTCTTTGCAAAACAGATTTTTAGTAGGGGTAGTTAGTGCAAGGTGGTTGAAACTTCCGTGATTAGGCTAAACATCAAGTTTGAATTCATGCTGCACTTTAGTTACGCAGGCCTAAAGTGCTCAATACATCACAGAACTCCACAATTATTATGTGGTTACAATTTTGTAAATTAAGCTAACGTTGAAGCGCCGGGACATTAGGCCTACAGATTTTGATTGAAGTAGCCTAGCCTAAGGAAAAGAGAACAACACTAGCTAACTCTAAAACTCACAGTGTCGAGATGATTTAGAAGGAAACATGGTAATTTTATTCGCAGGTTTCTTCGCCGCCGCAAAGCACAGTGCCTATACAATTCGCCGCGATCAAATACAGCGACTACACAATTCGCCGCCATTCATTTAAGCGACTCTTGTGATAATAATGTCAAAGTTTATTTTTAATGAAAAATCATTCAAACAGTTTAAATGTAGTACACACAATACCGCATGAGGAAATAATTCAAGTAGTTTGTTCAGTTATGCAGTCACATGTTCAGTTGACAATAGCTACTAAACCTGCAGGTTCAAGTTGTGTCAGTGACTCTAAATGTTCTGAAGTGTTCTACAAGTTTCACGTGTTCTAAAAGCAAAGCAAAAAATTATCTATTATGAATAAACATTTCTGCTAGTGTAATCGTTCAAAACAAAGCAAATGCAAGTTCGTTTGTAATAAAAATAAACACACGCGTGAGTGGCTTTTTTAACTTATCAATAACACGTGTTGTTTACAAACTTTACGCATGGTATACATGTAAGCCTATAGCAACGTCCTTTTGAAGCAGCGCTGAAATGAATGGCGGCGAATTGTGTATAGTCGCTGTGTTTTGCGGTGGCGAATTGAGGTCGCTGAGATGAAGGTCGGCGAAATGTGCGTGCTCAATTCAACGGATACCGAAGGGGAGATGTAATAGACCTACTTCACTTCTTGTTTCATCGACTGTTTGTAAATCTGTGTTTATATATCCAAAAACCCAGATCTAGTAGAAAAAACACAGCTGTGGCATCACTGCATATAGCTAGGTGGTTGTCATTTAGGATTGGAAAGTGGAGGATCCGATGATCAGTGATGCCACAGCTGTGTTTTTTCTACTAGATCTTGGTTTTTTCGTCTTCGTCTGTGTTTCTGATTTTTTTGGGGGAAAATCTAGGTTTATTTGGGCGAGTTGAAAATTTGTACATTTTTTGGACTTTTTGGCCCGGAGGACTAAAAAAAAAAGGTCATCAACTTTTTAGCCGGCGAAAATAGAAAATTTTCTTAATTTTTGATTTTTCGGCTTTTCGGCCGGACGACGGTCTGTGTTTTTCTGTGTTTTTTTTCAAAGGAAATCTGGTTTTTTTTCTGAAACCTCAGTGGCAACACTGCCGATGATCAGATTAGTAGGAGTAGGAGAGACGTCAGTTCTGGGTGGAAATCCCAGTTTGCAGACGTTTCGTCAACGGACGATTCGTCATGGACGGTTCGTCAAGCGGACGATTCGTCTATAGACAATGGACAATTCGTCAATGGACAATTCGTCAATGGACGATTCGTAAAGCGGACGATTCGTCAAGCGGACGACTCGTCTATGGACGACTCGTCTATGGACGATTCGTCAATGGACGGTGGTGGACTGCAATGTGAATTGTCGAAAAGGATTCTTCTGACATGGAACTGAAAGGAAAAGTGCCCCACGTAGCCTACGTGCGGACTGCACGAACGAACGCAATTCTTTTTGCTCAATATTTATGTTTATGGACTTAATTCGCGATAGCTCTTTTGATTTCGAGTATTGACACTTGATCGATTCGGCGCACCGAAACGTTTCGATTTCAAAGGGATAAACTTCTAAAGACAGAAATGTGATCTGTATGCCTACGACAGCGCGCCCCTTTGATCTATATTTACATATCGACCTATATTAGTTTCGTTTATTTATCAATCCGGTGGACAGACCGGAGCCGGTTACATTACTGATCTCCATGGCAATGTGTCATCGAATACGCTAATGCAGTGGTTCCCAAGTCCCAACCTTTTTGGACTTTAGGGCCACTTTTTCTAAGTTGGAGGACACGAGGGCCACATTTTCTTAGTTTAAGGACATTAGGTCATTCAAAGGGCCACAATTCTGAAATTTAATAAACAGAAGGCAAATAAGATTGTTATAACTGATTCAAAATAGAATGTTTGATGTTATTTGTAGACATCAAAGTTTAATAATTTGTAATAGAAAATAATTATATGTTTTATCCTGTCCGAATTGTCAATTTTTCATATATTTTTTGTTAATTCTTTGAGAGATGAGGGCCATTTTTGAGGCCTGGCGGGCCATTTTTTAAGACCTCGCGGGCCACTTTTGGCCCGCGGGCCACGGGTTGGAAACCGCTGCGCTAATGCATCCCTCCAGTTTGTTTCTTTGATTTCTATAGGCCTATCTGCGTTCTTTTGATTTCAGTATTTAACATTATCATACAAACTAGCAAGCACCAGCGTAATAATGAAGAAATGGAATAAGGAACAGAATGACATGTGACTGAAAATTTCGTTTCAAATTCATCTTAGAAATGATTCGTACCGCATGAAGCGACTGACACATAGGCCCCTGTTTATTTTTAGGTATTCTAATATCATTCTACAAAATTGGCTACATAAAAAACATCGTTACTTACTTAACTTGCCTATGAAAAATCCATATCTAAACGAAGGGGTCTGGCCAGAACCCTTTCTTTGTTCAAATTAAGTTTCATTTTTGCTTGTTCGGATGAGGATCAACTACGACCTTCAAGTGTTTCAATCTTCGACCGAAAGATCCGATTAGAGTTGATTTTCATGTCACTCATTTCAGAACCCGAGCAGCATCTGTCAGATTTCTCATAACGCATCCAATCAATATGCAACGCTTGTAAACGTTGGAAGACAGACGCTACAAGCACGATCGATAAACAAGTGCGTGTCTTGTTCCTGTTTTCTCCCACATTTTTGTCAATGGACATAGGCGTACGAGGCGGGGGTCCAGAGGAGCAAATGCCCCCCAAATTTTGGGCAAGTCTGTTTTTTCGGGCAAGAAGACCCGGAAAAATACAAAAAATTAGTAATTTTCACGATATATTTCAACTTATTTGTCTGGGAAAAATAGTATTTCTCACCACGAGATTTATTTTTCGGGCAAAAGTAAAATATTTGACCCCCCCACTGCTGAAATCTCTCGTACGCCTATGTCAATGGATTCTTTAATGACAGAGGTCTCCCCCCCATATTCATTCGATAAAGCCCAGCATGTAGACTGTGGAGTGTAGACCTATTGTCGCATCTTCGTTAAAAAAAAACCCGAGTGAATGCCCGCGCAGTTGCACACTTAATTCAAAACACGAGCGAAATACAGCTGTGCTCGACACTGGTGTCACTATAATTTCATGAACATTCTGTAGAAGCAGACCTATATTTATAGTTTCGATTGAGTCCAAATCCTTTATCTTAATCGTTTTCAATTCTGGTCACCACATCCATGATGGCATTTGTATAATTTGATGTCTTCTAAGAAAAACTCAAGCAATAGCTAGCTGCTAGGTCTTATAGATTTTATATAATATGTTCATCGAGTGCTTGAGCCAAAGGTATCGGATTATATCATGTTTTGTTTGCAACTCATTGATTCATTCATTTCGAGAATTGATATAGCGCCTCTTCAAGAGATCTACTCAGAGGTGCTCACTGCTCAGACGCAAGACACTTCAGGGTCAGATTCAAATCATGTTTGTTCAACAATGCAACGTCGTCTCGACGACGTCTGAGTGAATAAAAAATAATTTCTCTAAAAATTCTGTGAATTCTGTAAATATAGCCTACCTAACACCAGGAAACCTTTCGAACTTATAAATTTTGCAAACATCGATGATCCATCCAAGCAGTCGATTTATTTGAATGCTGCTCATATTCTAAAATAATGCTATGTTCGTGATTGTCACCAAAACAGTTTCGTCTATTTGGAATTGTAAAATCGAAATTCACAATTTGCAATCAATACAAATAACAGTTTTCTTTTACCTACGTCACGCACGGATGCATAAGTCTATTCCATAAGCCTACGACGTTCTAGAGACACATACATGTAGGCTTACAACAAAGGCTGATAAAGACAGAAAACATCGACCCGTGTGTTTCCAAACTCAACGAGTGCCCTGACGCATAACTAACCTCGTCTGAGTCTATGCGCGACAAAACAGTTGGAGATGTAGAGACAAGCCACTGCAGCTTCAGGGAGACTCATATAGCAGGCAGACTACAGGTTAGTATCATGACACTTCGGCACTAAGTCTTATATTATAGTGGCCTCTTTAAGATTAATACACTATAGACCACTGGCACTTGTAGGCCAATAGGCTAAACGAGCCGTTAACAAATAGGGATTTTGGCTATTTCTCGTAATCTGTTACCAGTAGGCCCTAGCATCTGGATTTTTTATCTTGTAGAGTATGTGAGCACCCGTTAAGTATACTGAGTTGGTGGACTGTTGAATAAGCTTAGTTTAATTTTTGCAACACTACACAGTATATTAATTGTTAAATAGTCGATTTAGTGAGTGACCTTAAAACTGTTCTTCTAACGCTACCAAGTTAGTTCATGCAATCTTAGTAGTAGTATAAGGACAGGTACCAACACAATAGACCCAATCCACCACCCTTCTATTGCGAGGAACAGGTGGCACGATGCCTAAAGTCTCACATTTCTGTAGCGCAAGTAAAAAGCAGTGAATCCGACGTTTGACTTCTATAACGCCATTGGAAACACTGTTTGATATGCATGAAATCGATCAAAAAGCGTCGAATTTCTTTAACCTCACGGTAAAACACAGCATCTTAGCAATGAATCCAACGTTTGAACTTCTATCGTGCTACTCGAAAAACTGCATGATATAATTATGTGAAATGACTCTTAAAACTTCAAATTACAATGCCACTCGAAAAAGTCGCATTTGAGTGATTAGTCCAACGTTTAGACTTCTATAGCGCTTGGGTTTTGGTCTGCCCATACCTCTAATCTGTTCCCTCCCCTCCGTCTCCTCCATCCCTTCCTTTCTCCCTGGCGGCGTTGGTCACAATGGCCTACGATAACTTCCGGTCATTTGTTCAAGCTTTTATAGCGTCACAGTATTCCATTATCGAATTATTCTTTTGAGTTATGACTGGGATGTAGGTAAGAGCGGTGATTGGTTGCCGCGTGTGTGTATGTATGTATGGAAAGACTGGTGCGCGGCGTGACTACCTCACATGTGGTGCGCGGTGGTGTAGTGGCGTCGTCGTTGTCTTGAACCCGGTGGGTTCGAGGTTCGAATCCACCTCGCTGCGTAAGAACCTTGGGCAAGTCCTTCACTCACAATTGCTCAGTGTTTCGGCGTGAAACTCCGATGCAGTGTCCACTTTGCATTCGGGAGCGCCTCTGAGTAGGGAGAGCTTGAAGTCGCGCTATGACAAGTGCACATACAAACAAACAAACATAGTTTTCATGCATTTCCGTGCATAATATAATTCCATATAGGCCTACTGACAAACGGCGATCCTAGTAAAATGTAATTGAACCTTTTACAACTTTGCGCCTGTGTTGTACACAATGCTATGTATGGAGCGACGAGGAATAGGATTAATTAGGATTCACATACATGTATGCACATTGGAGATATTGGTTGCCGAAGGGCGACCGAGCGTCGGCGTGTTCGTGCATAAAATTACTCGATTATGATTATGATGATGACAAAGGTCGATCCTCGCAGAATTTTATTGGAGGTTTTTGTCACTTTACGTTTGCGCTGGATACAATGCTAGATCTGGATCGGCAAAGAATAGCATTAATCAGCGTTCATACAAGGACAACTGACGTAATGGATATCGGTCCGAGTACAAAACGATTAGCTGGATGACGTCTGAACAGAACGTCGACCGACAGTTGGACAATGGACATTGCGTGCGATACTAACACAATAGGACATCGTCGAGTTCAATGGAAGCACCGAGAGTCGGCGAACAATTGGACATTGTATAGAACAATAGAATGTGTGGGTTGAGTCTATTGTGCTGGTACATGTCCTAATACTACTACTAATATTGTCTTTCAGGCTGCAGTTTAGGTATGAAGTCCCATCCATGTCGCCACAATTATTACATTATTTATTATTAATGCACTGAATGAATCGTAGCTCTGGTTTTATAGGAGACTGGCTTGTTCCACCTGAGACTATAACTGACATTCGGAGCTCACCAACAACAACAAATCCAGGACTCATCAATGGAAATTCATCCTTGGATCGTTTTACTGGTTGCAAGTTTGATCGTTGCATTCAGCAGCAGAAATTTAGAAGCTGCGGAAAGTAAATTCAAAGCGATGAAAAAGTCAGACGTCAGATTATGCGCAGCTGAGCGACCATCCGTGACGGAGACAAGCGTGTCACTCATCCGTTGCGCCAGAAGATGCGCATCGCTGACCAGCTGTGCCCACTTCAATTACAGACAGACAGGGAAGACCTGCGACCTGTTTCAGTTCAGACCTCAATGCTATTCATCGACACCATATTGTGCCCACTATCAGGTAGGCTAAGCTGCAATTCATTGACTTTCGAAGATTTGTTTGCGTGTGTACTATCATAGATTGTCAATACTTTCTATTTAATGTATTTAACAGATGTTTCGAGTAAATCACAGTAGTGTGCCACTATGATCATTTCTACAGTTTTCATTGAATCTACAAACTTTATAAAGTCAACATCATCTGATCTTTCCAAAGCAACTGCCTATTAGTTAACAGTTGAATAGAATTTATTCTCGGCAAGCATTATTTTAAAAGCAGATCATTTGGGTAGCTAACCGTTCTGAAGTTACATGTTAATTACTATCATGGCCTATCTGGAATTACTTGATAAAATATTTTATCGTGTGTTTTTCAGTCAGAAGATATTCAGCCAGGAACATTTCTTACTGGCAAGTTTTCGATCAAACCTTTATTATGTTCAAGTGGACACACTTAAAATCGCCTACATATATAATTGTAACGCAATAGTTGTGTGACTTTATCGAGAACCGGGCAAAGTGATTAGCCTAGATTCGAGCTCAACAATTTCGCGAAACCATTTTCCTTACGAGCGCTGCGTGAATCAAGTAGCGCAATCCAAAAAGTAGTCTTTGTTAAAATCAAAAGTTGCAAAATACAGACATGTGGATACTTTATCAGTTATAATTAGAGTTGGGGGAATTCTGACATCAAAAAGTGTAATGAAGGCGAAGGTGCAGGGACAACGCAGGCGGGGACGGCATGCAGAGGAAGGGATTGACAGACAATGTCATGATCCAGAAGGACATCAAACTTCTTAAACTGCAATAGGGTGACGTTTGTCATAGCGCCATCTGGAGGCAAAGGATGCGATCATGCGAGTGACTGACTCCCCCAACCCAAACCAGAAGGGAAAGAAGTAAATATTATTAATCTAGCTGCTGAGAGAGAGAGAGAGAGAGAGAGAGAGAAAGGAAGAAAGAGAGAGAGAGAGATATACAGAGATAGAGACAGACAGATAGAGGGAGGGAGGGAGGGATCGAAGAGGGATGGAGAGAGAGACAGACAGACAGAAAGACAGAAACAGGGAGTGCTAGCTAAGAAATAATCTTTTAACACTATATGACATAAATTGCATTTATATTGCGCTACGTTGCATTGTCATCGTCGTTGTGCATTATTGTTGTTTGTGTGTATATAGGAATTCCTGCTCCGAGCTGCTCCTTTCCGTTTACTGACAAAGGTTCCTTGTACTACTCATGCATCCCGAATGCGTCAAACAGCTGCCAATGCAAATGTCTGGTCGCGCATAGAGTGTGGCAGAATGTGTCCGATTTCCTGGGTATGTACATTTGTACATGTGTAGTTTGTATACATAGAGCACAACTTTGTGGGGTGCGGTGGTGTAGTGGTGGCGTCGTTGCCTAGGAGACGGAAGGTTCGAGGTTCGAATCCACCTCGCAGCGTAAGGACCTTGGCCAAGTCCTTCACTCACAATTGCTCAGCGGTCACGCGATAGCCTCGAGCGGCCACACCAAATTGACAGAGTTCTCCAAAAATGACAATACTCTGTTCCTTTGGACCAGGACCGTACATGTAGCTGTGGGTGAGGTTTCATCGCATTGGCGTATATTGCGACACAGATGTACATTCATACTGTGTGTGGAATGATCAGAATGATTTGTGTTTATATGTGCAGACATAGCGTTCTGTAGATTTGAATAGATCAGATTAGATTGCGATATCAGGTCAATTACCCCCCCCCCTCCCGACCAAATACTTCCCTGCCAAAGACCTCGCTATAGGCCTACCGCTGCTAATTAACCCTCGGAAACCAGCCTTAATTCTATTACCGGTACACGAATTCGGATTCCCTACCCGGTTAGGGGGAAACAGTGTGGAAGAGGCGAAGACCGTAGGGGGGGAGAAGGTAGTTGATGTTAACAGCTGTTGGTCAAGCTGTACTGTAGGCTATTAGCCTGACCAACAACTGCTAAACAACCAACGCAAAAATCATAAGAATCTAATGACGACACTAACCCTAACACTAACCCTAACCGACCCTCACAACGCGAAACCTTATAGCCTATACGCGAACGACACCTAGGTCTTCTATGTTATAACCATGCTTAAATTTAACGATAAAGAGCGCTAAATTGAGACATAATTACCTGTGCAAAATGTTCCTCCATACGTAGGGTCATTTGTAAGACATTTTAAACGTTTTACATTGCAATTCGTCTAAAATCGCGAGAGCCTGCGTGTCGCACGTGCTGTTGACAGTATGCTACTGTCTACATTCTACAAAGAGATGGTCAGTAATTGTACTCGACAACCTCCTCCCCTACGGAAATCGCCTTTTCCACATTGTTTCCGTTCACCGGGTAGGGACTCCGAATTAGCTACCGGTACCCATATGGAGAATAATAATTCCAAGAAATGAGTGATTGCCTGGAATTTTCTTACTGCCTATAACCTGCAGCACACTTTTAAATTGCACAATAATTATATATTAACCACGCATTCTGCCATTTTTAATATAAAAACCTATCTTGTCTATCTGAGATAGATTATGTGGCTGTCAACCGGACCATAAATGTCACAATCCCGACCTTCAGTTCTCCAACTCTTCTGAAGTCAGTCAACAACTGGATCGTCATTCAACAGAGGATCGATGGAAGTGTGGACTTTAACCGCAATTGGGCAGATTACAAAGCAGGGTTTGGCAACATATCGACCAACTTCTGGTTGGGTCTGGAGAAGATGCACCAGTTGACCAGGAGCCAAACCAAGATGTTGCGAATCGAGATACAGTCTTCAGATAACAGCAATTGGTTCTCAACAGAATACGACACTTTCCTGATTGATTCCGAGGTCGAAGATTATGCCATCCACGTGACCGGATACAGTGGAGATGCGGGCGATGGACTGAACGTGGTGGGCGGAACGATGCAGAACGGGATGAAATTTTCGACATTCGACAAAGACAACGACAAAGGCACAGATAGTTGCGCCATCACCAACGGTGGTGGAGGATTCTGGCTGAACTACTGTGGCTATTTCAATCTGAACCAACCTTATGGTAGCACGTATTTCTACTGGCATCACCTCACCGACCTGAACCTTGCTTCGACGATGCAGCTAAAGGCCAGTCGCATGATGATCCGAGATGCTTAACTGGATGACATCTCATAACATAACATAACATAACAGAACAGAAACGCATCTTATTCATGATTTCCTGCATCGACAGAAGGACCAGTTGAACAACGGATAAATTTATTGCAACTATTTGACTACCTGTATACAGGGTGGCCCAAAAAAAGTGATAACACCTCGTAGCAAAGGGTCATTTAACATAATTGAATCAATATAACGTGTTGTAATTTACTGTCGTATGCCAAGTAGTAATTATGCTACTCATAAAACATGTTCATGGTGTCCCACTTGCTTCTCAACAACTTTTTGCAAACGAGAAACACCAACTGATACCATGATACCGCAGCTGAAAAGTTCACGTTCTCGCATGTCTCCTTTCTGGAACTTTATTGTCTTTTTTTTTCAACTGAATAAATACGACCATGTTGAGAATTAACTGGCGTGGCAAAGGTGAATATCCTGTTGTGTTAAAACCAGATGGTTCGTACACTTCTGTCATTAAGAAACCGTTCAAGTAGCTGCCGACTGCTTTGCAAAAGTTTCATTATGCAATTTTCGTTGAGTGTCTGCCCGATCACACGCTTGTTCGTTTTCAGCTGTAAATATTACCTTACATTACGTTGCACCGACGTCCGTGATGTACCCGTGTCTCTTTGAATTTCCCACGGATTTTTGTGACTGTGAGGATCATCTTCTTGACTGCAGATCAGCTCACTCACCCGCTCAATGTTCTGTCGTGTTCTAACAGACTTTGACCGACCACTTCTGCGTTTACGTTCTGTTGTACCGTCATTATCAATTTATTTAATAACCCGATCGACTGACCCTATAGACTTTGTGTGGAAACTCATTTTTCATTTGCCTTGCACTCCAATGTTTCCCAATTCGCAAATTTATATTCAGAATACGGTCTTTTGTTGTGATTTTTGTCATTCTGGTTAAATATCTTCAAAACACGCAGAAGTTGACGATTGGCAAATAAAAAAAAAAATATGTCGACCAGAAGTTGTCGTGATAATGATGTTATGTGACTAAACAGTTAAGTAAGTAAATTAGTGAAATTTTTCAGCTATTATGGACATAGTCTAAACAGGTTTGAACTAAGCTTAATTATAGTACATTATACGAGGTGTTATCACTTTTTTGGGCCACCCTGTATATAGAGGGCTTATTATTTTAGTTTAGAATGATCAACATTTTTCTTCCTTCCTGTTATCGTGCTCGATCCGTCTGAATGCTTACCATAGGCAATGTTTGCACAAACGATTTTGCAGTTTATAGTCTCACAAAAATTGAACTCATCTATTACAGGCCTATTGTATTGTAGACCTATTGTATTGTGGACCTATTGTACTGTAGTCCTAAGCAGTAAACTAGTATTCAGCAATTATTCTCTATAATAGATCTATTATGCAGAGAGACTTTATTCTGGTAGGCCTTTAATCCTTTCAACCGTGCCTGTGTCAATTAATTCATATTCAGGACGTTCAGTAGATTATGTGCCGGATTCGCACAAGTTAATGTTTACATCACATTACACTCCAATAACTTGACTGTTCATAAATAATAGAGCGGTAAGTTTGTTCAGAGGTTGTAACTGCCTAACATTAGGGCCTATAAGAACCTAAGAGGTCTTGGGCAGAACCGTTAATGTGGAAAGAGCACAATTTCTTCAGTTGATTTTAAAACAATTTTGTTTTCTTTAAGTTTATATCAGCTGAAATTGATTGTTTTGAATTTTGCACTTCTCATTCAAAGTTTAGTATGTTGAAATGTTTTCTTTTCTTTGGGCATTGCCGTGTTAAATTTGAAGTCTATAACTCCAGATTCGAGAGTGCTGTAAGATTAACTTTTTTGTTCCATTAAAATATTTTGACTGAATGCTTTGTACATTATTTGAATTTCAATGACATTTTAACAGAAGCTATCTGCTGTATGAATAGTATCATCTGCGCAATGTTATATTTCATCAAAAAATGTTTTAACGAACTGAAATATAAAAACACTGAGTTTTGTAATCAATAAAATGTTATTTTTTATTTTAAAAATTCAATATAGATATTACTAGGCCTACATCAAAGCGATTTAGTTGAGTCGGAGTAAGCTAAATGTAGCCTATAACATTTTCAGGCGTTGTTGGCTGCGGCTACATTATATTTATTTAGCATACAGTGTCAAGTTTTAGTTAATGCCGCACACGGTGGATATGGTGATTTATGGTCTCTTGCATTTTATTTCATCCAGGCACGGCGATGAACTTTCTTGGTGTTTTTCTTGAATTAAAAAATGTTCGTAATAAAAGACACAGTCATTCATAACTCTGTCAAGAATTAAGCTCTAACCAAACCTTTGATATCAGTTTAGAGTAAAACGTGTGGTCTTCCGATTCTACATTATAGGCCTACTCTTACGACTCCTGATGTCATAATATGATAAGTTTTATGCTTCAGCCTATATACATATATATTAGACTGTAAACCCTGCATACGTTTGGTCATGCAAGGCCAGTATCTTTGCGTTCTTGTAATCAAGATGAACAAACTAATCTAAGACCCGACTCGTACAATACAACTTACTTATACCGAAAAAAAAGAATGCTGCGCGAATGAGACAGATAAATTAAAGTGGTAGGTCTATGACTGTGCACAATCTCCCCTAACATACAAACTAGCAAGCACTAGCATAATAATGAAGAAAAGGCATAATGAACATGATGACATGTGACTGAACATGTCGTTTCAAACTCATCTTAGAAATGATTCGTGTGGCATGGAGTCGATGATACTTTGCTAGTTTTAGGTATCCTAATATCATTTTACAAAGTTGGCATATAAAAAACACCTTCTTTCTCATCAGGCTAGAATTATTCCCTCTGGCGAGGGGTCAGCCACTCGGAATCCTTCTCCTCCACTTGTCTCTGTTTCCAGTCTCTGTTTCCAGTGTCTTCTCTCTTCATTTTGAACAGCTTCAGGACCTGTTGTATCACTTCATCCCATCTTTTCTTCTGTCGTCCCCGGCTGCGTCGACCATAAGCTATACCTCCGCTTGCATGATTCTTTTGACACAGCTATCCTCCTCTTTTCTCATTACGTGTCCATACCACCTCAGCCTGGTCTCTCGTGCCTTGTCAGTGATGCACGCCACACCGAGTTTCTTCCTGATGTCGTCACTTCGCTTCATGTCTTTCAGTGATATCCCGAGTATTCATCGCAGCATCATATAACAAAATATATTTTTAAAACACCGTTGCCTATGAAAAACCCATCTCTAAACGGAGGGGTCTGGCCAGAACCCTTCCTTTGTTCAAATTAAGTTTCATTTTCGCTTGTTCGGATGAGGATCAACGGCGACCTTCAAGTGTTTCAATCTTCGACCGAAAGATCCGATTAGAGTTGACTATTATCATGTCACGCATTTCAGAACCCGAGCGACATCTGTCAGATTTCTCATAACGCATCTAATCAATATAATTTATGTAAAACGCTTGTAAACGTTTGAAGACAGACACCATGACGGACGATCGATAAACAAGTGCGTCTTGGTTCCTGTTCTTTCCCACATTTTTGTCAATGGATTCTTTTATGACAACGGATGCCCCCCCCCCAAACCCCCTATGGATAAAGCCCAACTTTTAGGTATTCTAATATCATTCTACAAAATTGGCATAGGGCCTAGGCTACATAAAAAACATTGTTACTTACTTAACTTGCCTATGAAAAATCCATATCTAAACAAAGGGAGCTTGGCCAGAACCCTTTCTTTGTTCAGATTAAGTTTCATTTTCGCTTGTTCGGATGCGGATCAACGACGACCTTCAAGTGTTTCAATCTTCGACCGAAAGATCCGGTTAGAGTTGATTTTCATGTCACTCATTTCAGAACCCGAGCAGCATCTGTCAGATTTCTCATAACGCATCCAATCAATATGCAACGCTTGTAAACGTTGGAAGACAGACGCTACAAGCACGATCGATAAACAAGTGCGTCTTGGACCCTTGGTTCCTGTTCTGTCCCACATTTTTGTCAATGGATTTTTTAATGACAACGGCACCCCCCCACCACAACCTCCTATGGATAAAGCCCAGCATGTAGACCTATTGTCGCATCTTCACTAAAAAAACACGAGTGAATGCGCGCACACTTCAAAACGCTAGCGACACTCTTGTCGCTATAATTTCATGAACATTCTGTAGAAGCATAGGCCTACATATATTTGTAGTTTCCATTGAGTCCAAATCCTTTTTAATCCTTTTAGATTTTGGTCACCACATGCGTAATTTGATGTTTTCTAAGAACAACCCATGCAGTAGGTCTTATAGAATATATTCATCGAGTCCTTTAACCAAATGTATCGAATTATATTTTTTCATTGCAACTCATTGATTCATTTATTCATTTCGACAATTTATATAGCGCCTCTTTAAGAGAACTATTCAGAGGCGCTCAGACGCAATACACGTCTGGGTTATATTCAAATCAAGTTTGCTCAACGTTGTCTGAGTCTGTGAATTCTGTAAATAGCTATCATAGACCTAACACCAGGAAACCTATCGAACCTATAAATGCAAACATCGTTGATCTTTCCAGTCGATTTATGTGAATGCTGCTCATAACTAAAATTAATACTATGATATGTTCGTGATTGTCACCAAAACAGTTTCGTCTATTTGGATTGTGAAATCGAAATTCACAATTTGCCATCCATACAAATTTTTAACCTACGTCACGCACTGATGCATAAAATTGCATAATTGCATAAGCCGCAGGCATGCGCGACGATTACGACCGTTCTAGAGCCATGCACATAGACTTACAACAAAGGCTGCTGAAGACAGAAAGCATCGACCCGTGTGTTTCTAAACTCAACGTGTTCCCCAACGCAATGCAGGACCAGTGCACGCTAAATAACTTCGACTGAGTCAACGCGCGACAAAACAGTTGGAGATATTGCGGCAAGTCACTGCAGCTTGAGGAAGACTCGTGTAGCAGGCAGTCAGTCCATAGGTCAGCATTATGGCACTCAGCATTATGGCACTTATAAACAATAGTAGCCCCATTGAGCTTAATGCACTGTAGTTGTGTGGCACTTTGCATAACTGAGTCGTTAGAAAGTCGGGATATTGCATTGGCTATTTCCCGTAATAATTTGCAACTTCTGGATTTTTATCTTGTAGAGTAGGCTTACGGTATGTGAGCGCCCGTTCGATATTGAGTTGAAGGGCTGTTGAACAGTTTAATTTTTGCAACACTACACACTTCATACGGGTAGGCTCTAATTGTTACATAGTCGGTTTAGTGAAAATTCTTGAAACTGTTCTACCAACGCTACCAGGTACCATGTTAGTTTATGGAATATTGTCTTGGAGGCTACACTTTAAATATAAACGCGCCACCCATATCGCCCCCAATTATTACATTCCTTGTGATTAATGCACTGAACGAATCGTAGTTCTGGTTTTATAGGAGACTGGTTGTTCCACCTGAGACTACAACTGACATTCGGAGCTCACCAACAACAACTCCAGGAATCATCAAAAGGTGAAATGGAAATTCATCCCTGGGGCGTTGTACTGGTTGCGAGTGTGATCGTTGCATTCAGCAGCAGAAAAATTGAAGCTGTGGAAAGTAAATTCAAAGCGATGAAAAAGTCAGAGGTCAGATTATGCGCAGCTGAGCGACCATCCGTGACGGAGACAAGCGTGTCGCTCATCCGCTGTGCCAGAAGATGCGCATCGCTGACCAGCTGTGCCCACTTCAATTACCGACAGACAGAGAAGACCTGCGACCTGTTCCAGTTTAGACCTCAATGCTATTCAACGACACCATATTGCGCCCACTATCAGGTAGGCTAAGCTGCAATTCATTGACATTCGAAGATCTGTTTGCATGAGTGCTATTGTGGATCGTCAATACTTTCTATATAATTATATTTAATGTATTTAACAGATGTTTTGAGTGACGTGCCACTATGGTCAATATAAAATTTTGATTTAAGCTTTCTCTACAAACTCTATAAGTCAACAACTGCCTATTAGTTAACAGTTCAACATAATTAATTCTCGGCTTCGTTTCTCGATCCTCATTATTAAAGGAGCAGATCATTTGTGTAGCTTTCAGTTATGAAGTTACTTGTCAATTACCATCTAGACCTATCTGGAATTACTTGATAAAATATTTTGTTATTTGATCGTGTGTTTTTCAGTCAGAAGATATTCAGCCTGGAACACTTCTTACTGGCAAGTTTTCCATGCACCTTTTTTATTTTTAAGTAGGCCTACATAGATATCTCGGGCTAGCACGTGTGGGACGCAGGGGCGCAAGCTGCTGCGGAGCGACCTTGAGCAAGTTGCTTACCCATCATTGTCTGTGAGGAAGGCAACGGGAAACCGGATGTAGGACATTTCCCCCCCTGGACATATTCCCCCCCGGACATATTCCCCCCCGGACATTTACCCCCCCCGGACGTTTTCCCCCCCGACCTAGGACATTTCCCCCCCCCCATAAGGGTCCCTATGTTAATGAATGACTGCACTAACCGTATCACTAACCCTAACCGACCCTCACGATGCCTAACCTGACCCTAACCGACCCTCACGATGCCCAACCTATGTTAATGAATGACTGCACTAACCCTATTACTAACCCTAACCGACCCTCATGATGCCTAACCTGACCCTAACCGACACTCACGATGCCTAACCTATGTTAATGAATGACTGCACTAACCCTATCACTAACCCTAACCGACCCTCACCATGCCTAACCTGACCCTAACCGACCCTCACGATGCCTAACCTGAACCTAACCAACCCTCACGATGCCTAACCAATAATATGTACAGAGGGGGGAAATTGTCCGGGGGGGTAAATGTCCTAGTCAAAAACGGGGGGGGAAAACGTCCGGGGGGGTAATTGTCCGGGGGGGAATATGTCCGGGGGGGAATATGTCCGGGGGGGTAAATGTCCGTTCCCCCGGGAAACCACCTCACTCATCTCATCCCCAGGGGCGTAAAGCCAATGAACCTGCCTTCGCGCAGGGAACCATCATCATCATCATCATCATCATCATCATCATCATCATCATCATCACATATATAATTGTACCGAAATTTTGTGTAACTTTATCGAGAACCTGGCAAAGTGACTAGATTCTATCCGGGTCTTTCACTGGACTGCGTTACCATGGTAGTTTGTTGCTTAACATTCTAACAGTGTTGTGCAGTAAGTACATTTGCCCGATATTTTCAACAATAATAATAAAAGTTCCTGAAAAAGCCACAGCGTTAAATCGTTGTATAGTTATGGAAATGCGTTGGAATAAAAAGCTTGCCGGGGTTCTCCGGTAGCATTCTAAGGTTTTGTGCAATACAGATGGGCTCCTGTGGTTTGCATTATTTGTTTTTGCTCTACATTGCATCATTGTCATCGTCCTTGTGCAATTGTTGTTTGTGTCTTTATAGGAATTCCTGCTCCGAACTGTTCCTTTCCGTTTACTGACAAAGGTTCCTTGTACTATTCATGCATCCCGAATGCGTCAAACATTTGCCAATGCAAATGTCTTGTCGCGCATAGAGTGTGGCAGAATGTGTCCGATTTCCTGGGTATGTACATGTAGACATAGAGCACAACTTATCTGCTTTGGTTACCGACAAATGATCTGAGAAAAGAGTTGTCTCCAATTCGCAATAGATGAAGGCCTACCGCTGTTGACATTTGTCCTATTTGCAAGTAAAATGGCTGAGTGAGTCTATAATGCAATAGCGTCTGCCAAAGCATACTCTACTTCCCTATCGTGGAGATCTAAAGTGTCTCCTTATTTGAACAAGCGTTTGATGTTCATGGCTGTTTAATGTCTCCTTATTTGAACAAGCGTCTGCTGTTCATGGCTGTTTAACGGATTGATTCATTCTCATGTTTCCATTTTCTCCACTGCCATACAAAGATTTAGACATTTATTTGTCAAGAAGACGCCATCGGTTCTGGGTCATTGTCAGCTTTGCGATCACTCGCGAATTGCAAGGACACGGTAGTAAGTCTACTGCGTCACCAATAATGCTTTGTCACGCAAATATAGCTATTATGGTTTGGTTAGTCCGAGCAACGCTGGGTAAACTATGTAACCGGAATAAGAGAAGGTTTGCTAAATTATATCGAGTTACCTTTGATGTCGTTGTTTGTTATCGGACGGCACAATATTGACGTCTGGTAAGGAGATGGGGCCTGACATACATTGTAGGGACTTATGTTATGAGTAAGACGTGACATGAGAGTAAACTACTGTTACAGCCATTTCCTATTGTCCTTAGTAGAGCAGAAATCTTTGCCACATCGTGCAGACCTAGGCCATATAAATAGTGTCTAGTAATTATAACAACAACAACAACATTATTATTATTATTATTATTATTATTATTTTTATTATTATTATTATTATTATTATTATTATCATTATTATTATTATTATTTTAATTTTTTTGCCCTGAGGTAGGCCTACTTCATTCCCCCAGGGACTTATGGACTATTATTATTGGAAGAATGTATGTCTGGTGGGTCAGGCCTCGTCTTCAGTGTGTGAGGCAAAAGTGCCTTTATTATTATTATTATTTTTTTTTTAAAATTTGCCCCGAGGTATTTATGATCCCTCAGGGACTTATTGCTAACTACAGTATAAAAACCAGTCCAGAATGACCCTACTCTTCGTTATCTTGATCCTCGAAAGTGCCTCGAAATGCGATCGCGTTAAAACGTTGTATCGTTAAAGAGATACGTTGGTACAGGAAGGAGGTTTCCCGTGGGTCCCCTGTAACCATACTGAGCTTTTGTCCTAGGTCAGATAGAAAGACATTATTATTATTATTATTATTAGGCCTATTATTATTATTATTATTATTATTAAGCTGCCATTTATAAACAAATGAGTCTTCAGGTTTTTCCTGAAGAGTGCATTCATACTGTGTGTAGAATCCATCTCCTCGGACATTAAATGTTGCTGATATCAAGGGACACCAGCCCACATTAGACATTAAATCCATCTACGAAAGGACTTGCTATGCTCGGTGGAGGGGGCACCTGACCAAATACTCTGGCCAAAGACACCGCTAGCCTATATAGGTCTACATGTACCTCTGCTAATTAAGCCTCGGAAACTAGTCTTAATTCTATTACCTACATGGAGAATAATAATTCCCAGAAATGAGCGATTGCCCATGGCATTTTTGCTACAGCCTATTGCCTAACCTGCATTTATAGTTTGTGGCACACATTTAAATTGCACAATAATTGTTAACCACGCGTTCTGCAAAATATTTAATAGAAAAACTTATATTGTCAATCTGAGGTAGATAATGTGGCTGTCAATGTGACCATAAATGTCACAATCCCGACCTTCAGTTCTCCAACTCCTCTGATGTCAGTCAACAACTGGATCGTCATTCAACAGAGAATCGATGGAAGTGTGAACTTCAATCGCAATTGGGCAGATTACAAAGCAGGGTTTGGAAACATATCGACCAACTTCTGGTTGGGTCTGGAGAAGATGTACCAGTTGACCAGGAGCCAAACCAAGATGTTGCGAATCGAGATACAGTCTTCAAATAACCGCAAATGGTTCTCAGCAGAATACGACACTTTCCTGATTGATTCCGATGTCGATGGTTATGCCATCCACGTGACCGGATACAGTGGAGATGCTGGCGATGGGCTGAACGTGAGGATCGGTGGTACTTCACTGCAGAATGGGATGAAATTTTCCACGTTCGACAGAAACAACGACAAAGGCAGCTACGGGGCAACTAGCTGCTCCATCTCTAACGGGGGTGGAGGATTCTGGCTGAATTACTGCTGCTATTTCGATCTGAACCAACCTTATGGCAGCAAGTATTTCTACTGGCATCACCTCACCGACCTGAACCTTGCTTCGACGATGCAGCTGAAAGCCAGTCGTATGATGATCCGAGATGCTTAACTGGATGACGTCTCATGGCATAACATAACATAACATAAACGCATCTTTTTCATGATTTCCTGCATCGACATGTGACCAGTTGGACAAACTTAGCGCATCCTTTTCTTCTTTAATATAACAACCACAGGCAAACATTTGAACAACGGATAGAACTGCGTTTCTGGCAATTATTTGACTACAAGTAGGTTACTCTTCAGTAGAGGGTTTATTATTTTAGTTTAGGATAATAAACATCTTTTATCTCTCCTGTTCATCTTTGCTCGATTCGTCTGAATGCTGATCATATGAATGTTTGCATAATGATTTTGTAGTTTACAGTCTCACAGCAATTGAGTTCATCTATTTTATATTATAGACCTGCTTAGTTGTAGACCTAAACTATAAACTATAAGTAGGCTATTCAGCATTTATTCACTAGACTGTATTCTAGTAGGTCTTCAACCCTGCTTTCAACTGTGTCTGTGTCAATTATTTCATACTCAACATTCAACAAGTTCTGTAGGTTATGCGCTGGATTCACAAATGTTTACATTACTTCTTCTTCTTCTTCTTCTTCTTTAGGTAAGCTGCCTCTCGGCAGGTCCAGATGCCCAACGACGCCACTCTTCTCGATGTTGTGCTTTTTCTTTGAGTTTTCCATATCCATCCTCCATCATCCAGTCCAAGAACTTTTCCCTAGGTCTTCCTCTTCCCCTCTTCCCCTCCATTTTGCCTTCCACGATGTCTCTTTGCAAGGAGTTGCCTCTCAGTACATGTACTATCCAGTTCTTCTGCCTTGTTCTAATTGTATTCATCAAGGGTCTTTCCTATTCCACCTTCTTCAGTATTTCTTCATTTGATTTATGTTCTGTCCAGCTGATCCTTTCCATCCTTCTCCATATCCACATCTCGAACGCTTCTATTCGTTTACATTACATCACACCCCAATAGGTTGACTGTCCACAAAATAATAATGTTACAACGATCAGTTTGTTCATAGATTGTACCTGTCCATCATTCTAAGAGGTCTTTTGCACAACCGTTATTGTGGAAAGATAACATTTTCAGTTGTTTAAAAACGTTTTAGTTTGTGTCCTTGAAGTTCATTTCTGCTGAAGCTGATTGCTTTGAATTTTGTACTTATCATTCAAAGTTGAGTATGTTGAAATGTTTTCTTTTCTTTGGATATTGCCGTGTTAAATTTGAAAGATCGTTTTACTGTCCTATAACTCCAGATTCCAGAAAGCTGTTAGCCTAAGATTAATTTTTGCTTCCATTTTAAATATTTTGACTGAATGCTCTGAACATTATTCGAATTTCAACGACTTTTAAAAAGAAATTATCTGCTGTATTAATAGTAGCCGATCATATGTGCAATGTTATATTTTAGTAAAAAATGTTTTAGCGAACTGAAGTTTAAAAAAACTGAGTTTTGTAATCAATAAAATTGTATGTATAATTCAATAAAATTCAAAATAGACCACATAAATTGCTATCAACTTTTTTTAAATTACTCTAGGCCTACTCAAAATGTGCATGCAAACGTCGATAATAGCCTAAATGCATTGCGAATCCTTGTTATTTAGAGTTTAGTAGATTCAGTTGTATGCATGAGGCAAGTTAAACAGATTACCAGAATCTGATCTAGGCCTACATCTAGAGACTAGCGTACAGTTTTCACATGCCTAAAGGTCACTTAAGTTCTTCGTGTAATCTAATTTGATCTACCCAATCTATTCGTACATATTACCATGACTTCCACAGTACCAAAGAAAGCTTCAGACGACAATAATTAAACTTCTTTGCATGATTAAAGCTTTGGAAAAATATTAATCCATTGAAGTCTAATAGAAATGTAAAAGTTCAAATTATCAGACTAGCCTACATGGCTATCGGTGACTAAGGCGGTCGATTCATACACTGTAGATTGGAATGAATTTACAGTCCTGAGCAACCGATTCGATCGCAGTTAGATATCCTTCATCATCATGCGACTGGTCTTTAGCTCCGCCGTCGAAGCCAAGTTCATATCAGTGAGGAGATGCCAGTAGAAGTAATTCGACCCATATGGATGGTTGAGGCTGAAATAAGAGCAATAATTAAACCAGAAACCTCCGCCTCCAAGCATTGCAGCGCAGCCGGCTGTGCTGTCTTTGTCGGATGTAAAGAATTTCATCCCATTCTGCTGCGCACCACCGATCCTCACGTTCATTCCATCGCCCGCATCTCCACTGTATCCGGTCACGTGGATGGCGTAACCATCGACCTCTGAATCAATCAGGAAAGTGTCGTATTCAGCTGAGAACCATTTGTTGTTGTCTGCCGCCTGTATCTCGATTCGCAACATCTTGGTACTGGTCGAGGTCAACTGGTACATCTTCTCCAGACCCAACCAGAAGTTGGTCGATATGTTGCCAAACCCTGTCTTGTAATCGGTCCAATTGCGATCGAAGTCCACACTCCCATCGATCCTCTGTTGAATGACGATCCAGTTGTTGACTGACATCAGAAGAGTTGGTAGACTGAAGTTTTGGATTGTGACATTTATGGCCAGGTTGGCAGCCACATAATCTGTGAGAAAAAGTATAGGAATAGTTAGTGTTAGTTGTATCTGAGATTCACTATAGTGACCGCTGCAGGAAAATTTATTAATTCTTGTTTTATTATAAATAGTTCAAATGTTCAACATAATACGTTATTATAAATAGTTAAGGATAATATATTGCAGAACATTCGCAGAACATAGTCGTTCGCCACAAAAGATGCGACTTGCCAACTCTCTAGTCTCTACCATAATGCCTTGACGAGTGATCAAAAACGATTAGTCATCATCTTACCATCCGCGGATCATATTCGCATTTACCGACCTTGCAATTTAAATGCTCCAATTTAAAAAGTAGAGTCTAACTGAAGGAGTTGTTGTAATGTAATGTAAATCTTTGAAAATTTCTCAGCGCCTTCAATAGCCCTCTCAGGACAGGAAAACCAGCTATCGTTTAGTGTCCTGACGAGTGAATTAAAGTTCTGAATGTTTTTATGGGCACTTATGTGCGCTATACGCACCTGCAAGCATGTAGTCATAAAATTGCAATAAACGTATCCGTTTTTCAATCATGAAAATTTGGTACATTTGGGTTTAACGAGATAGTGCGGCGATATGAGACAGGTGAGGTGAAAAATTTATATATGGCATAAAATCTCCGCCATTTTGCCATCTACCTACCAAAAGTTATTAAAATTGGTGAAAATCTGACGAAGTTCTGGCAGAAACAATTTTGCACAGATTTTTTGAGACACGGTGTAGATTCTTGAGAGTGTTGCTGCTATCATGGACCATGAGGCCGAATCAGAAATAGCCTATCCAAAGACAAGCTTAGAACTGCTATATGCTACTATGCGTTGAAGACTTGATTCTTCTTAACCCTCACAAATGGATCCGTTATGCTAGACATTTTTCCAGCAAATTTTCGATATCATCCTCAATTTATAACTGTAGCTTACGTCGATAAATGCAAAAAACTGGCAAAAGCAAATTGTCGACTTGCGCACGAAGAGGTTAACTAGAGAAGCATCTTCATATTACAAACTTCAATGCAGATTTTAATTCATCTATGAGCTTCATCTCAGAAACCTCTGACTTACGCAATGCAAATGGAAAGCTATAAACTCTTAAAAACTTTGGCAGTAGATGGAGATATCGCAAGTGTTTGTACCCTTCAAAGGTGCGCCTCTGAAATATTATAAAGTCAGATGCAACTAGTGAAGTTTTTACTAACGATAACAATAGCTGAAGTAGCGGAAAATGACGAATAAAAACGATGTTTAAGCTTACCGAATGAATCGGAAACAGTCTGCCACACTCTTTTCCCTGCGAGACATCTGCATTCACAGTCGTTAGACATATTCTGGATGCACGAATAGTAGAGGGAGCCATCGTACGTAAACGGAAAGGAACAATTCTGGGCTGGAATTCCTACAACGACAAAACTACCGTTCTTTCTAGTAATAAAATGACAAATTGAAGGGGCAGCACATGTGTGAAGAGAAACTTAACTGATTTTTTAACCTACAAGCAGCACATCATCATGGAGCATGCCCTCCTGGGGCGTTGTATGATGCGGCAACAAATTCCCTCCAGAGACCGCGATCTTCCGCCAGATCCATAGCCTCAGGTATGCGTACAAGCAGCAAGAAGTCATAATTATTAATCTGAAATTCTTTTCCAGGCACTTAAAAAATAGTACAGCATATGCAGCGTGTAAGAGAATTTACAGTTTGACTTTCAAAGTGCTACCCTCTTATTACTCCTACTAGTTTTTCACTTTTTTTCATTTTTCTTCTTCTTCTTCCTATTTTTCTGTTTCTGTTTCTTCTTCTTCCTCCTCCTCTTCTTCGTCACATACTCCTCCTCCTTCTTCTCCTTCTTCTTCTTCTTCTTCTTCTTCTTTTCCTCCTTCTCCTGATCTTTCTTCTTCTTATTTTAATTCTTCTCCTCCTTTCTTCTTCCTTTCAGCAGCAGCGCTGGGGGGTTAGTGGGGGTATGCCCCCAAAATGGACCATGCGTTTTTCCCCATTTAAAAACAAAATATTTTCATGATTAGCCCCCCCCAAAAAAAATTTTGAACCACATGGCTAAAAAAATCATCAGAAAGTTTGTTGGTGAAAATGGTAATTTTCTACCAGATTTCGACCTGATGACTAAAAAAGTCGTCAAAAACTTTGGCAAAAAAAATTGAAAATTTCCTCCGCGAGTTCAGACCCCAAAACTAAAATCCTGGCACCGCCACTGCTTCCTCTTATTCTTCTTCTTCGTCTTCTTCTTCTTCATCCTCTTTTTCATCTTCCTCCTCCTCCTCCTCCTCCTCCTCATCTTCTTCACATTTCTGCCGCTTACTTTTCTGCCGTCTATTTGTCCTATTTATGCTTACTCCTCGTATAAACAGCATGTGAATTTCGCTATTCAGTCAACACATTGAATGAAAGTTGTACTTACCTGTCAGAAGAGTTTCCGGTTGAAATGAATCCGACTGAAAATCAAATGATGAAACTCAAGCAGAAAATGTATAATTCATCATATTTAGAATTGGATTAACGATACCCGTCCCTGCGCATTTTCTCGGACAAAGGCTAGACCTAGACGAGATCGGGGTAGACGTAACTTGTCCTCCGTCAACCCTACTCATTGCAATGGTTCATTAACTTGTAGATGGTTCCTCAACAGATCCAGAACGCATATAAACCATGTGGTACGGTACATCTTCGCTAAGCATTAATGTACAACAATAGCATCGCTCATATTAATACAATTGTGAGGGAGCGTCACAAAATGAGGCTTATGGGGTGGAAAATCAAAAATTAGGTTTTGATCCATCCTGATAGTATACATCATGCTTGTTAAAACGAGCCATCATCTAATAAAATTGGCCATCATTTGACAGAGTTATGACTGTTTGTAGGTTCAATATCAAGTTGCGTACATTTTGAGATAATCGCAGCCAAAGATTTTAGTCTGACTGGATTAAAGTTATCGCTTATAACTATCAACCCATCACCTGTACGCCTATAATAATTCATTTGCATAATTTATGTACCCTTATTAAGAAACTAGAAAGACCAAGCTTTCAGAATGTACCATTTTCAATAGGGGTGTCAAGGTGCTAACCAACCTTAAAATAATGTCGAAAACTGGCTAGCATGTAAATTTTTCATGTTAAATTTGCTGGAACGAATTCAGTTCAAAATTAATTAATAATATTTGCAGTTGGAAATTACTTACAAAATTCAGAAAATATGAAGATAAGATAGCCTACTGTACAAAGCGAAAATGCCAAAAAGTGAAAATTGACCAGGTGACCCCCTTTTGAGACAAAATCGACTATATCTCAGATTTGTATGTTCCGACATTTCGTGCCTCATTTCGTAAAACTCGCTCACAATTAATAGTAATGTATAGATTCATATGCTCAAAGATTGCATAGATTAAATTCTTAGCTTATTGGTATTAATAGCCCAATTAGGCCTAGATCATTCAATATTGGAGCTTATTAACTGATTGACCGTCCAGTTTTGCCAGATCTGCGGCTTGAGCTCCTCAACTATCTCTGCTTGTGTTTCGGTAACGCCTGTAGTTCCATCTCCTTTGCTATATTGACAGCACTGACATGAGTCGGGAACCCCTCTGAGTCGCTGTCCTCGTAAATGCTCCATTGCGTTTACAATAATGCAATAATATTTCAAAGGAAGTACCTCAAAGGAAGGAAGACATAATTAATCTAATTTTTTCCTTAGTGCAACTTTTAATTAACCTGATAATGAGTGCAGGCGGGTGTTGACGTATAGCTTCCTGGCGTCAGCAGATAGACCTGGCAGGTCCTTCCAACGATTCTGTAGTTGAAGTGGGCGCAGTCGGTCAACGAAGCGCATCGTGTGGCACAGCCAACGAGTGTCACTCCTGTCACCGTCACGGAGGGTGGATCAACAGCGCACAGTTTGGAGCCTGACTTCATCATTGCGGTGAATTTAGTCTCCGCAGCTTCTGAATCTCGGCTGCTGGTTGCAGACACCACAGCTGCTGCTGCTGCTGCTGCCAACAGGAGAACGGTCCGAGAAATTCCCATTTCCTTCCGTGCCGCCGGATCTACCTGAAAGACCGATGAGTGACTCTGTACAAGTGAGATCGATTGTCTGCATAAACAAGGCCGTAGCTAGGGGTTTTTCGGGTGTTTGAACGCACCCCCACCCCAATAAAAAAATGTAGAAAATAATATACTGCATTTACTAGCTCATGGTGTAAGAACTAATGTATTGGCAGCCCAGAACCCGCAGAAGATCGCGATACTAGAAGAAAAACAAATCACGAAATGAGATCGTTTTGCGTCGCATGAATGGTTTTCAGGCGATAAAACCCACGGAAAGCATGTGATGACTGAAAAAGGTGATCAGAAAATTGGTAAACACTAAACATCCCCAAAATCAAATCCTGGCTACGGTCTTGTGCATATAACCAGTCCTGCTAATTATAGCCATAAATATTGGGCTTACAAAACATAAAATTTTAATATAGAGTGGGAATCTTTCATTTGAATTAAGAGTGTCATAATTATCAAATCACTCAAATTAACTTGAGTAAGTAAGTGAGCACATTCTTTTTGATATAATCAGCTACAAAAAACTCTCCTGTGAACAAGCATCGCGATAGGCCTATGAAATTCACGAATTATTTTTTGTGGGTGGCACACAACCCGATTGGCAGATATGTCCGCAGATGTTAGCGGTGGGTACGTCAAACTGAAGCCTAAGACCTTGAATTTAAAGTCTCTTGCCCTGGCTGACCAAAATAGCTAGTCTATCATAAATAGAAAATTGCATTTAATCTAGTTTTTTAATGGTTGCAGAACTAGATTAAAACTGAAAGTCCCGAAAACTGTAACTAATTCTGAAAAAAAATTGAAACCATATCTAAAACTAAACTGGAAAGTTGGAGCAAAATTGAAAATTAAAGTGAAACTGAGAAATGCAACTTAGCCTAACTAGCAATGCTTACCCGTCGATCGCTGTCTCACAATGAAGGACGGTTCAATCAGACGACCCTTGTTCAACTGATTGTCGTATATATATATATATATGCATATATATATATATATTTATATTTATAGCCTATAATCCCTATATATTTATCTAATTATATATACATATTGTTTCTATCCACCATGTTTGTCAAGACTAGCCTGTAGTAGGTTATAAGTAATGATATCTTATGAGGCAAAAATGAGGAACAGATCGATGGAAGCCTTGCAATAGTTCACCGCGAATTTGTCGTATCGAATTCTCTCTTAATATTTGCGAATTTCCTCTTGCTGAAACACGTATTATGCTCTGCTGCTGAGTAATCAAGAACATGCAAACAATCGAAAATATCCAGCTGTATAAATGTTGATACATCGATTCATGTGTAGCAGCATTTACTGAAGACCTTCGAACGGACACACTCAACACCGAGCTACTTAGAACATGACAGGCGTATAGGCTACAGTGGCCGTCGCCGATTCAATATCTCAACGGAGCAGCACTTTTTTATGCCAAAAACTACAAGGTGCATGTCCTGTACAATAAGCATTAAGCAGTGTACATGCCAAGCAAAATAACGTTCGTGCTTTGTTCAATAACGCATCCATATCTCTTAGTTGAACTTAATTACAGGCCAAGGCCTGTAGTTTGGCAGAGAATAAGTTTTCGTAGTGTCATATGCAAGACTTCCAAAGGCACTACGTAGCCTATATAATGTATGTTTTGTCACTCGTCTTGTCAATAGTACTGAACGGAATAGAGTTTCACTTTAGACGGTTAGGTCAACAGTAGACCTACTTTAGGTGGTCGACCTTCTAGTCCATCATGTAGGCTATTATTGCTCAACTCTATTGACCCAATCCTCGTTTTCCGATTGGGACGCAAGAACAAGTTATAGCATGTTTGTGTCTAGTCGTGCTAATTGCATTTTGTCTGCCGCTTATTTAAATTTTGACATACATGATACATAACTTGATTCTTTACCTTTTACTGTCTGCAAAATCTGCTCAGAATTTTAAGACACGACGAAAACCTTCGAAACGGTGACCGGACAAAATGGTACGGACAAAAATAATGGTAGGGCGGAAATGAAAGCTTAATTAGTGAAATTTTTATACATGAAATAAAAGCTGGATTAATTAAAAGACGCATGTGAAATGGTAGGTGGATGAAGGCTCTGCATTGATAGTTTTATATATGAAATGGAAGCTGGATTGATGAAAATAACGCTTTAGATATAGAAGCTATATAAGGGTACTTTCATAGCTGAAATAGAAGCTGGATTAATGAAAGATGCATTACAAATGGAGGTTGGTTTAAGGAATATTATGGCTGAAATTGAAGCTGGATACATCATGAAACACATGAATGAAATACATCAATCCAGCTTCCATTTCTCAAGCATTTGTTTCGCCAATCCAGCTTCCTTTTCTCAAGTTTTTTCTTCAGCTGTATTTCAGCCGCAAAAAGCCATCCACTCTC
This sequence comes from Lumbricus rubellus, assembly GCA_945859605.1. NCBI lineage: Eukaryota > Metazoa > Annelida > Clitellata > Crassiclitellata > Lumbricidae > Lumbricus > Lumbricus rubellus. The sequence continues at coordinate 11,750,521 of OX243816.1, forward strand.
AGACCCTCTATTTAATCAAAACAATACCCTCATCCAGCTTCAATTTATCCACACAGTTTTGTCCGTACCATTTTGTCCGTGCCATTTTGTCCAATACCATTTTGTCCTAGAACCACCGAGATTCATTAAAAAAAGATATTGTGCCCTAATACATCCGTACTGGCGAGCGTGTCCTGAATCAGTGAAGTACAGCAAAGCATGTCCGAATTAAGTCGTCGGATCGCACACAATGTAGCATATATATTCTGAGACATTGAACAACTATGCTGCAAGACCTAAGACGCACTAGAGTTGAAAATCTAACTGCACATCATTTTCTAATAAGCTGCAACTGTGCAACATTATAAATCAAAGTTGCCCATAGGCTACATTTATTTTTATTGTTATAGGGCCTACATTTTGGCGCTCAACTATTTATTATGGAGCATTCGTACACACAATTATTCTTCACAGTCATTCCAGAGTAAATTTTGGTGTAGGCTAATAATTATAGTCAGTGATTTTTTAAACGTCGTTGCCTTTGACTTTTCTGATGACTTATTGTAATCGTTGACTTCACGTTTATATATCACACTTGCGGTGTGGAAATGAATTATATGATTCGTACGAATTAACAAACTTTATGTGTCTTTGAGAATCATAACCACAGTTATGTAGACCCACTGTAGGTCAATTGGTCACAATGCGAAATATGTTATGTTAAATAGCAACCACTTCTGAAGCAATGAAAAACTTAAGTTAAATAACGGGACATGATTAGGCCTACACATATGGACCCCGAAGACGTCACTGCCTAATCTCCCTTTTCACATTCATGAAATGGTAACCGAATAGATTGTGTATCATAATGCACTCTAACGATCTAATAAACTGCGTAGCCTAAAGATATAACATAATAATCTAATGTCATCCATAATCAGCACTATTTTTTTCTGCGCACTACATCGTAGATTGCTTCACATAAATAAATCCGCGTGGACCAGCGTAGTCGAAATCAGATCGGTATTTCTAAGTGAAAACAAAATCACAATTACGTCTGGCAAGCAAGTTAAAAAGGAGGAATCTTTGAATTAAAGGAATGTCCAATTCAACCTCATTTAGGCCTATATGTCTTTCATCATCATGCGACTGGCTTTCAGCTGCATCGTCGAAGCAAGATTCAGATCAGTGAGCAGATGCCAGTAGAAGTAGCTCGAACCGTACGGTTCGTTGAGATTGGAGTAACAGCAATCGTTAAACCAGAAACCTCCGCCACCGATGTATGCAGCGCAGTTGAGTAGGCTATCGTCGTTATCCGTGTCGAATGTTGAAAATTTCATCCTATTCTGGGATACACCACCACCTGCGACGTTCAGTCCATCGCCCGCATCACCGCTGTATCCGGTCACGTGGATGGCGTAACCTTCGACCTCGGAATCGATCAGGAAAGTGTCGTATTCGGCTGAGAACCATTTGCCGTTGTCTGACGCCTGTATCTCGATCCGCAACATCTTGGTACTGGTCGAGGTCAACTGGTGCATCTTCTCCAGACCCAACCAGAAGTTGGTCGCTATGTCGCCAAACCCTGCTTTGTAATCTGCCCAATTGCGGCTAAAGTCCACGCTTCCATCAATCCTCTGTTGAATGACGATCCAGTTGTTGACTGACAACAGAGGAGTTGGCGAACTGAAGGTCGGGATTGTGACGTTTATGATAGTAATCACCGCTTCGTAATCTGTTCGAAATGTCAAAATTTCATTGGTAAAATTAACTATTCTCTTAGTTGAAAAACATTTTCACCTATGTCACAAAATGATACGAAATAAGTCTCGTGACGGTTGATTAAGTGAACTGTTATTACAGTTCGGCAACTTGCAACGGTTCTGCAACTGATTCGCCAATCATTTCATTTCGTTTCGCGAATATTTTGTCAACTGGTATGCCTAGATCGTTTAATCAATTATTATTCACTGAGTAAAGTGTATAATAGTCTTCACCCATGAGAATTGTGGAGCCCTATTGTGCACGTGCAGTGTATTGGGCGGTTAACGCAGCACTGCTGATTTTAGGCGACTAGCCACGAGTGCGAGTAGGCCTATGCAGAATGTTTACAATTAAAGTAAAAATGAAGTAAAGAACACACTACACCAGTACATATTTATTTTTATTGGTGTTCTTTTTGGCGCGCAACTATTTATTATAAAGGATCCTTAGACCTGCAAACGATTATTCATTGTGATTATTCCAGAATAAAGTTCAATAGTTTTTAAAATAAATTTTAGTCCTTGCTTTTGAATCTGCTTGTGTTATCCTATGGTTCAAGAAAAATTTCTTCTGTGGCACGCAGTGTCGAAAAGGTTGGAGAACACTACTTCAATGACCTGTAAACCTGTGGACATTGAACTATTAGACAATGACCACAATTCTGACCACCTATCACCTGTTCCATAAAAAATAAAGAGAATATTTAAAATTTTCAATAAAATTTAATGTTTGGAGCATCTGGCGATATGAAATAGAGCGAGTGGAAAAGTAGAAAACCGTAATTAACGTTAGTCTAATTACGTGTAGTGCAATATTATGTTGCTTCAATTAGAAGCTATCTCCTTTGAGACATGAATGCTATTCGCTTCATATGGATTTTCTGCTGAACTCTGCACTTTTCCCCATTGAAGCCAATTAAACACGTTGTCGTAAAGGCCCTACCAATACAACGTACACAACGGCTTCCCAACTTGCAACGCAACAACTCGTTAATGGTCTCATGCTTTTGCTTAGGATTCAGCGAACAATTATTGTCTTTCCATCACAAGACAATATAATTTATTCTGGGCTATTGATTGACAGCTATGGTCTCAACGCGTGAGCGCCCTATATGATTGCATGACCTTCAAAATCGCAGCTCTTGTTTTGTAACAACGGAACAGATTAAATCTTTAGATAAACTGTGGTGATCGTCTGTACACAGAGCCTTGAATGATACGTCGAAGGCAAAATGGTTGCGCATTGAATCACGCGAATTGATCTTGGCAACTTGTTCCGGCAATAGGCCTAATGCATGCAATTAGGTCCTTAAAAATCTCTTCGGCAATTAGGCTGACTTGTAATTTCTTTGTCACGTTTCATCAGCTTGTTGACTTATCTTCTATACATGCACATATAAAGAAGAAAAGTATGCAGCTGTCATCATCATCATCATCGTCATCATCATCGTCGTCGTCATCATCATCATCATCGTCACCATCGTCAGTATCATCATCATCATCAGTCATCACCACCACCAGCGTCTATGACGCACCTCTCTTTCTCATGAGCCTTCCGAGTCTGCATACTTCAGTATTGCTACATGTAGGTCTATCAGTGTCTTTTCAACAATACAAGACGTGCACCGAAACCTATTATCATCCGACAACTTACCGATGGACTCTGTCACCGTCTCCCAAACTCTTTTTCCCACAAGACAAATGCACTCGCAGCTGTTGAAAATATTCCGAAAGCATGAATAGAACAGTATACCCATGTATGTAAATGGAAAGGAACAGTTCTGAGCAGGAATTCCCGCAACAGCAACTACAACAAAAAATAGCCTATTGCTGCTGAGTATTGCATACTGAAAAGAATGACCAAATGACCTTACCTTATACCAAATGAGTAGCCCAATAGTTGTGAAATGTTACACTAAAGTCGCTGAATTCGCATGAAGAGAGCTAAAATTATTATTTGTAAACCAATCAAGAAATGAGTTTGTTCACATTTAAATTGCACTGATGTATCGTGAGTTGGTAAGGCATGGCTTATGATGCTTAAACAGTTAGAAAACTTAATAGAACTAGCCTACGGGAATATGTAGGCTAATGAGGGTGATATTGGCAATGATCATTGAAATGATACCGGCGATAACAGTGATGATTGTGATGACGGAGACTACGATATAATTGACGATGATAATTAAACGCGTATATAAATATTATAATTAGACGGCAGTTATCGCACAAGTAAAATTTAGTTATACACAAAACTTGTTGAACCATATTCTCCGTCTCTCCTTCTTCTTCTCAATTTCCTCTTCCCCCCCCCCGTTCCTTCATCTTCCGCTTTCTCTTCCTACTCATGCTAATTCAAAGCAGAAGAAACTAAACCGTGCATGCGCCTTATCAGTAGCTCTACATAATCGGAAGTTAAAATGAACGTTGAAACTTGCCACTAAGAAGAGCATCTGGTTGAAAAGAATCCAGCTGAAAGGCAAATGCTTAAATGTGTGAGCGCGTAAGAAGCCTATCACCGAATAAAATATTTATTTGTTACATGCATTGGCTACATGCTGCATAGAGCACAATGATACAAAGATAAATGACCTTAGCGAGTCTGTTTTCTTACCATCCATGCGATATTCATTGTTATCCGTCTATAGTCAATTTAATCTTTTAACTTCATTACTTCAATTTATTTGCTATAGACCTACTTTTCCTGCGCGTAAATTGGCTAACTGTATTGAAGCATGGTGGAGGTTCACGCGAAGAACTTGCTCAGCGTCGTAATACCGAGTTCATACCCCAGAATTTAAACCACAGTCGTTGGTAGTTGCTGCTGCAACTCACATAAACCATGCGTGTCTTCGCTAATTATAAGCAAGAGTGACGTTGCTCATATTGACATTACTAAGCACATTTTAATTTACTAAATGGCACTTTTCGTCGAATATTGGATGAGGATTGCAGGTGTTGATTTATTTATTCTAGAATAAGCTGTCTCAACAGATTTTGTAGACTGCATAGCCTATACGTTTACTGTGTGAGTCGCACAGGTTATGATTAGCGTCGTTCTTAAAATTTACTTGATAGTGGGAACAAGTGGGTGTTGACGAATAACATTCCGGTGTAAACTGGAACAGTTCGCAGGTCATGCCAGCGATTCTGTAGTTGAAGTGGGCACAGTTGGTCAGCGAAGCGCATCTTGTGGCACAGCGAATGCGTGACACCTTTGTCTCTGTCACGGATGGTGCGTCAGTTGCGCACAACTTCACGCCTGAATTCATCAATGCGTTGAATTTAGTCTCCGCTGCTTCTGATTCTCTGCTGATGATGGATGTGGCCACAGCAGCTGCAGCCAAGAGGAGAAGAATGCGATGAATTCTCATCTTTTATTTGTTCTTCGATTCACCGATGGTCTCTGCAACGAATGCGAAGTTAACGTACAAGATACACCGTGGTACAACTATACTGCACAGCGAATAACGTATAACGATCGAGGTTGTATCCGCTGTTCTCTTGGCGTACTTTGTTAACTGTCGCGTACGTTATGACGACCGGTTATTTTCTCAATAAAACGAAATTATCATCATCACTGAAAGTCTTGTCCTTGTAAGGAATCAAGAATTGCTGCATTGGCTTAACTCCTTTCCTACAGTCTTGTTGAAACTTGTATGTTAGACTGTAAACATAAAGAGTTCAATAAATCGAGTCATTTATTGCAAATACAACGAGGTATAATTATTATGATCGAGTGAGCAATGAAGACGGACAGCGGTCAGCTGGTGTGTGATAAACACGAATCGATTGCTATAGCGCCTTTAGAATTCAAAATACAAAAAATAATGTGGATAATTATGGCTAATTGTGACACGACACTAATCGATCTATATAATGTCTAATGACACGTCTTCTTTTCCAACGAAATATAGCACTTTAATTTTTATACTATAAAGAACAGCGTTTGTGCCTGATTTCAGACCTTACACTCGCTGACTATATAACTTCGCCATTGTCAATAGTTTAAAAGGTGCTGCATAAATGTCCAGATCCTTCTTTTTCAATAGACTTCAGCGACCTAGATCAGTGGCGGCGCCGAAATTTCAGCTTTTTTGGGGGGGAAGGGGTTGAATTCCGGAGAAAATTTTCATTTTCATCCGCCAAAATTTCTGACGACCTTTTTTAGTAATTTGGTCGAAATCTCATGGATATATTTTTAAGGGGGCTAAACGTGAAAATATTTCATTTTTACATTAACAAAAACCGATGGCCTTATTTGGGGAGCGTAGCCCCTAGTCCCCCACCCCCTAGCGACCCTACTGACCTCGATCGATTGCATGTGACCATGTCGCAGCTTTGTTGACATTGTGAGAATTATAAATGCTCATCGTACAAAATTTATGTCATCATCATCATCGTCGTCGTTAGCCTAATCGTTATATACATCTTTTGCAGAAATAATTGCTTTAATTTTTTTCTTCATTATTAAGCCTATTGCACTCTTGAGATAGACTCGACGGGTCGCTATGTAAGTGCTAATAAATACTATAGGCCCATAGGGTCATTTAGACAAACAGCGTCTACTAAAATATTATAGGCCAACATGATAAATCAACAACGTAGCATGCATGCTAAGACAATGGCCGTTATTTTGGAAACCCCGCAAAGCGTGTGAACGAACTCGTGAGTTGCACTTGAGATTTACTATAATAATTGCTCTGCAGATGAGTTGTTTCGGCTCAAGAAACAATTGCGATCCACATTAAATTGCAACCGTTTATCTATGTCATGTAGCTTAACGCTTTTGTAATAAGCACAAAAGTGCTATATAAATATCCAGAAATAGCTTATACGAATATACGTCCACACTCCACTGTTTAATTATGTACATTGAGTAGGCCTAGATGACAATGCCTTCAAAATGACGATGCACGCACGCCTTAGAAGCAGCGAAGCACTGAGACCAGAAGAGAAACGTTTCACAAGTCTCGTCACCTCGTCACCTAATTGTTGAATCCCTTACCATGTGCTCAGCAATCAACCTCTTCACACCATCCGAGATTCCACTACCCGCACTGATTCCGGAATAGGCCTTATGCACTGTGTATAGGTCTACAGAATATGCTAAATCTTTCTGCGTTCCATCTCTGCTAAGGTTCTTACAGGGCAAAATCCCAAGACATATAATCCGAAAATGTAACCAAGCTGGTTCCATTCAAACCCTTAAACAATTAAGGCTGTCTGTCGAAATGACAAGAGGAAGAACTTGCCAAAGTAGTTTTGTTAAAAAGTCATTTGACATTACTTGAGTGATGTCATGCTCCGATCAAAGGTGACAGTGTTTCTTTTTTTTACAAAGGAACACTAGATTTGAATGTTTTATTAAAGAGCATCAAAACACTAGGTGACTAGAGGATTTCACACTATATACTGAAGATAGGCTACTTCTAGGTCAACAAATCACTTTGGAGATTTCTTTATTTGCAATTTTTACTCCTGATCTGGCTTGCTTCGCGCTTTTAAATATCCTAGGTTTACAGCTATAAATAATTGCGTTGAGCAATGTAAAATCAATTAAGTTCGAAATCAACACGTTTATTTAAGACAGAAACACTACTTGAAAGACTTCAATAGTGATATAATTATAGAAAATAATATGATAGGCTACATACGAGCGAGCAATTACAAAACTACGCTATAGGCCTATACTGTTGACGCGCTAATGACCAGTGAAACTTAGCTTAATTTAGGCTCTGCATTCTACCTGGCAGCAAGTAATAATGAACGTAGGGTAAACGGACATTATCCCCCCTGGACACTATCCCCCCCGGACACTATCCCCCCCGGACATTATCCCCCCCGGACATTATCCCCCCCGGTTTTTCGTAGGACATTATCCCCCCGGACATTATCCCCCTTCATGTACAAATCAGGGTAAGCGTCGTGAGGGTCGGTAGGGTCAGGATAAGCGTCGTGAGGGTCGGTTAGGGTCAGTGTGAGGGTCGGTTAGGGTCAGTGTGAGGGTCGGTTAGGGTCAGTGTAAGTGTCGTGAGGGTCGGTTAGGGTCAGTGTAAGCGTCGTGAGGGTCGGTTAGGGTTAGTGTTAGGGTTAGTGTCGTCATTAGATGAATGAACGAATAGGAATCGTATACAGTCAGTAGGCCCACAAAGGTTTGTTAACGTGATTTGAACTTCGTAGACTTATTAGCGTCAATCATTTTTAGGTAATAGACTGGGGGGGGGGATAATGTCCTACTTCGGGGGGGATAATGTCCGGGGGGGATAATGTCCGGGGGGATAGTGTCCGGGGGGGATAATGTCCAGGGGGGATAATGTCCTACAACCGAACGTAGACTGCAATAGAGTGCAATAGGCTATACCTACATGTATGTGACGCGCATTCAAAGTCTCGGTGACAACCTCGAAGTTGGACTGTGCTAATATTTATTCCGTTGGATATTGAAAAGTTTATCTTAATTACGAAAGCGACTGTTTTCCAAGTCAATGCTTCAGCGTTTTATGGTCCAGTGGTCTGGTTACCTACAGTAGCTGTGTTCAATAATAATTACAATTAATTATTGAATGCAGAATTAAAATGCGCTTAGGCGACATCACAATCAACCTCTAAATTAATAGCGAGTGCAGACTTGAACATTGCAGTTTAGAATAGTGTCTGTCAGTAGATAATAGTCTACGGCTACAATAAGATAGCAGAGCTCAGTCTCTGTGACCTTCTGCTAGACAAATGGGTAGACAAATGTCATAATAATTGTAAAAATAATGCTACACTTTGGATTGCGTTCTGTCTTCAATCTCGGTGATGCTTTAATTCAAATGATTGGATTTATGCTACGGTTTGAGCAGCTTCGACTGATATACATAATTATATCAGTGCATCGACTACAATCGTCACATAAGGAGATGGTAGAAAGTTCTAAGCTAGATTAGTATTAGACGAGATTATAGCAGACAACTAATGTTTATGAGTGTCTTTCTGACAGTCTGTTGTTGTAACGAGCAGTGTCAGTAGCCTATGTCTGCGTGTCAATCTGGATATTGCTCGTGATATCTAAACGGAAGACGAAGTCAGTGGAAAAGAATGTTGGAGATACAAATGGAATCGACTGGAAAGTCTTCCATCTCTGTCAACGTATAGGATATATCCGCGCAGTTGTCCGTCTCACAATTCAGACAGACCAGCAGCGGCTGATTGGACCAGACCTGAAGAAAACACAATGCACAGAAGCGTTAACTGAAAATGCTTGCTCTTAAATACATTATAGTGCAATTACAGTAAGCCTACAAGAAAGGCAGCTGAAAAAACACTTTCAAGACTTATAATCTCAAGATGCATATTGTATATGTATTCATTCATTCATTTCAGACATTTATATAGCGCCTCTTAAAAACATCTACTCAGAAGCGCTCCCGACCCAACCACGGCTAAAGAGAACAGTCTTAAGAGCAGAGTAGAACGTAGTCTCAAAGGCTAGACTGCGTCATGTTGACATATCAACCGCCCTTGTGATAAAGTGTAGACCTATACAACTTATGCAAGTAATTTAATTAGGTCTATTGAAGGAATGATACCTTGAATAATTATTAGGCCTACGTATTATTTCTGACGAACCTAACAGAAGTCCGAAAGCAAAATAATGAGATTAGTCCTAATTATCGTTTCAATAGTTTCATAAACAGCTGCTAACAAACGATTTACTAAGTTCACGAAGGCCTAACACACGGGGATTCAAAACGTCTGACATAAGTTTATAATAGAGACACCATGTAGCCTAAACTTTCAAACGAAATTTCTAGTATTAGAATTACAAATCCGATCTTATTTTTTCCCGATCTCGAACGCCAACGAGAAGTTCCTGCCAAGGAGATGCGAAAGAAAATCGCAAAATTAATTTAAATTACAATATTCAAATAACAATTTAACTATACAATATCCAATTATCATTTAAATCATTCTGCTCAGTCGTGACTTGTATACAATCAGGTCTCGCTGCCATCTGAAGTTGCGCTATATAAATTTTGCAATTTTCGCAGTCACATTGTCTCACTTCTGATGCAGACACGTTGCAGAACGTTATCCCTGATCGTCGGCAGTTGGTTGTAGGACGACAGGTACAAGAGATCCCTCTCCGTCGATGCAAGTCTCCACAGCTCATTGCGATCGACGTAGTCTCCCACTCCGACGGCTACAATCTGGATCCCATCCCTTCGAGCGAGGTCCACCTGTCGCAGCAGCCGCTCCATCCTTGCCAGTCGATTGTCGAGCATCAATATTGCAATGGACGCCCTCAGGTTCAGGTCGTCGTCCGCAGGATACCTGTCACCGTCACCAATATCCTCCAATTATATTTTGATAATTTGACAATAATATTATTAATTGTCTGCAGATTTGCTGCAGTTGATGTTTCATTAATTTTTAGCGCAATAGACTCATCTAGATGGCAATTCTATAACTATGGTGCTACCCGCTGCTGGCTGTTCCTAGCACTCCAATATCCAGGTCAGGAGCATCTCAAGTTTCTATAGAAAAGACGCTATGCAGGCTAATGTGCCATTATTATTATTAGGCTATGATTTACGCCCCGTGTTTTCCAGAATTAACCCAACAAACTCAAAACTGTCTCTTTTTCCATGCTATAGTCGGGAGCGCTTCTGAGTAGACCCTTGAAGAAGCGCTATATAAATTCTTGAATGAATGAATGAATGAACAAGTATAGGCTACCGTCGTTTGAATCCTTCCTCCTGCTTGCGGATGTATTCCAGTTGAAGGTCGTGAGGTGTAACCGTCTCACCGCCTCTCTCTTCCAGTGCGGCGATGAAGTCAAGGTTATTGGGAATACCGGAGGACTGAGTGGGCTGGAAATCGCTTGCACAGATGCGAGGGCAGAGGGTTGGACGGATGTAGGAAGGAGAGAGGTTGAGGATCGCGGTGATGTCCCGGATGAACTGGAGAGTGTAGAAGGTGTCGAGGACACTCAGTTGATCCGGAAGACCGAAGTAGATGTTGAATGACACCGACTGATCGCAACCTAGAATGTATGAAGTACAATGCAACAATGTATGAAGTACAATGCAACAATGTATGAAGTACAATGCAACAATGTATGAAGTACAATGCAACAATGTATGAAGTACAATGCAACAATGGATGAAGTACAATGCAACAATGGATGAAGTACAATGCAACAATGTATGAAGTACAATGCAACAATGTATGAAGTACAATGCAACAATGTATGAAGTACAATGCAACAATGGATGAAGTACAATGCAACAATGAATGAGGTACAATGCAACAATGGATGAAGTACAATGCAACAATGAATGAGGTACAATGCAACAATGGATGAAGTACAATGCAACAATGAATGAGGTACAATGCAACAATAAATTAGGTACAATGCAACAATGGATGAAGTACAATGCAACAATGAATGAGGTACAATGCAACAATAAATTAGGTACAATGTAACAATAAATGAGGTATAATGCAGCAATAAATGAGGTACAATGCAACAATAAACGAGGTACAATGCAACAATAAATGAGGACAATGCAACAATAAATGAGGTACAGTGCAACAATAAATGAGGTACAATGCAACAATGGATGAAGTACAATGCAACAATAGATTAATTACAATGCAACAATAAATGAGGTACAATGCAACAATAAACGAGGTACAATGCAACAATGGATGAAGTACAATGCAACAATAGATTAATTACAATGCAACAATAAATGAGGTACAATGCAACAATAAACGAGGTACAATGCAACAATAAATGAGGTACAATGCAACAATAAATGAGGTACAATGTAACAATAAATGAGGTACAATGATACAATAAATGAGGTACAATGCAACAATAAATGAGGTACAATGCAACAATAAATGTGGTACAATGCAACAATAAATTAGGTACAATGCAACAATAAATGAGGTACATTGCAACAATAAATGAGGTACAATGCAACAATGTATGAAGTACAATGCAACAATAGATTAATTACAATGCAACAATGAATTAGGTACAATGCAACAATAAACGAGGTACAATGCAACAATAAATGAGGTACAATGCAACAATGGATGAGGTACAATGATACAATAGATGAGGTAAGATGCAACAATGAATGAGGTACAGTGCAACAATGAATGAGGTACAATGCAACAATGTATGTATGTATGTATGTATGTATGTATGTATGTATGTATGTATGTATGTATGTATGTATGTATGTATGTATGTATGTATGTATGTATGTATGTATGTATGTATGTATGTATGTATGTATGTATGTATGTATGTATGTATGTATGTATGTATGTATGTATGTATGTATGTATGTATGTATGTATGTATGTATGTATGTATGTATGTATGTATGTATGTATGTATGTATGTATGTATGTATGTATGTATATATGTATGTATGTATGTATGTATGTATGTATGTATGTATGTATGTATGTATGTATGTATGTATGTATGTATGTATGTATGTAGGCCTATGCATGTACGTGCACTTGCTATAGCGCTCCTTCAATATTACTACTCAGAAGCGTTTCCAGCTACAGTACAGCGCGGACACTGAATCGGAGTTTCGGGCCAAAGCGCATGAGCAGTTGCGAGTGAAGGACTTGTTCAAGGTCTCTACGGAGCGGCTTGAAGGAGATTCGAACCTGCATGTATGTATGCATATATGTATCGATTTTATAGACTTATGTATGTAATTGTAAGTACAAGAATGCTGGGGTGCATGTTTGTATGTACATGTAAGTATGAATGACTGTACCTTCTATCTCCTTCGGTGTAACTGGTTTGAATGGGAACTGTTTAGGAGTGGCCCAAGTGGACGAAGGTTCAGCCTGTTTCTTGGTTGTCCATGCTTGAGGTGTGGACGGGGATTGTGTCGTCTTTGGCGGTGCTGGCCTCCATTCCGCCGTCCTTGTTGCTGGCAGCGGTTCTGGCCAGGATTTGGTCGTCGCTTCTAGTTCCTCTGAATAATCAGTTTGTGGAATTATTTAATGGATTAGATAATTATCAATTTTGAATAGTCAGGAATTTATTTAGCAATTGCTTGATTTAAATCTGCTTTATTATTTCAGCCATTTAGAAAATCGTCTAACACGCACAGTCACCATTTACCTCTACACCCGTTTGCCTATCGGTGATATTAATTTTGCAAACAAGTTATTAGGTAAGCTTATCGAACTTCAGGGCTGTTTTAAGAAATTTTTTGAACTGCACAACCCCTTCTTTCCTTTTCCATTCTCCATCGTAAATTACATCCAATCGGTGGAAAATGACCTTATTTGCTAGTTTTAACTATATACAGTGCGTATACAACTGCACAAATCCATTTAGAACTGCACATTTTACATTTTGTGTACAACAGCACGTTAAAGAGCCCTGGTAATTATTGTTATGGCTCATGCATTTTTCTATAATTCTCAAGCCGTATTGCCTATTATAGGTATATTCTACCTGGACAGGCCTTGATGGCGAGAATGGACAGAAGCGAGTGAAGTTGGTCGTAGTTGTCGACCGCGAACACATAATCCGGATGACTGGCGATCCTTTCCAGCTCCGCCCTCTTCCCGGCCAATCCCACTCCAATGGCGAAGACGACCACTCCCTCGGCGTGGACGGCATCCGCTTCGACGGCCGTCAGATCCGGTTTGTCCGACTCACCATCGGTTATGACGATCGCCACACGAGATGCACCCGGACGATTGTACCTCCCCGTATACATCTTCCTTAGCTGTGCGAGGGCCAGGTGGGTACCAGTGCTGCCACGAAGTTGTTTGATGGCTACGCAATGTAAGGCAATGAAGGATAAGACAATGTAATGTAAGACGGAAGACAAAAAATGTAAGATTATATGTAGAGCCTAAGTTATGGCAATGTAATATTGGACAATGTGAGATCAGACAACGAAAGATAAGTCAATGTACGAAAAGGTAGTGTGGGGGTAAGAAATGCAAGATAAGTCAATGTAAGAGAAGACATGCAGTGTAAGATAAGACCATGGATGTAAGATAAGACAGTGTAAGATGAGGCAGTGTAAGATGAGGCAGTATTAGAACAGTTCACTGTGAGATTGGACAAGGAAAGCTAAGGCAATGCAGATTGAGGCAAGATCAGCGATGTGCAATAAGTCATATATGCGATAAGCAAAGTAAAGTAAAGTAAATAACAGAATCATGGATTGCCCACCCATACGGGCAAGAGGGGAGCACTTCCCCCCCCATGGAAAAATGACAATTTTTAACATCTACATGTAAGCTACATGTGGGTTTTAATAAATTTATTCGACCTATGCAATGTAGCCAACATCCAGACGTCTCTACGGAGAAATACACAAGTCCTGCATTTCCTGCTTTGCATTTTTCAAGTTCTTGTCGAAAAAATTAACATTTAACATTGTGTTTTGCCCTTCTGGAAAAATATCTCTGGGCCTCCATGAGTAGAATAAAGAACGGTGCGATACTGCACGAAGATTAAATATCGTGGCATAAGGCCAGACGAATTAAGAAAAACATTTCAGACGAATTAAGATAAATTTTATGGTGAGGTAATTATGCATGGCAATGCATCAGAAGGACATAATTATGAGACAAGCGGAATAAATATAGTTTTTAATAAGTGTATGAGTTCGTAGTAAGAAAATTACTCTTGTAGCCTACAAACAGGATACGGTACTGCAACATGTCATGTTTTATGATTCATTCTGTGTCTTTCTAAGACGTACTTAGTACAGAATAGCACTCAGCATTATAATTGCGCGAAGCCTGTGCTTATAATAATTGGACATAATTATTGTCTGCAAATTTGACGCAGTTGTTGTTTAACACAACCGACTCATCATCTAAATGGTAATTCTAAAACTATGGTGCTGCCTGGTGGTGACTGTTACTACGGTCTTAATAGGACATAGACTTTTTTATTTCTCCATTTCTATAGCACCTCTTCAAGCTCTCTACTCAGAAGCGCTCTCGACCAAAGCGCGGACACTTCATAAACATTTCATGCCAAAGAGCCGGGGCAATTGCGATTGAAGGACTTGCTCACGGTCCCTACGAGAAGGCTTGAGGTGGATTAAAACTCTCAGGCTCCAAGGCACCGAACCCACCGCTACACCACCGCGCCCCACATCTATACTATAGAACTGGAGAGTGCAAGTAGACCTACCACCAATGCTCCTCTTCAGCTGGTCTACGTCCATGAATTCACCGAGTTGAATGATGGTCCGGACATTGTCTCCGAAAGTCTCGACTCCGACCCTCGTTCCGTTGGGTGCGATGTCGAATCCATCGACCAATTCCTGGACGAACTCGAGCTGCTGCTTGAAGTGAGGACCCCAGATGCTGCCCGACTCATCGAGAACGAAGACGACGTCCACTGGCTTCCTGCCGCATTTGCCAGCTGCACGATGAACGACGATTATCATTTTTAAACTTTTATTATTGCTTACTAGGCCTATAGCCTTATAATGCACCTTCGTGTAATCTATTGATACTATCACTACGTCTGCTTCTACTGTTGTTTTTGTTTGCTACTACTGCTACTACTCACCTACTGCTGCTACGGACTACTACTAAGACTTACTGATACTTCTGCTGCTACTATTTCTACTAACACGCTTACCACCACCATCTGAGCTTAAAATTCATCCAAATCAAGTTATAAATTACAGTTTCCTGAATAAAAATTCTTCACAGTGCAGCGATTTTTCGCATCTTTTCGCCAGAAGGGCCCTCGACTGATCTCTGTTGCATTCTTAAAGTGGCGTTACATTAATCGTCATAGTAAATTAAATAGAGTAGACAGAAATAATCACTGCCAGTGATGAAGATGAGAAACTTTTGTTTAAGTAGGTTTGACGCCTACAAAAGTAGACTAGTCGAGAAGCTACTCTTACCTGTTGTGGAGATGATGAATATTGCCTGAAAGAAGAAAAACAATTTGTCTGCTTTGTTTCAATCTCAGCAGTAATGATTCCACGAATAATTAGTCAAGGAATTTCAAATTTAGCTTGCATCGGAAAAATTTTCTCGGTTTTAATTAATATTTAACGCCACACATAATTATGGACCCTTAACCAAATTAAACTCTTTAAATTATAACTTTAACTTCATTATTGATGCAAAGATCCATCGTAAATATATATCAAATAACTAATGTTAGAGCTAATATTTCGTTTATTTAAAGGCTATAGGCTACCTGTATGAAGAACAAGGCTAGAAGGCTGCAACGCGCCAAATGTTTCTGCATTTTACACGAAAGATGACCAGCAGTTCTGAGGTTCGTCTGTTGCTGCAGCCACGATTGATGATGATGATGCTACTGCTGATGATGATGACGACGAGTCTATGATGATTGATGAGTGCATCTATAGCATCGCCAGACGATGCTTTTAAATAGCATCCGTCTTAATTGGTGCTGGCTACAGCAGCTGCCTGGGAATTGTTTAGTTCCGTTTGTGGGCCAACATGTACATGTACATTAATCGAGATGCCGATCCACAGAAATAGACTATGTCAGACTCAGCGTTAAAATGTAACAGCCCAAAAACAACATCGCCAAACAGGGTGGTTCAAAAAATCTTGCCATGGCCACCTCGTCTTTAGGTGCTGGTGTTGTGGGTGAACTTGTTGTGAGTATTGAAATTCAGATATGATGCATTCATGATTCCTCTGGACCTACATGCACATAGTCTACTTGTATTGCATACATTCAAAGCAGATGTGTTAAAAGTTCTTTCACAATCCCAAATCAATGCATAATGTGAATAGAATAATCAGGAGAACTAATAACATGAACTCAATCTTTTGATACGCTGCGCAAAATAATACGCATGGCAGTCATAATCTTCGAAAGCATCACTCGAAAGCCAGCTAGGGCACCAGCTTATTCACGAGGCCACAATCACCAACATCCGTAGGTGATTGTCGTCTGCACAAGTGTTCTCATATAATTATTGGCATTGGTGTACGTCGTTTTACGACGATGTAACAAACAATTATGCATGTTTGTAGAATTGTTCTGCCTGTTCAAACTGAGGCTATTGGCCTATAAGAAGTTTTGCTCAAATCCAGTGGAGTGAAATGATCTGGTCAATTCCCAATGGAGGAACTAGAATACCATTGATTGCAGCTACTTCTGTACCAAATTTAATTCAACATGACAACAACGTCAGTGGCTACATGTCTATCAGCTGCCATTATAATCAGCATAATACGTGGAATCTCTGGAAATAAGTTCTTAATATGCAGCGAATGACCTTGAAGGTCAAGGCCAACACATCGTTACAAGTGTCCCTGCGCCAATCGCTACCTGAATGAATTTCTGGGGGGGAGGGTATATTCTTTTGACCGAACGATCGAACGAATGAAATGATGAACGAGAAAGAGGAGAACAACGAAGAAACTAGCAAACTACGGTAATCATGCAGTCAAGAATTTACGTACAGCTGAAGATGCATGGACAAAATTCTGAACTTCCTATGATTTTTTGACCACCCTAGATGCTTCTTTTGATGAGTCTGGGAATTGTAGACCATTGATGTCTGGCTGCGTGTGACGATAACTGTGCTGCTGCTGCTGCTGCTGCTGCTGCTGCTGCTGCTGCTGCTGCTGCTGCTGCTGCTGCTGCTGCTGTGACAGCATCCCATTGATGTCATTCTACGTGTTCCGTAATTATAAGCCAACGCTTTGAAACGGACGCGAGCACTGATTACTGTGATTAGCCGCAAAGTTATTTCCAAAGTTAATTCATCGCGATTTAAGTGTTGTGTGAAAATAATTAGCAACGATTAGCAATAGTCGTGTATTAGCCTATAAGCGTTGGCACATTTAGCCTATACATGTCTAAACGTAAAAATACATTGTAGAGGGAGAGAGAAGGGGGATTGTAAAGTCATCCAACGATTAGAGCCAATCATTCATTTCACTGCAACCGGATCTCAAGCGAGACAGTCTGTCCGCTTATAACATTCTGAGTGCAAACGGTGCAGAGCTATTTGCAGGGAACTACTATACATCAATCCCACACGAATGCGTGTTTTCTGAATTTCATAAAAATTACAAGAATGAAGTTAGTGAAAGGCAGGATTTTTCGGAAGCACATGAAAAGCTTTGGAGCAAAGAGATCTATAGGAGAAAAAACACAGCCACCCATCTATACGTCCGTCCATCCATTGATTCATCTATCCATCCATTCGTTATCTGTCCGTCTATCTGTCCATCTATCTGTCTATCTATCTGTCTATCTATCTGTCTGTCTTTCTATCTGTCTGACTATCTATATCTAGCTGTGTGTCTGTCCGTTCATCCATCCGTCCATCCATCCATCTCTCAATCCATCTGACCATCTATCTCCTTAACTTATTCCCTGTTCCTTTTACAATAGCCAAATGTTATTGAGAAAGGAAGGGTCAATCCAGCCTCAGCGGGTCCATACGACCTTTTTGGATTGACCCTTTGACTTATGCACCGATCACTCGAAAGTCATTGAATTTGTACTGATTACTGCTCTTTTGTACGTGTTTGATGCTTTGTCAATAAACGGCTTACTTACTTAAGAATTATTACACAACACAGTGTACAGATAATGTTACTGAGATACGTAGCGTTGAACTGTAGAAGAGACCGAAATTCCGCTTATTATCAGGGTAATCTTTACACAACGAATGGTTGAAATGACGAACAACTCGAAAGATGGTCTTACTCTTATAATATTGTACCAGAGCAAGAGTATAGACTATGCCTATAACTGTAGCCTATCCAAACAGCTGAAATAACAAGAACTACATGTAGCCTATAATTGACTCAATGTTTCATTCAATTATGCGCATAAACACTTAAAATAAATGGTCCTTCGTTTTGGTTCTTTACGAAAAGGGCACGGGTAATTTATTCCTGGCAGAAGATCCGGTATATTTGATTGAAAATATAGGCATACGCCCGTGCGGGCAGGTCTTCCATTATGCATGGCTTCTCTATGATCTCGTATAATAATGCGCATAGTTTCCGGAATTGCATACTATGATCTGATTGAATTCATTGAAAGTATAAATTATGTCCATCTATTCATCTGCTATCATCCATCCGACTCTATAATTATTCTCCATCCATTAATCAATCTGTATTCAATCTGTAGGATGTATACCAGAAAGACATCCATTCAGCTATCTCTATCC
Organism: Lumbricus rubellus; assembly: GCA_945859605.1. NCBI lineage: Eukaryota > Metazoa > Annelida > Clitellata > Crassiclitellata > Lumbricidae > Lumbricus > Lumbricus rubellus. The sequence goes on from OX243816.1 coordinate 11,769,473, forward strand.
ATCTGTCCATGCACCTTTCCATTTTATGTTGTTGCAATCACAAGGAGGAGAGGCAAAGCATGTTTCGAGACGCACGACATGGAGTCGTCTATGATAATTTATAATAGGCATACACATATAATAATAGGTCTACGCATATCTAAATATTCGTAACAATGCATTTATAGCTCTTTTTCGATTAATTAGAAATCTAACTAACTATAATATTTCCATCCCTTTATTTGTCTTGCCAAAAATAAATTCTTATAGGCCTACGTACAGGCTGCATAAATTAGATATCGGGACATTATTCCTACAAATATGCTAGCGTGTCCTTAATCTCAGCAAAATATCCTTTCAAGTGGTATAGTCACCTAGAATTTTATGGCTGCAGAGTTCCGTATAATATTATGTAATGGCCCAATTGGAACGGAAATCTTGTAATAGCCTTCCATCTTGGCGCTGAGACCTTGAGTCGGGCTGACTGGTGCGCAAGCTAACTAATAGAACCATTAACTAATAAGTCTAAAGTATAACGAATTTATTAGGCTATACAGCTTCATATTATAGAGGTTAGGTCCTATGTCTCATTTTTTATGCATGGGTGCGGTCTTACTATATAGGTTTACATAGATAGGCTGCATATAACAATAATAGGCCTATGGTATTATTAGGTATGTTAATTGGCCTATATATTGAGTTAAGTAAGTATAATTATATTATATATAATTTATATATATATATATATAATATATTATGTCTGCTAAAATAGATTTTTGCATACACATATTTACAAACCTATGTCTGAGTCAGGCATAAATAGCCTAATTACAGGATTCTGTGTAACATTATGTGATTGTATTGACGTAGAATTGAGTGTGTGGCATGTTAGGGATATGATGGTGGCGTCAGACATTAGGCTATTAGTCGTTTGACATGTGAATAACAGTCTGTGTTTTTGGATGTAACTGTGTGACATACAAGCAGGATCTGCTTCGGTTTAATTAATTATAGGTGCAGACAGTGTGGCTCGTGCAGTGGCGAATTTCTTGTCATAAAAAATTATAGCTGCAGCTTTGATACGCCCATGATTATTCTCAATTTGCTACAAAGCACATACAGGTCCAATTGAATTAGTCTACTAATAAACATAATTGAACATGATAAGCGTCATTGGACTAATCTGCATAGTTAGTCCAATATAGTTTACACAGATATAATAGGTTCCTTAATAGGCCCTTATTGCTTAAATAAATTTCGTTTGCAATCCATGCTGGATTCATTAAGATCCAGCGTTATGTTCAGAAATTATGAATAGGCTAGCAAACAAATACGTATACGTAAAACTCTATATTAGACTAACAGTAGCTACTGTAATTGTTGTAGTTTTTGCCTGGTTAAGACCATAGGCGTAAGGGAGATTTCAGCAGTGTCAGTGGAGGGGGGGGGCGAAGATTTTACTACTGCCCGAAAAAATAAATCTCGTGGTGGGAAATAGCCTACTATTTTTTCTTCCAGACAATAAAAGTTGACGACCTTTTTTAAGTCATCGGGTTGAAATCTCGTGAAAGTAGTATATTTTAAAAAGCTTTTTTGATATTTTCCCGGGTCTGCTTGCCCGTAAAAACAGACTTGCCCGAAATTGGGGGCATTTGCCCCCCCCCCCCCCATGGACCCCAGCCGCGACGTCTATGGTTAAGGCTAAGAGAGCAATAGGCCTATTATTGACAATGTAGCTTGCAATATAGCCGGGTGGGTCGATGAACCACGACCGGCGACCATTTATAAAACAATTGTTATTACTGACCGGTTGTGGACTATCAATACTATAAACATTAAACTTTAATTCGTGTAATTGAATTAAATAACTGTTCAAGCCTTTCGAGGAAATCCTGAAGCAAAATAATCCCGAGAGTCATTCGTGGATATGAGAAGACTTGGCAATTTTGTTACCTCTTACACTTGTCACAAGTCATGTGGACGAGAATTCAGCCTTCTGCCTTGCCACGTAGGCTACATGTAATCTTTCCTTATAGACTAATAGGGTGCACGATTACATGTGCGTTTCGCTTTACTGGCAATAGCAGAGGTATTAGAGTAAATATAGAGGGAGTGGAGTGGAACTATAAGCAGCGTTGTCCAAATTGCTTGTAGGTTTAAAACCAAGGCCGTAGCCAGGATTTTTTTAAGGGTCTTTACTGTTTAGGTTTCTCGATCTTCTTTACATATTCCTTAGTTCTTAATTGAATCGTGTGCTAATAAATGCACTATTTCATTTTCATTAGGCCTATTTCATATCGGGGGTGTTCAAGCACCAAAAACACTCCCCTAAATACGGCTTGTTTTAATTCTCTTGATTTGTATTCCTTTATACGAAGGCAATAATAGGCTACGTAGGGGCCTAATTGACTTCAAGCGGTGCATACTTTGGTTGGGATGCGTCATAATAACCAAGACTCTTTTGCATTCCAGTCAAGCAAGCGAACCTGTGTTCGCCCCGCTGGAATTCGTGCGAAGATATACACAAGAAATACTCCAATGGATGATTGATTTATTCCGAAAATTCATATAGGCTAGACCTAGCGCTTCTTCAGGAAATCTAATCAGAAGCGCTCTCTGCGCTGGCCCACGTGATGTTAAGTGTAATTAAGAACAGAAATATTACCGGTACACAAGTTAACAAACAATGCACAGTAAGCTGGAAGATGATAATTATAGGCAATAGGGTGAGAATTGCTAATGTTGTTGAAGGGTCCAAACCTCTGGTCTTTCTTAGAGTCCATAGTAAAATCTTTTCGGATCCCAACTGCAGCATGCTTGTGGATCATTGTCCAACCCTAGCTATTTTTCTACAATAATCTCATATTGATAGGCACAGATTTCTTAAGCTCTGTGACAATTATGTGGGAGTATGTGGCTCTTTGCTATTTGAACGTCTTCATAACGATGTCTTGACGTAGGTTTAGCGAAAGAGCCAATAAACCAACCAGCCAGCCATCTATAGGCCCAGGCCTACACGAATATTAATTAGCACATCGCGAATAATGTTTGAGATTCTCATAATTCGTTTAGCGTTGTATAGGCTATACGTATAGGCTGACTGTAACAGTTGTAGACTTACATGGCCAACTGAATAGAATCGGACAGTTAATTTTTACCGGTAAAAAGCCTGCAACGCGTTGTTACATGTATGCTGCCTGCCATAATTATATTACGCCTATGCAGTACAAACACATTAAACAGTGCAGCGCACAAAGAAAAGAGACGGCCACAAACTTTCTATTAACGACAACTTGAGTCGGGACTGAATAATAGCAATAGCCTACACTCAGTCTCATAAATAATGTGCTACTTTCGCGAGTTTAGTATTTAGTATGTAGGCTACATGTATGTCATGTAGCCTATACCAGCGTTCAAGAATAATGGCTATGGCTAGGTCCGGATAACAAATTCCTAGGTGTCCACTTATCTGAAAAACAGATGTTGGGAGAGAGAAGGTCTATGCTGCATGGGGACAATAGGCCACGAGGACGACAAAGAAAATAGATTGGTCACGACATGAGGGGTGACCCGGGTGACACCATAGTAAGAGACACCGTCTAAGGGAGAATGGAGGAAGAGAAGACGCGAGGAAGACCAAGACTGATGCCGCTGGACTGGATGACGACAAAGGAAGGCTGCAGAGAACTGAAGAGAGAAGCACAAAATAGTGATGAAGGGTTTTGTTGGATATACGAACCTGTCTGAGGGCAGTGAACAAACGAACGAAAACTAAGAACCAGAATTATCGAATTGACAGTTGGAAAGCAGCCCTAATCAATGCTGACCCGATTGGACGGTAGAGAATCTATAAGCGCCTTTGTGAGGTTATCTAAGGCGCTATATAAATGTCCATACATAATCTTATAGGAAGTTTAGAGGATCGTTTAAAATCCACGATGTATATTATATTGACTGCCGAGTGCCAATCACCCCGGCCTTGGCACGCTGCCACCATTTCCGTGACCTTTGATGATCAGTTTGGTTTTATCCAGCTTGTCTCCAGGCCACGTATAGCCCATTGTTCAGTGGATGAGGATACGCCTCTACCATCTGTATCCATGTGTGCTTGCATGGGAAAAGTCTTACCCACCTTCTCAGAGCCGGATACCAGAACTCGGAGCGCCGTTGCGAGGGTGCCCTACCGTTACAGCTCCATATAGACGACTCAGCAGTCAGCACCTCAAGTACCGTAGTGCAGTAGTTGCACGTAGTATGATCTTTCATCTTTATGGTTTAGATAAAACACAGTAGTGTACATGTTCATGGTCTCGTTTTTTAACGCACCAACCACAGCGTCTTCGTGCAGCGTGGCACGAAAATGTTCCATATGTCAACGCAATGAAACCGCCACGAGCGTAGGTCTACATGTACAATGTAGCTTTACTGTTGCTCAAGACCATGCAGTCTGGTATGCGAGAGTCACTTTCGTCTATATAATATGACTATACCTAAGTCAGCTAAAACCAGTTGAGGCGCCAGCTATTCAATTTCAGCCGGTCGCGCGAGGGTCATGGGAGCTATTCAGCAGATCGAAGAAATTGCGAGTAAGGAAAACATTTAAAATTACAAAGCGCTTTTGTCAAGTCATAAGGCAGGCCAACATAGGCGCAACCACCCTATGGGACCCACGGGACGCGTCCCTCCCAACTTTTGAGAGGTTTGGGACCATCAATGGGATGGTCCCCCCCCCAACTTTCGACGAGGCTTGGGAGGTCCCTTCCAACTTTAGCCACCGACTGCTGCTAATAGCCGTTTGAATACAGATTGGCATATTAAAAACATAGTTTCTCAGCATTAAGGCTGAGTCAAGAACGTTTTTATCTGGATTACCCCGACAGTGTTGGCGTCCCACAGATTGCACATGAGTGTGTTGCTAAGTGTGAATCACGGATACTGAATTTGGTTATAATAAGTGACTCTTCAGTCTTGACTTTCTTTTATAAGGCCTTTTTCGAGTCTGGTTTGAATTTTTTTGTCTTTTCAAATGCAAATTACCAGGTCTTTTGCAGTCCAATGTGCCAGAAATTATCATAATAATTATATGCACATAGAATTAATTTAGTTAGGTTTCTCAATTACTCATTTTTTCTTACAGTTTTGTTTCTGTGGTAATGTAGGCCTATACTGTATGTCTACACCGTGGGCGTAGACACAGAGGAACATCGGGGACGGTCCCCTCCAACAAGGCGGTAGTTAGGGGGTGTTTGGGGTGTTTGAACAGCCCCCAAATGGAAAATGTAAAAAATAATATAATGCATTTACTATCACATGATGTAAAAACCCTGAAATAAAACCATGAAAACATCATCCGAAATGGAAAATGTAAAAATTAATAGAATATTATTCACTAGCACATAATGAAAAAAACCATGAAATTAAGCGAAAGATACTAATAAAGTAGTTTGCGATGGTCTTCTGAAATTTTGACGATTAAAAAAGGTGTGTTCAGAAATTTTGACTACTAAAAGGTGTCTTCAGAAATTTTGACAACTAAAAAAGATGTCTTCAGAATGTTTTACACCTAAAAAAAGATGTCTTCAGAAATTTTGACGACTAAAATAAGGTGTCTTCAGAAATGTTGACAACTAAGAAAAGGAGTCTTCAGAATATTTTACACCTAAAAAAGGTGTCTTCAGAGATTTTGGCAACTAAAAAGAAGATGTCTTTAGAAATTTTGACAACTAAAATAAGTGTCTTTAGAAATTTTGACAACTAAAAAAGGTGTCTTTAGAATGTTTTAGGCTACACCTAAAAGGGTGTCTTCAGAAAAGTTAACGACTAAAATGAAGTGTCTTCAGAAATTTTGACGACTAAACAAAGGTGTCTTCAGACATTTTGACGACTAAATGGTGTTTTTAGAAATCAAATCAAATCAAATCAAATCAGTTTATTCTGAGAATGAACAAGACAAACAAAAACAAAACAAAACCAAGGTATACTGCAAAGAAAAATACTAGGCTACACAGTAGGCCCTACACATAAATAAAAATTAATGATCGCAGGACACCTTGATTGACAAATAAAGTCGTCAGAAATTCTCCGCCGAAGAAACCCCCCGAAATCAAATCCTTGCTGCGGCCTTGCTCTCCAACGTTTCTGACGGGGGAAGGAGGTGCTTAAATCCATCTCCAATATTTCAGAAATATTTAATAAAATATCATCGTAATCTTCTGCAGTGTTATCCATTGTTTCTACGTAATGATCAATTTAGTTAAGATGGCAGCTTTAAATGCTACCATAGCAGTATAAAAATTAAACAATTAAACAAAGGGAGGAGACATTTATTGAAGTCTTAAATCATGCAATTTTTTCAAATAAATTATGAGAAATTAGTTTGAGCTGATGACTTAAGAAATCTGAAAATATTTAAACAATGTGGTGGAAATTATGAGAAAAAATTTCAGATGACAGCTTAGAAAGGTCACCAAATTTTACATCATGGAAATGTGAAAAAATGACAATTTGAGGAGATGCTTGTTAAGTCTTCAACCACTGAAGTCAGCACTGAAATGATGAGCAATTTCGTAAAATGACAGCCTAAAATGCTACCATTGCAGTGTGGAAATTCAAAAATTTCCCTGCTCGGCGCTTCGCACCTCGCCGATCGTCCTTCGGCCGCTCGTTCACCCCCAAGTCAACACAAAGCATTCGCTTATGGTTTATACAGTCAGGAGATAGAAATGGACACATAATAATGTTTCTAAATCTTTAGTTCCACTCTGTGCTGATTTATATGGGCATTGTGCAATTGAATAAATGAATATTAGGCCTATGGATATTAATTTTGTTGCAAGACAATAAAAAATTACCATTTTAACGTTTATAGTCGGTTTCTCTAAAAATAAGCGGGACTTCTGTCCCTTTTTCCGGTTAGATGGAAATGAACACTCATGATTCTCATTCTTTAGTTTCATTGTGTCTTAATTTATGTGTACATTAAAATCAAAGATCTTATAGTCTTTAGACTCTCTGTTAAAATTATTGAGTATTTGTTGCATGACTTCTGTCCATTTAGGGTAAGCTTTGCATCCACAGAAGCTGTGAATTTTTTATTTGCAAAGCAATGTCAAAATTAATGTCAATTTTGATGGCTCATTCAGTGATTGATTGACTGATTTAGATTTAGACTTTCACAGATTGAGGTGGTTTAGGTACTTCTATTTCGATATCATCGTTGCAAAATTTCAGATAAACTAGAACCCAAAATGCACTCGATTTGGCATCAAATGCTCAAAATTGCGTCAGTTGCTGGGGCTCCGCCCCAGACCCCGATGGGGGAGCTTACGACGTTCCACATACCCCCCTAGTCGTTAGGGCTTCTTGCCTTTGGCAATCGCGGTTCCACGCGTTTCGCGCTTGCTATTATTGCTCCTACTAAGAATTTCCATCGGTCCCGGTCCCCCCCAACTTTTAGGACGTGGTTGCGCCTATGCAGGCCAATAGTACAATAGGCAGTAACTGTTGCCTACGGTAAGTCAAATTACCTGCCGATACCTGTGAGTTATAGAACTGGTTAAAACCGGTCTTTTAGAAAGTGCCACACACAATTATGCAGGCCAAAGAACTACTTGCGCCGGTTTGTTTCGGACTCAAATTTATGATGATGGCATTATTGGCAGTCACAACACGATGTGCACTTGTTATAGCGCCCGTTAGAGCTCGCTACTCAGAAGCGCTCCCGACTACAGCGCGGACACTGCATCGGAGTTTCACGCCAAAGCGCTGATAAATCGCGAGTAAAGGACTTGCCCAAGGTCCCTATATACGAGGTGGTTTGAAATGGATTCGAACATGCAACCCTCAGGCTGCAAGGCAACGAACATACCCACTACACCACCGCGTCCCATATCGACGATGCGACCAGGAGATCGTAACTGTTTAGGTGCGTTTCGTTCATGGGGTTTATGTCGTAATAGGTCCTCTACTTTCGCGTGGTCTATAGGCACCTTTGATGACATCACTATCAGTTACTTCGAAAGAAAGGCAAGCAGACATAATTTTATTAAGTCCTTTCATGCAGGCTATATCGAAGACATTGTGGATTTCTTTCGTCTTAGCGTATTATAAGAAATTACTTAGAATGCATAATTTCAAAGATATCAGCAGCACTAAAATTTTATGCAAACATGCATGAATATACATGTAGGTTACATTAAAACTAAATTCTAACATAGGCCTACATTCACCTATGTTCAGAGGCAAGGTTCTTTGAATACACGTGTGTGGATTGATCTTGGTTCAGAGGTGTATGGTATCATTGCAATACATAGATCTATTTCGTGCACCAGACTACATAATATGCTTAGGCTTATTATGTTATACAGTCGGCCTGCGGGTATAGGCCGTCGCTTTGTCTAATCTCAGCGTCATCGCCTTTTAAATATTCGTGTGCTGTGCAGTGCACTCAACATGGCAACATTTAGGCCTATACCACAGTGGCGGCGCTACGCCAGCGAACCGGCGGAGCGTGACGGCCTTACGGTGGCAATACTGGCAGCGAGGGAGAGACGGTGTGTGTACCGAGTGTACACTCTCTTTATACGCTAGATCTTTGACCAAGATCTATAGACACATGTATTGGAAGAACCTTGATCTTTGACAAAATATGCACGCGAGTTGTACAGCGTTCAAGGTCGTTCTTCTGTAGGGATGTAGACCTATTGTGTAGGCCCTATATGCAGAATTTGTTTGTTAAGACCGGCGAGTGACGATCCCTGCTGTGCTGCCTGGCCTACGTGACCCAAGTCGTTTTCGTTTCCCTCGGCTTGGCTCTAAAGACGACCGCCGACTTGTGTCACAAGCATTTGCGTGGGATTATATTATGAGAAGAGAGATCGAGAGATTGAGACAGCTTGTTGAAAGTTAGCAAGAGACTTGTAAACCATTTGATTCGACGGACTGCAGTTTAGAAATTGTCTAACGGTCTATATAGTATATACGCGTACACTTGAAGCGGTGGTATATTCTAGAACAGCTGCAGTGTTATTTGAGGTACGTAACACCTAAGACTATTCTAGACATTTCAATATCATTGTATTATTTCCCTTATTTAGCATATCGTCATTTGAACGACGAAGTTTTAGTAAAGGTATTGTGTACTAATGTGTAACTAATGTGTATGCCTATAGACTACATGAACACGTATCAGAGATGTGGTTGTAGCCTAATTGGATATCCTATCATATTTTGTGAAAATACTTCATGAATATCTACTCTCTCCAAAGATAATTGTAGTTAAATGTTACTCTCCGTAAAATTGCACCTATACCTAGCAATAGGTCAATATTGAGAGTTAAATAACGGCCTTCATGCAGTTCATACCGAAAGCACGGCCAGAGGGCTAAGGCATCTCATTATGCGTTGTTTATAGGCCCTTCTTCTTCTTCGCGTATGCTACTGCTCCAGGTCTTGTCGGAGCGTGGACCGGGATTCGGATGAATTCGGTCAGCTGGTGGCATCCTTAGTTTCCCCGAAGGTACTCACAGGGAGGGCGCGCCCGGATTGACCCAGGCTTCGTGAACGCGGATGCCATCCCCCCCCCCCCAATGTCGACTATGCATCATGATGTATCGACTATGCATCAGTCTTTTGTACTAATAGGCCCTAATGTGTATTTTATCACTGGTCCTGATATTCAAGTATGCTAAACTTAAGCCTATATGATACATAATGTCTTCTTTCTAAATTTGCTGTCCTTTCTGCTGGACAACGAAGATCGACAATAGGCTATCACTGTTGATGATGAAAGGTGCATGTAGAATCTAAGAATCTCTACTGTAGGTCTAACTTCATAGCCTACTGCAGCTTAAATTCATCGAGTCTGTATTTATTGCATCATGATGTATCGACTATGCATCAGTCTTTCGTACTAAGCAACTGATGCAACAACGGACTTGCTGAAGGTCGTTACGATTGACCATTTCGGTCCAATTGTACAGATGCTTTCAGACAGTAGGCCACAGTGCGGTGCTTATAATGGCTTTCTTTGCATCGACGGCTGTGCGTCCACGTAGCAGGGAGGGGTTCATGGAAACTGATTCATCCACTCAAGCTAGCTAACAGCTATAGCACTGTCATGCGGACGAGGAAGATGTCGTATGAGTAATTCGTTTAGCGAAATAGTCTTACGTGTGTCTAAAAGGGTCATTTCAAGTTGACTTGACTATATAGATATGTGTGTATGAATAGGCTATATAATAGGCCAATATTACCTATGTTGACAAAAGCTGAGTTATGAGCTTAGGGCTTTAAAAATATATAACCGAGTAAGCCAATTGTTGTAACTGGTACATAATAAATATGTTGTCGGGCTTTCTTAGGTTGCGCGGTAGGCCTATAGGCCAATATGCTGAGCTCTTCTCATGAGAGGCTCTCGAGTAGTGGCGCTTTTAAAACTGTAGAAGGGTTTACTGTCTTAATTGCTATTTTACATTACGTCGTCTATTGAAGATCGAACTGTATACTTGAGTATTTATTTTTCGTGGCGCTATATGTAGTTCATACTGATTGATCGATCGATTGAAAGCAGGCCTCTGTAGTCTGTACAGTCTTCATGTGTATGTTTCAGGAGTTGTTGACTTCGGAAGTTGATCTATCAAGGCGTCAATGGCGAATTATTCGAACCTGCAGGAACAACGGCAGGAGACCGTCTCCCTCCCGAACCCCAGCGTCGAGCGTCTATCGATCCCGAACACAGGAGAGAGACGCAAGTCCAGCTTCGGAATCTACAATCGTACCGTTCTGTGCGCCCTTGATCCCAATCCACACTCAAGAGATGCATTCGAATGTGAGTCAACCATGCTGGCTAATTGTTGCTGTTTAACAACACTGCCATTACAACGATGATTGCCCTCCGCCTTTTTCCAGGCTTGAGACTTAGAATTATATAGCACCTTTAAGTTAAGATAGCTAGTTGCCATTTAAAAGTCCAGACGTCAATTCCTATGCTAAGCATCAAACAGCATTTTCCGCGTTGCAATTTGTGTGCACTCCTGACCAGTCGACTAATTTTATAATAATTTAATTCGTCATCTGGTTTGATATTATAATCAAGGATAATTATATGCCTAGGACTTCATTATCATTCCACAGGTGCAGCTGTCTCCTCAAATTTTCCATTTTGTTTACGGCACACGTTGATTTTTCCTGCATTAGCCTAGGCCTAACTTAGAGACCACTGTCCTGCTCGGACATTATTCAATGGTTATAAGTTCCTGAATCTTGACTATAGGGCCTACTGGAATAGACCACATTAAGGAATTAATTGAAAGTGTTACAACCTTGAAACTGCTTCCAGGTTTACGAGTTGACTTGAGAACGTGTAACGCTTACTGTAAAACCAAATTATGTATTAATTAAATTCTAGGGTTTCTGAGCAACGTTTGGAAAAGCGACGATCTAATTGTGTTGGCCTACTGTCCGGAGACTCCAAACTTTCCTACGATATCATTCAAGAGTAAGACTTGTCTTTATTATCTCTTGCATATTCGTATGTCTCTATTCGTACATCTTTGTTGTTAAGAGCAGTCTATTAGTATACCGGACACCGATGCAGACACCACGCTCGCCATAATTATGGGCTAGAGGCATCTAAATTATAGATCAGATTGCACTCGCCTCTGGGTATGTTACTTGATAGGCGCTATATAAGTTCTCGGAATGTTAGGACCTAGTCATGCAGGTATACAGTCACCACGGATTGTCGGCCTCCAGTTCATGACTGAATACCATTCAAATACATAGGGAGGGATGGTTGGACGCTCTTTTCAGCCACAGCAACGCGTGGCCGGGTACAGCTAGTAAACTATAAATCCTTATTAAGTGGCGCATGAAAGCTTAGCGCGGGCACAAGCTTATTCCGAATGAACTGATGACGGTCTAAATGTCCTAGTGACCTAGTCTGTACGTCTTGTAGGAGGGCTAACACCGCCGGTTGAGCTGTGGAAGGAGATCTTGGAGGAGATGCACCAGAAGACGAGGAAACTGGAGGAAGAATACGAGGGACTTTGCGTCGAGAAAAAGGTATGCAATTATTATATGCATCACTGACTTGTATGCTTCATTCGGAAAGTTGTACACAGGTTGCGCAAAAAAAAACCCTAGGTTTTTTGCCAATATTTTGGCCAAAGGTAAGAATTTCGAAATGAAATTTTGCAGTCTTATAGACAATTCATATTTACACATGATGGCCAGATTTCATCAAAAATATTTCAAACAGAACATAAGTTATACTCTTTTTGGCGCTCCCTGTAGAGCATCTTCAAAATATAGAATATCTCGGACGTCCGTAGTGCATGGGTGGCGCTACAAATTTGGCAGTTGCAGGCTAAGTAGTTCATGATAGCACATGTAGCCTACGTGCTACGATGCTTCCTATTAGGCACAATTTATGTTTGGTTTTTTTAATTGGGAACTCTTAACTAACTCTTAACCCCATTAGAAAAAACATCTTGCGTTAAGAGATCCCCATGCAGCACCATGCAATCATGTAATAAATAACACACAAGAAATTTAGGAAATTACTGTATCGTTATATAAACGCAAATTGAGCTGGGTCCTTTTTGTTGCTCATACGCACACCTACCATTTTGTCCGATCACCTACGCACATATCCTATGATATAGGCCTATTATATATAGGCGTACAAAACTATGTGGCTCGAAAGTAAGATGTCTCGGCTCCTCAGATGGAGTTCCCAACATGAAAATTCGCGATCAATATCAAACACCCTGTATACGGTGGTTTCAGTCACCGGCGTCAATTGCATGGTATTCCTGTAACCTACTCCGATCCAGAATAAAATACTGCTCAGCTCTTGTGGGGAGGGGTCGGAGTGAACAGTTTTGTTCTGTGCTCATATATAGGCTAGGCCAGCGGTTCCCAACCCGTGGCCCGTGGGCCAAAAGTGGCCCGCGAAGCCTCAAAAAATGGCCCGCCAGGTCTCAAAAATGGCACTCATAATTATCTCAAAGAATTAACAAAAAATATGAGAAATTAACATATAATTATTTTCTATTACAAATTATTTTATTTTTAAGTCTGTAAACATCAAACATGCTACTTTGAATCAATTATAACAATTTTTATATGCTTTCAGTTAATAAAATTTTAGCATTGTGGCCCCTCTAAATGCCCTAATGTCCGTTAACTAAGAAAGAGTGGCCCTCGTGTCCTCCAACTTAGAAAAAGTGGCCCTATAGTCAAAAAAGGTTGGGAACCACTGGGCTAGGCCTATCCTTTATTATAATTATCCGCCTCGGTTCACCTATGTCCTATAATACCACACTTCACTTTATAAGATTTGAATACAATACAACGCATCACATAATTATAGCCTAGTTTTACCACCGATGTCTGTTGTATTTTGTTGCGACTCCAGCTGCGCTACAAGGTTCGATGGGAGGCGTACAAGAACCCTGGCGACGGAATCTGCAAGATCGCCGAGGAGGAGAAAGCCGAGCTGATCATCCTAGGGTCACGTGGTCTCGGCATGTTCAAGCGGGCATTCATGGGAAGCGTCAGCGAGTACGTCGTCCGCAACTGCGGACTTCCTTGCCTCGTTGTTCCATCCGGAAAATGAACAACGCGTCGTTCCAGGCAGACGGACCATACATAATTATGTGCACAGAGACACAGAGACTGGGCGCCCGCACATGGGCCTAGGAGCAAGAGAGGGCACTTCCCCACCTGTAAAATTGACATCTATTTTTAACTACTTCTTTTCGGTTTTTAACTAATTTCATCGCACTATGGCAGCAATTATAAACAACTATTAAAGGCCTAATGATACGCAGAACGAATCTGAGAAATTTACATGTTAAAACCTAGGCTATTATATGCAAAATACCAATGTTCTGAATTCTTGCTTTGTATTTTTCAAGCACTTGCTCAAAATTTGACTTACTAAAGTTACTATAGATCTATTGTGTTTTGCCCCTCCTTCAAATAATAGGCTATGTCTGTGGACGTCCATGCAAAGAGACAGAGGAATAATCAGACTTTCGGATTATCTATTTTAGTTCATTTGAACGGTTAGTCTATAATTAGGCTACAGGAGTTAATTAATTGTAACGTTGCGAAAGGCCAACCAAGTTGTGTTTTATATTTAGGGGCATATAGGCCTATAGGCTAATAGATAAATGTTCCGTCCTTTTGGTCAAAATGCTTGTCATAATTTAAATAATGCACAATCGTGAGGGAACTTCAAATAAATAAGCTAGTAAACAAAACGCATGTGCCTGAATAGGTGATTGCGTCTTCGTGAAGTAGGCCTACCATACAGGCCCTAGCAGTGGCGCAACTAGGGGGTGCTGGGGGGTGCTTGAGGTGACCCACGCAATTTTTCTAGATCCGATGAGTTTCTTGGTGCGTGGGGGGGGGGGGGGTAGGGGTCATTCGGTCTTTAAGATTACACAATCAAGCAAGTTCCTTTGGCACTCGCTACTTCGCACCATCGGCGCTTACAATAATAATTCTGAGCACCCCCAAGAAAATTTTCTGGTTGCGCCCCTGGGCCCTAGACCTGGGCCACATAATTAAGCGTCGTTTCTAATAGACCTACTCAACAGTGAGAGTGGTGTTGTTCATTGGAAAATCGAAAAACCAAGGCGGACCAATAACTTGATTGATAGGCATATAGGCCTAACACAAATGGCCTATAGACCTAGCTACATGTAGGCTATATACAAGTAGGCCTATACAATGTACATGTAAATGTGGACACGCCAAAACTTGAACTAGCCTTGAAATTAGCTCTGGACATGAATAATCGAAGATAATGAAGATTGTTTGTTTGTAACCCATCGCCACCAGTGGCTGACTCCTTATAGTAGCCTCATGACTCTGGTTTCCTTCTATAGTTACCTCGCTCTGACTCGACGCATCGCTCATGAATAATCTGGTGCCCTGCTGCTCGTAACTTTCGAGCGCAGCTGTCCAAGTTTGTTGGAGTTCACGATTACGAAAGTATATACACATAGGCCTACCGTACTGATAGTCGATCAGTCCTTTAAGATTAACTGGGGAGTTCATCTAGCCTAGGTATAGCCTATACTAATTTCGTCAAATCCGCCAAAGTTAGGCCTGGACATTACATTAGGCTTAGCCTACATTACTATGCGCTGTAGTCCGTCCAAAGATACCCTCCGCGTGGGGGTAAAAAATAGATTATCCCTCGTCCATATAGGACGTCCGCAAATGGTCACCTAATTAAGCGTGGACCTCTTCCCCTTTCTTGCAATTTTCTGCCTTTGTTAGTCGACTAACCAATATCTTCTTCAATCTCCCTTTGAAAAGTCGCCTGTTGCCAGTGAGTCAGAATTGTAGAATATATAGGCTAGGCCTACTGCTAAAGCGTTTAGATTGAGAATTGGAAAGTGAAGGATCCGATGATCGAGTCGGGTGTGTAGGCTATTCTTGAAGAGGTAGGCTATGACTTGATCGGCTTTGATTGAATTCTACAATATTCTACAATATTGCCTGTAGTCCTGGCTCCTTAGGCATCTCTAGGCTAAGAATTTAGGCGTCAAGTCAGATTTAAAGTCAATTGACTGTAGCGAGAGGCGCCGAGAGCACTCACCACACAGTCGTCGCAATCACAATCAGAGCTCTTTAGATAGCGTCAAATTAAAACACTGGCGCCATCTGCCGATTAACTAGACTCGCAGACGAGATTACGATCAATGACACAATCATTAGCCTAGCATTAGGCTACAATAAAACAAGGAAACATCTGGAGCCAAATCATGCAATTCGTCTGCTTGCGAACGTAATCGTAATCTCCAAATTTATAAAGCTCTTCTCCTTCTGCAGAGATAGTCCTCACATCAGATAGGGCGGTAGGCTACGCAAGTAGGCCTAGTAGGCTACGCATGCGGCATGCATATGGCTGCAATCTCCGTGAACTTTTAGAAGTTAGACAACCCTTCTGCAGTGACTAGACACAGCGCTCATAACCTAGGCCCTAAATAAGCTGGCGCCCTGCGCTTGGCTTTCGAGGGGCTCCTAGAAATTTGAAGATTGTAAGCCTACGATTAGGCCTAGGCTACTATTACGAGACATTTCATTAACGTTTTCTGTTGCTCAAGCGTTTAGAGTAGGCCTAGTCTATCTTAATTCTCTTTGGTCGTGGATCCCCTCAGCTTAGTCGGGAAAATCAAAAACTGCCCATGGATGGCTTTTTGATGTTGACGCACGTGTAGCCTATTCACATAATATGCATAATATATTTCATGTTTTGGGGCGAGGACAACAAATTGTTTTGTCCGAAGAAGTAGGCCTAGGCCTATAGATTCCGTTTTCGGACCGCGACAGTGACCAGCAATAGGCTACTCTCGCCTCCCTCGCAGTTTCATCTAAAAAGACCATCCACTTTAATATCAACCGTCTGCTTCATTGCATGGTCACTGTGTTTCTTGACCTGGAAGTGCTGGAACCGAGTTCACACCCTCCCCGCTCATCGATTATTATGTGTTTGACAAAGCACCCGTGCATAGGCTATTGCATAAGCTGAGCTGATTCCCGCGACATCGTTTATCGCGCGTTTTAGTTCTCAAGATATAATAAATAATTATTACCAATCTTCATACGTACGTCAGTATCTGAAGGCAATGGTTCTTGGCGGCGAATTAGCTTGTGTAGTGACGTCATTGTAAAACTTTGCATCTTTCGATATGTAGTTTGTGTGCGCATATAACGCGATATATGTTATGTTACCCGCAAAAGGTGTTAAAATAAAATATTGTATTAATATTTAGCGTGGAAAACGTTTACACTTCAAAGCACTTGTGTCAACGGTTTCGTGGATACTTGGAATTTTGTTGTGTCGTTACGGAATAGTGATAGTGTTCTGTTATTTTGCTTACGATAGTTTTACTCCTACGGTTGCGAAGCACCCCTCTCCTTGCCAGACACTGACGTCGATTAAGAAAGATACACGCTCATAGCGGCGCGTGCGGCATCTAGTTTTAGTAAGTGTTTCCCAGTTATTGGACATAATGGGAAATCAAATCAATCAATCATGGTGTTATGTTGTTTTCGGAGGATGAGTTGTATTTCGTCTTACTGATCAAACTTTGTTGGTACGGGTATAGAAGTGTGCTTTTGTTGCTAAGCTAAAAAAATGGTGATCTCTTTGGACAGCTACGTTGTACTGTGATTTTCGATGACACCGTGAGCAGTAGAAAGATGCTGGAACGTCTTGTGTAGATTTGTCATTTTGTTTGAGTTGTTTGTTGGAGAAGCGTTTGCTGCCAGTTAGGGAGGTGATTGTACTGGGTGCATGAAATAACTTCATAAAGTATTTAATGCAAAGGTATAAAAAGAATTTTATTAGCCTGTTGCATGAAGACAGCCTAAGGCTCCTAAAGTGTGCTTGAGCTGAGGTGTGTAATTAAAAATGTAATGTGGTAATCTATCATTTTAGCATTCTAGATTATTTGCTCAATGCAGCATTATTATTTTTATTTTCCATCAGTCAGACTTCTACTTTGGCATAAATTCTTTGCCTCAATCCAGCTTCCATTTAGGAAAATTTCTTTTCATGATCCTGCTTCTATTTCAACAACAGTTGTTTTTACCAATCCAACTTCTATATGAATAACAATGATTTTCCATCAACTACAATTTAAACAAGAATCTTTTATTGATCCCACTTCTATATAAATTTAAAAGTCAATTATTTTCATCAATATGACTTCTATTTACCAGTAGTAAGATTTTTTTTCATCAGTCCAACTTGTATGCTACCAACGCTAAAATCCATACAATAACGAATAGCATAATTTGTAGAACACTATGCGAATGTTTTGGCTCATTGGCCAAGCAAGATCTTTGTAACACACTTAAAAAACATAAAAACATACATGCAAGGCAATCTTAGCTTCACAATATTGCTTAAAAAAATTATTGCTGCATAATGTAGCAGCATTTATCTAACAGCCTGTCAGAAGCACTGCTTTATCGTGCCTACTTGACTGATTCAAACAGGTGCAACTTGTTTTCTGCATGTTTTTCAGATCCTTCTTGCACCCAGCTGTTATGTTCACCCAGCAGGACCCTATGGAGTATGGTCTAAGCGCGGATCTGGACGTCAAACTGGAACTGAAAATGTCTTCTCCAATCGTCTCCTTCGCCAACGTTTACAAGCTTCCGGGCTCCGAGGATGTGAAGGTGAATGACTACGACATGAACGGGTCGTGTCATTACGACGGGGAAGAAGATCTGAGCAACTGTGCTGATTCGGAGGACAGCGGGGAGGCAGTCAACGGGGAATTCCTGTCCATGAGTTTCCCAGTGAACGCGGATGGTGCCGGGGAGCCGAGGAAGATTTGTCTCGTGTGTAGTGACGTTGCGTCAGGTCTTCACTACGGCGTCGCGTCCTGTGAGGCCTGCAAGGCGTTTTTCAAGCGCACTGTGCAAGGTGAGGTGGATTTAGATTTTATTTATTTGTAAGTTGCTTATGCTAAGGACTTGCTGCGGATGCGGCGTGTGAGAGTGTGGTTTGTTTCTCGATGCTGGATTATTTAAGAGATTAAAATCTTGGGTTGGGATGGTCTGTACATGGGGATTGTAGATTATGGTAAATTGTATTGTATGAGAATTTATATCGCACCTCTTGCAGTACTAGCTATTCAGACCTTTAAATTGTAAGATATGCTATGCATATAAAAATGTGTTGGAATATGGTCTGAGTGCAGATCTGGATGTTAGAAAGGAATTAAATCCTCTGACTTCTTCTTGCGATTAAATGCATTTTCATGGAAGAACTGAGAAAGACGTAGTAGTATGGTATAGTACGCTATGTGATATGTCAGTCCATGCGTGCTGGCAGGTTTAACCCTTTAACGACCAGCTACATATGTTTTCGATGCGTTTTAGTACACGCTGGTCGTTAAAGGTTTAAAATATCAGATATGCATTTGGCTCAACAGACTAATTTATGCAATTACCGGATTGTCCAAAGGCTGAACGTTTGCAGGGCATTTTCAAGGCATGGCGTGATCTCTGTTCGACATCTAGGCTTGACAGTGTACAACATATACAAATATACATGTAAGCTAAGCTCAGCTGGACATTGGTCTGAGTGATCTCCTTATCTCACCTTTCAAGGAAGTCTCATCTTTCATATTTGGCTTAACAGCTCGGTAATTAAATTTGAAGTAGCATTTATTTTTCATTGGTCTTTGGAGCTAGACTATATGCACATTAAGTAGAGCCTCACTCCTGCTTACCATCTGTTGCCCTGTCCTCAGTGCTAAGGGATGGATGTCTGTTGACCCCCTCCCACCCTGCTTGTGTGAGCACGGCCTGCACCTTGTCCCTTTTTAATGTGCCTCCAGTAGGAAAATCACACTTTCTCAGTTATGGTCTCCTCAGTCTGGTATGGCGTCCCGTTGCAGCTTTGTCTCTTTCCCAGGACGCTCTCTTCTATATATTCTTTTCTTAACTTAGACCTGTTTTTGGCTGTGCTGAAGTTGGGAGTGCCTCTGACTCCCTGAGTAGTTTTCTTGAAGAGGCACTAGTTAAATACGTTTGCTATGAATGAATGAAAGCATGTACCGGTAAATGCAGGGATAGACTGAATGTTATATGCCATATATTATATGGTGATCATATGGTTAAAGTGAGGTTAAGTAACTAGTTCTCACTGGACTCATCGTGCTTTAGGCTAGTGTAGAGAGCACTTCTGGTTAGTATCTTTTCAAGAGGTGTTATACTGTTATACATATATTTATGTTTACAGTTGCATAGATCTGTTTTAACCACTATTTGTATTGCAGGCCGCATGTTCTGAACATAGTACTTATTTAAGATTTGTGTTCAGATTGTGAATTGTTTCAATTGCATAATTGTACATTGTAACCGGTTGCGGTCTGTCAACCGGATTGTTCAATAAAGGGTCATTCCAGCTCAACTCAACCAATTTAGAGGAAGGTTCCCACCTGACCATCTCAGATTTGGCTGAAATTTTATCCACATGTTGCAGGGTATATTGGATGGAAAAATCTGAAATATTTGAGAAATATTTCAAATACTTTCCAAGATATCGTGGATTCCGTGACCCCACCCCCCGAAGGCATTTCGCGAAAATTCGGGATGTCCACTTTTTGAGAGTTGATATCTCTAAAACGGTTTCACCAAATTGGATGATTTTTTTATGCCTATACAGTTTCTTACATAGATTACAGAAATATAAAGAAAGTTAATGTGTGTCCTATAATTTCAGCTGAATTAAATATCAAAAGTGCCTTCATATTCGTTTTATATCGGAGTTTTGCAATAATCAGTGATCAATATCTCCATATATACCAGGCACAATGCATTCATATTTTAGATGTATACTGTCTATGTGGCTGGCAATTACTTGACAAAGTTATACTTCATCACTGATACCCATCTGCTGGATATCTGCTGTCAAAGTTGACTAGATCCTACAAGGGGGGTCGAAGAGAAAAAATATTCCCAAAAAACATCAGAAAAATACATATTTTTTATTGCTTTTTTCGGATAGAGCATGGTTCAATTGGTAAGTGTTCCAAAAATCCCAATGGTGTTTTTTGTTTTAAGGAGTTTACAGTGTGCCAAAAATGGTCGTTTTTGGTATCGCGAGTTGCAATTATGGGTGGCATGCGGGTCATTCCATGCCAAATCAACCAATGCCTCCCACTCTCCTTCTTGATTTTTTCACCAAAAATCAATAACAATCTGATATAAAGAACTGGAAAGTTTCAAGTGTCTAACTTGAAAACTGACTGAGTTATGGGGTACTGAAGTTGGTGGGGTAGGCTGAAAAGTGAACGCAAATTTGCGTGTCTGCGACATTTTTGTCATTTTCAGACGTTGATAACTTTTGATCTAGGGCAGCTAAAGACATTTGGTTTTCAGTTTTCAGTTCTGTGCATAGCATGGATTTGCATGGTCAAGTAACATTTGCTCTCTTTGATATGAGGAATTAATAAGAAATTTTGAAAAGTGTCCAAATATATCTTACGGAGCCAATTTTTTTCTGGCAACACATGCATGTAAGGAATAATTTTTGTGTGGTTTTATTCATCTACTGGTATAGTCGTAAATGTGCAATTTATTTGTGTTTTGGTCTATAGGAACTACTGTAGCAGCTTGCCAAAAACCCTCCATCTCCATGACATTGGTCACTTTCAGCAGATCAAATGAACATGAGGGACACCTGCTAAACAAGGCAAACATATCTCATATGAAAGCTAGAAGATTAACCTTCTTATGATACCAAACTCCTGTTGATAATTTGAAGATAAAATTAAAAAAGCACTTGTTAAAAGTTCGTGTTTAACCTTTCTTATGATACCAAACTCCTGAGGATAAGGTAATAAAATCACTTAGTAAAAATTCGTGAAATAAAGGAAGTTATTATTACTACTGATTTGAATGATGAGCTGAATTTCGGTGCCATTCTCATATATCCACGAACGGTGATTATAGGTTGGGACTAGTGGGGACCATGGGCATTGGGCATATTCGGAAATTTGCAAGGGAGTGCGTCCCAATCTAGAATAATTCGATCCATTGAAGAGGCAGATTATGTGCTGATGTCCAGCAAATCACTCCCAGCTTTCATACCAGACTCGTATTACTTGTGTATATTGTGACGTGTTGGTGATTTAATTTAACCTGGTATCAACATAAGAGGTTGGGTGGCCAGTCCTCTCCCACCCTTGCCTGGTCTTCCAATTGGTGGCACTGTATGGTCAGTGTACTCACTTTGTGGCTGTGTTGGATAGTCGAGCAATATCTTGAAACATGTTTTGCTCCGAGGGGATTGTTAAAGCAGATGTTAATGTCGAGACGTGTCTTAGAATCTAGACATAAAAATTGCGAGCTGCGTTTAATGTTAAGGTGACGGTGAGTCATCGTAAGGTTACATGGTACTTGTATTACGTCCTGTTGTCAGCGCAAAGTCTCTTATTCAGACGCGCGGTCCTCAATTTCTTAGATCTTTCGGATGAATCATTCGTATACAGAGAAAAGGAACTAATTTAAGAGCTGGACGAACCTTCCGTTTGGTTTGCGTGGTTTGACAGACAGGAATAATATTTGGGGGGGGGGGGTTATGATTAGCCACAAATCAAACCATGAATTCTGTTATTGATCAAAGCGTCAATACACGCATCGTCCATGGGAGATTCTCAAACTGTGCTAAATGTCTATATTTAAATCTCTGGTGTTCTGATTCTGAAATGGTGTTTCTGTTTTTTTTAATGAACTTTAAGTCGACTTTGGCCTGTAATTAAAACGTGCTATTAACGGTCTAGATGCACTCCACCATGTTCTTCTTTAGTCTTAACCCTTTATCGACCGAATGGTATGGGAAACCCCATACCATGGTTGGGGAAAGGGTTAGATTGTCCTATTTAGCTGCGGTTGGGTCGGGAGCACTTCTGATTAGATCATTAGATGGTCTTGCAGGGTCGCCTATAAGTTCTCCTAAAAAATAAATAAACAACAAGTACAATGGACTTTAAATACATGTATAACAAAAGTCATAACATGCTTGCACACATACATACGGTAGGTCTGCTGACTGAAGTAAACTTGTTTTGATGGAGACCTGTTATTGTTTGTGATTTGTTATTGTGTGTTTTGTTATTGCGTGCTTTGTTAATATTGTGTGATTTGTTATTGTGTCATTTGTTATTGTGTGATTTGTTATTGTGTCTGATCTGATATCTGATGATATGAGTTACCTGTTCAGCTTAATTTTCGTTTTAAAATTGACCTGTCAGTTGATTGCAAGGTGCAACTGCTGATGATGGCAGGTGATGACTTCTTTGACCACAGTCGACATCTCTCAGATGTTTAATGAAATATTCCTCCTGGAAAGACCAAGAGACCTTGATAGCCATTGGGAGCTACTGGGATGTTAGACATAACAGCTGAGACTGGACATTGCGTAATGCTAGTTTTGGTCTGAAGCAACTGGTCACTTGGCCTAGATAATGGATATACCCACCGTAGTTGTCTGGATCTGGTCAACAATGGGTATGACTGAAGCTCAGTCACAGTTCTCTATCATGGTTGTCATCATCATCATCATCCTGGTCATCATTATCACCACCATCACCACTGTCAGTTCTGGCACCAGCCACTTGGCAGGGATGGTGGGAACAAACAATCTTGATGTCCTGGGTCATTTGTCATCTCTCTGCTTCTCTCCATGGTTGTTAAAGCTTTGCTATGTGTTGCATATGTCCAGGCCTTTACAGGGTAGTTGTATTGGTTTGTTTCTCTTTCCTTCGAATTCTGCACATAGTGCATTGTGTGGAATTTGGTCTACATCTTGATGAGTCTAAAATGTATGCCACTTAAATATTCTCTATCCATGTCAATGAGTATTGTGCTCTGCTGCATGTGGGGACATGCAGGTGCTGCTTATCAACTTCCAACTGTTTTTTTCTTGTTTGTTGGACTTTCCCCTTGAAGGAGTTTTCAATTGTGTATATCACTCTGAGCTGCATTTTATTCTGCTCTGCATTCACTTTCAAGTGCAGCAGTATGAGGAAGTTCCATTATATATATATATATATATATATGTTCTTTAGAAAGTTTAGAAAGGGCTGGTGGTGTTGACAACTTTTATTTAGATCAGTCGTCATAATCATCATCATCATCATCATCATCATCATCATCATCATCAGTACAGCTATCTGCCTGAGTCTTGGCATGCTGACATGGACTGGAATAGGCGAATCAAATTTCCACATTGCTACATTTTTACGCTTGGCCTGTGTTGGTATATAAGTCTCCGAATGAAGTACAATGAATTTTAGTGAATAGTGACATTTTAAAAAGAAGGTAAAATGCAGATGCAGACCTTTGTGAGATATTGATTTTGGATAATTAAGGTAGAATTGTGACTTTGTGAGGGAGGTTTAGATGTTTCTTTCAGTTACTACTTACTGCTGAGCTCTTTGTTAAGCTGAGCACTTTCTTAGGTTGGAAGATTTTGATTTGATTGTGTTATTATGATTATTATTTTAATTATATTCTTTTTTTACTTTTGCTGTAAATTGCGTTCTCATGATTATATTTGGTTAATGGTTATGTGGGTAACCTTCTCTGTTTCAAAGAGTTTTAGCAACATAGGTTACTGCTAATTATGTTTACTGTGCATACTGGAATCTCAATGAGAAACACAGTGGCTGTAAAGCGGCTCAGCTAGCTGTAGCTGTGTGACCAGTGCATCTATATCTGCTACACCATCGACTCAACAAGCTATAGTGTGTGCAATGCATTCTGTTCTTGTTTTGATAGAGTTGTAATTTTTTCTGTTATGTTTATAAGAGCCTTCCAGTACTTGCATGGCTATTTTAAATCTACGTATGTACGCACGATAAGTTATCTGTGGTGTATGAATGCTGTTATTCATTTCATATATACCATACCTGAGAACTTACCTTTTGGTCACTGCCTGAACACTGATTGTGTTTGCGTTTGAGCAGTGTGTTACTGGTGTGTGGCGTGTCAGGACAAAGTTCACAGTATAAATTATGGTTAAGTTATGGGTGGTTAAGTTCAGTCATGTTCTGGTAGAACATTGAGCTACCTCCTTCATGAGATGAAGTGTTTGTGACCACGCTTCACTAAGCTTCTGCATATGTAAAGGTATACGGGCCAGTCCGGTCCTGGGTCACCCGATCTTCCCACTGACAGCTAATATTAAACTATAAACGGTCTTATGATGACCTGGAAGGGTTTGAAGCTCTGATTATTTGACTATCATAAAGTTTGTTGATAAAGTCTCGATTTTGGTGAAAACATTCGAATTGCCTAAAATACTTGATCAGCTTCAGCTGTGTAAAACAAGGCTTTCCAATATGTTGGCACCTTCTTAGAAACAAATAACCATTACAATGCAGTTTATCACAGGTCTCTCAAGTTCTGGCTTGTGGATACCATATTTATTTCAGCCTATTATCGCAGAAACAAGTACTAATGTGTTGTTTAACTTGATCCCAGATGTTGCATTGCATGAAGGTTATATTAATTAGTAAGATTGTTTTTGTTACCGATATGTGAGATGTGCAGTCACTCAGGAACAAATGCGAAAAAAACATTCTAAGAGCTGGTAATGGTGCAGTTACAAGTGCAGATTGAATGGGTGTCACTAATGCTAAAAGACTGAAGAGGAAGCTCAGTCTCTAAAGCTAGCCTGAGAGGCAGCGATGAGCACAATGTGTTGACAACTTCAATTTCTTAACCTCAACACATTAGCTCGGTGGACAGTCCTCTCCCTCGCCATCAGATCTTCCAAGGTGCAGTCAGTATGTTCATTACAGCTGAGTTAGCTAGATGATCTCTGGTGAAGTGGGGGGGAGGGATTTGAACCTCTTGATTAACAGTCCAGTCCGGTAACCACCACACCACTGAGGACTCAAACCTGTACTATCAAGCACCATTTTGTCTTGATCACCTTTACTATAGACTAGTATAGAGTAGCCCCTAAATACAGATAATAGATTAATGTGTAAAAGATAATTTGTTGTATGCACACAGTTTTTTTGCCTTGGCAGAACTTACGTTTTCTTCTCTTACTTCGTAATCTGATAGCAATTTTGCGATTATTCTAAGAAAATCTGATGGAGTACAGTGTAATATATTGTTTTCTCGTAACACTTTAATAAAGATGAGTGGACGACTGACGTGATAAAATACTTGTTGTTAAAAAATTAAAGACGTCATCATGTATTGTAAGCAGGACATCCTTCATTCCATATACATTTTTTCCTCTGTCAGATTATTTCATAATTAAATAATTACAATTATAAATTGTATTGTTTGTTGTTGCAGGTAATATCGAATATTCCTGTCCAGCGAATGGTACTTGTGAAATAACGAAAAGACGAAGGAAGGCCTGTCAGGCGTGTCGCTATCAGAAGTGTCTAGTTATGGGAATGCTCAAAGAAGGTAACCAGGACTTTTAGAAGCTTTTTGATTGCTTTTTGGCGATTTATTTTGTCACTGTGTTTAACTTTGAAGTCTTGAATTTAGACTGATTGTCTGTTTTTCGCTTTGCATTGTTCAGTTTTAAATGAGAATTTATCTGCGTTATTCACGGTGTTTGCTTGTAGTTTGTTCTAAATTCAGTGTTTCATCATGGCTTTCAACTGCGGATATAGCGAACCATATTGCTCAGAACTCCTGTTATCATGCTTGTTAATGACTCCCATTGTCCTCAGCATGCACCAACAAACCACAGATAGCTTTAGTGATAACATGACACAGTTATGTTAGCATTAGTGATAACAAACAGCAATTATCATTCATGATTAAGATTATATACGGGTTATATCCAACATCAGTTGGTAGAATTGCCTAGATTCTATTGAATATTGCGGAACAAAAATTATGCAGATAAAAAGATCGGACACTAAAAAACTAGGTCAGCGTACAAACATAGGCTGTGCACGAGCCCAAACTTCCATAGAAGTTTTGCTGTGGTTGGCCCATCTTCCTGGAATTATTTTTCTAATTATAACCTGCCACATGAACCACCCTCAGCCTCTCTTTGTCTCTCTGATCTGCAGATGCTCAGAGACCATTCTGTTTCATTCTGGTTTCTTTGTGTTAGACCAAGAGCTTCTCTGATGAGTCTTATCTCAAAAAGTGTTATATAAAATATAAATTAGCAATTTTTTAAAATAACTTTATTTAAAATACAGTGCAAAAGGGCAGATTACCATCATAGACTGGTGTTAGATGTGCTGACAAACACACAGATGGATGCATGCAAAGAGAAAGACACATGCTTACACACACAGACAAACACAGCCAGGCTCACAAAATTTTTGTTTTAGCACAGGGTTATTGTTAAACTCAGTACTCTAGAGATTGTTGTAGTCTGGCCGGGTAGTCACCATATCTGACCAGATAGACATATACCTGTCAATGTGTGCAACTAAACGCCTTTCTGGAGCCTCTCTCTTCAAGAAACATGATTTATGTATTCGATCTAACCAACTGCCAGTGTGTGTATCACTTTTGTGGCTGAAATGAAAGGATTGAAAAGAAGCATTGAGCTCACCACAGTTACGTCATTCCGTGACCCAGATACAATATAATGAGCAGAGCGGCTGGCAGTCATAACATGTCCAAGATACCACTTCAATCATAACATCCTAAATAGCAAGTTTAGAGCTCTGTCTTCTGTGGTAGTTGGAGCAAATGCCACTCCATTATAACCTCTATAGTTGATCAATGATCACTCCATCCGGACGAGTGCTATGATACTTGCCTTTGTGTTTTAATACAACTAAGCTATTTTAGCATGAGTTCACAACTTTTCACAAGTATTGTTGGCCTATTATTATTATTACTATTATTATTATTATTATTATTATTATTATTATTATTACCATTGCTATTATTATTACCATTGCTATTATTATTGAAGATAAAATGGTGGTTGGCCAAGTGGTCTGGAATGGCCTTCCTTTAGAGATACGCCTACAGTTCCTACACCCTAGGACCTTTTCAGAATTCTTCCTCACCAAACTTTAAATTTTTTGGGGGTCAGGAGCGCCTCTGAGTAGTTTTCTGGAAGGGGCATTATGTAGGTTTTCAAATGAATTGAAGCAGATACAGGCTGTAGTGGATTAGCTATATATATGAAACTGGTAAGTTTTATGCCGAGTAAAAAAATGACATGTATAAATGTGTGAACGAGCAGATTGAAAATTCACAATTTTGTGGCCAGGACACCATCAACACACCTACTTACCCATATATTTACCTTGTGCACATATATACATATACGCAGAGTTGCATGTATAATTGTATATGTACATAGTTGCGTATATATTTATACATATATACATATATATATATGCGTTAATTTAAAAACATGAGAATCGCTAATCTTGATTAATCAGTCTTTTTCAAATATGGAATATTAATATCAGCTTTGTTTTAAGAATCTGATTAGTTGTTATGTTTGGCATGGATCAAAAGATCATTTGCAGAGCTGGTATATATAGAGCTCTGCATTGATTACCTTGTTAATCCTCAACCTAGTGCGGATCTGTCTCTGTAATTATTGGTGGACATGCCTGTTGTTTCTCACCTGTGTGTGGCATACAGGTAAAACCAGTGCAAATGTCAATGTTTATTAAAGCAGTAAAGAACTTTGATGCTATGTGAGGTTAAAATGTATAATTTTATGCTAGTTTTATTGCTTTAATATATATGAGAGGGTGGTGCCATATAGTCTAGATGGGGTGGCCTAGTCTAGTAGTTTTGTTAGGTCCCAATGGAGTGGGAGGTCAAAGACTTTTTTAGATTTCTGCTCCACCTATTCCCCTAAAGCCAACACATCTATAATGAGTAAATTGAGGGCACAGGTGGGATGGGTTGGTCTTAGCATAAGAAATATGGGAATGCCCTGCTAGCACAGTGGGTTTAGTTTGTCATGTAGATTTTTGATTTGTTAACTGTATGATTTCTTTGTATGACAGAACCATGCAGAATTGCTATTTACTTAGCTGTAGCACTAATTCTGATGTAGTGCAGTAAAGACATGTATCCCGACTTAAAATTTAATTTGGTTTTATAATATATTTCTTATGATTCTCAAAGTTAGCTCAGCGATTATGACAATTTCAGGCACTTCTGAGTCAGAGTCACCATTGCTACTGTAATTGCAATCTATTGTTTTATTAATATTTGTTTGATTATCTTCGTAGCATTTGGTTATGAGCTTACTCAGCTAAGGGCTTGTGTGTGACCGGTGCTATTAAATGCTTTGTTTACTGTGCACTCTGGTCTTCTGCCATGGATATCACAGCCACACAGATTATCCACTTGTCAAATTCTGGCACAATCTATAATTGTCTGTTGATTCTCTTAAAATTGGCATCCAGATTCCCAGGGTGTTTTACCATTTGCCTGCATTTAATGTAGTTAGTTGCTCTGCAGACCTCCAGTTTCAGTGTGATTGGATAATATATTGTTTGTTATTGAGCAATCAGGCATTATTGCGGTATTAGAGTGGTTGATTTGCTGGTTGACATTTTGACCTTTAGTCAACCTGTATGGAGTTTGAATCTTGATGTATTGTGAGAAATAAGAGAATTTACTGAGCACTTTGTTGTTCAGTGCAAAGCCATAGCGATATGATAGATTGTTTGGTGAGAATTAAAGATACTTTAAATCAGTTATGCTTTGAAACCCTGAGTTGCTTTGATAAAAATACACAAGGCTTCTTTTTAAACAATCCAGTTTGAATTTCTGATGCAAGAATCTAAGATAGAATAAAACATTTCTCAGTTTAGCTGAATTTTGAGTTTCATTGGCTTGTTCTATGCACAGGAATCTCAATAACAAGATAATTATATTTATTTCTTTATCGGAAGTTGATTTTATCCATATTGTTTTATCAGAACAACATGTGTTAACAGGCAGAACTTTTTGCTTTAGGGAACATTTAGGGCATATTTGTTTTGGACGACATATGATTTCTGGAAGTCTTAGCTCGGATTCATTGCACATTTTTGTAGCTCATATTATGTGGTTCAACTGCAAATGTTGTGTCTACAGGGTTTCTTTTAATAACAATGTACTTGAACCTACTTCTGCAAACAAATCTTTCACCATTTTCTCTATTATTCTTGGCATTTCGAGTATATACAGGAAAAGAAAGAGAAGAATAATGTTGATTGATGGTGCGGCAAGTAACCTTCCACTCAGAAAGTTGAGTGGGTGGGATGCCACGTCGTGTGGAACTGCAGCTCAACAAATGTCTGAGCACTGCTCTTTCTTCAGGTTGCTTCTTCATTCGTGTGAAAGCGACCTTTGTCTTTGAATTGGTTCAGTTTCATTCCAACTGTGGCTCTCGAAAGTGGTGCTTATATATGGCTCGGCGTTTGCGTCACGTTGAGAAAACTTTTCCGAGTACCGGTAGTTAGAAAAAGCTGTTATTTATTTGTATTGCCAGGATCTGTTTATGAGGCTCCTTTTCATTTACACGAGAAATAAAAAGAATGTTTAAAAACTGCACTCATTTATACACTTCACCAAATGTTGCTTTTTAGTTAAGCTCGTTGCAATGATGCCTGCTGACAGTAGACACTGGTGTGTCTCAACATTAGTTGTCTGGTTTTGTGAATATATCATTGTAGCCAGTCTAATGACATCAAAGGCAATGCTATTGTCTCAACACAGACTACAGTGACAGATACTGCCTGTCAATACCAAACAAATTATTTCATATTGATCCTGCCTTTGATATATCACCTGCATGGAAATAGTAGAAGAAAGGTGAGAAAAGTGGATTTTACGCAAAGCAAAGATTTAATCTTAATTTAATGCCGTGACATCATCCTACGATGACTTCCCAGATCTACTTGCAATTAGAACGAGCACAATAAACTACGCCTAGAAGTCGAAGACAGAGCAGCAGAATGTAAAGGTAGTGAAGTCGGAAGAAAGCTAAGTACTGGAAAAACAGGGATGTGATGGCCATTCAAATATTTATTGATTGCTGCTGGACGATATTTTATCATTGTCTTGTCCGATAGATGCATTCTTTGCCTGTGAATGCGTGCTACTGTATTCATTCTGCTTCTCATGTTCTTAAGAGAATGATTTGAATGTGAATAGCATTTGCTGTGTAGTCTCTCATGTCTAGACCAGTCGGCATGCTCAAAAGCGATTTTGCTCGATACTTGCATTTTAAAAAACTCCTTTTTATTTTTAGCTTTTCAGTGTCTTCTTTGTATTGTCTGGCTGTGGGTGCATTAATTATTTGTTTTCTTTGATGTGTTTTTGTGGCCAGATTTCACTTGATCGAGCACTTGTTGTTGCCGAATTTTACGAGAGATGTCTTCGCTGTTTAACCTTTAGCCAGTGGGCTTCTGTTGCAAATGCTCGTTCTTTTGGTGCAGCAGCTTTAGTGGTGCCAGCATCTCTGGCACATGCTCTGCTCTTATTACGAGTGAATTGTGTGCGCTTATTATTGCCGAAAGCAATCTTTTTTTGCTGCTGACCTCAATGCATTCCCAATTTCCCTGTATTCATCTAGTCCAATAGCTTTCTGGTGACTTGATTACCTGGGCATGTCGATACATCTTTGTGCGTACATTAAATTTATGTTTTTACCTTTGCCCACCATTTTCATGCAGATTTATCAATGGCAGATCAGTGTGAAATTTTCACTGAGTTAACAAACTTGTGATTCATTAAGTTTTGTTTATTTCATTCGTTTGGCTTGTATTGTCTGTGTTGGCGATAACACTGGAGCTTAGTCTTGTTCAGAGGAGATTGGACTAAGTCTGCAAATTCCGCATTGCACTGCTTGATGATGAATGTGACTGTGCTGTGTGAGAAGACAGGTGCTGGTCAGTTCATATCAAATATTGCTTAGGCATATGTAATTACAGGTAATTGTTTAATATCCACACACAATGGTTGTGCCACTTATCCTGTGTAGCACTAAGAACACTGAAATTGGGTTAAATGGGAACTGTTATTCAATCATGTGTTGCATGTGGGTGTTGAACTTTGGGCATCTATGGAGATGTGGACCACTGTAGGTTGGTCCATCTATACTTCTGAAAATGCAGCTGGAGCTGGTTGGATAGCTTTTGATGGGATTGACGTCAGATGGAACTGTTACTTATATATAATATTATATATATATATATTATATATATATTTAATTATGTATAATGTGTATATATATATTGCTCATATTTTACTTTTCTGTATCTCATCAGACCAACCCTGGAACTGATTGTATGGTCAATCTGCTGGAGTGCCACAGATATCTGATATTGTGACCTAATTCTAGTCTGATTGGTTTAATGGTTTGGATGCCCTGATTGCTGTTAAACCTATATATGGTGTTGTTGTTGCCCTATATGTTTGGATGGCTGCATTCAGATATGAAAAAGATTTACTGGGTAAACTGTTGTCACTTGTGTACAGCTCTGCTGTTTTGATGGGCCATTAAAAATAGACCAAAGTCCTTTCAAGGGTGGAACTTTGTATGGATCGCATAATTATTATGGCTTTCAATGAGCTGTGTATGCAGACTATGACATGGCTTTGATACATTAAATATGCAGTCAAAACATAACTTGCATTCTGCTTCGCTGGTAATTTATGCCATGGGTGAAAAGGCAGCCACTTGAAAGGCAAATGACTGGACAAGTATGAATTTGTTTTGACCGATGAGGGATAGCTTGGGCTTCATTTATTTGTCCTGGGAATAAAAGCAAAGGTTGTCATGGCTGGGAAAACCGCGCAGGTATCACTGGCTTTTTGTCGGCTTATGACTCTTGACGAAGCGAAGCGTGGCTCTTGTGTTTGCAGTGGCTTTTGTGTTTGCCATTACTGTTTACACAGCAATTCCAAAGCATCCATGTTGCTGATGTGGAATGTGGTCGTTTGTTATGTGCTTGTAAAATAGACTGGACTGTGTGGGGATGGATGATTGGTGGGTGGATGGAATAATGGTTGACTATAATTGATGGGTAATGGGTTTAGATGGATGGACGAGTGTGTGTGTGGGTGGGCGGGCGTGTGGATGGATAGATGGATGGATGGCCAAAAGGATGGCTGGCTGGCCCTACTGAATGGTTATGCTGCTGTTACATCATTGACCATGCTGCATGGTTTTGTATTACATGATAACTACAAGCAAATGAGTAGTTGTCCAATATATGGATCAAAATCCTTACTACTGGCAATTTCTTCACTTATGCTCACTTGGTGACGACTCAAGTGTGGCAGCAGTCTTTGTTTGAGCATTTTGAATTGCAATGCTTAACTGACAACTACTCCAAAGTTCCATGTTCTGATGGCACTTAACTGTAGTGGAAGATATTCGTTGAGTTTGAAAAATTGAGGGGCTGTAATGAATGTGTTGCATTTTTAAAATCTAGCACAGTCATCATAATATTTATAGCTTAAGTTGTACAGTGGACTCCATGTGCTAAGCTTATTTAAATTGTGTGAGTCATACTGTGGTAGCAGCATGGCTGTGTTATGGCGCCATAGAAATTGTCGTCATTACATATATTACATTACTGTGGGGCATGGTGGTATAGGGGCATGTTTGGTGCCTTGGAGCTGGAAGGTTGTGAGTTTGAATCCACCTCAAGCTGCCATGCATCGACCCTGAGCATTACATACATATGTACGTACATACATAATTGTCACATTATTGCAAGGTTGCTTAGGTGGCCAATGGTCATACTTTGAATCTGAAATAAATTGTGATTTATGTCCGTGGCTGCACATGATTAAATATTGGACAGACTATTGCAATAAATGGATTTTACAAAGATAGTGAATTGTTAATTGAGATGATGAACAGAAATTGTAATCGTAATTGTAATCGTAATTGTAATCGTAATTGTAATCGTAATTGTAATCCACGTAACTTGCGTTGTAGGAGTGCGGGTCGACAGAGTTCGTGGCGGTCGGCAGAAATACAAACGCAGCAACGATTCATCTTTGCTGATGGTTACGCAATCATCTCAAGCGAAGAAGCCATCGATATACGGTGGTAGGTCACCTTTCGATTGTAGGACCTTCTATCTGGAATTACTTCCCTTCAAAACTGTGTAACTTAATACATCTCATCAATGAAACTTTGTTTCATAAATCTCTCAAGTCTTTTTTCTTTTGCTCTGGCTGGGCTGGGAGCGCTCCTGAATAGCTTTTCTTGAAGGGTCGCTGTATAAGTTCATAGAATGAACGAATGAATATTAAGTGATTATGTTAAAGATCTCTGATTTGCTAATTAATGTCCGCATGCTAGGCTATAAATTGATGTAATTAAAGTTTTGTAATTGATATATATATAACTGTTGACTACAGAGATTATGTAATGCATCCTGGAATTAGCTTGTTACTGATGATGCTATAGAAATTTTTGTAATTAGAAATGCAGAACAGGCAGTACAGCTTTAGTCATGTACTAAGAAAAGTTAATAACCAGTATAATTGACCTTTGTACGTCTAAATTATTATTACTCAGTGCCCGTGTTCATTGCTTAATACGCAGTAATGGTAAATGGTTACAGTAATTTCTGTAGAATTGATTAAATATGACATCAAATTTCATCATCTATTTTAAGATTTTTCTTCTCTCGAATGTATTGATTTTTTTCTACCCATGTTCTGGTGATTTGACGTTGGATTTATGTGTAGTTAATGTCTATCGTTAAAACTGAATGTTCTTTATTGTATGTTTTTTAGAAAATAAGATGATTGCCTCACTGTTGGCGATTGAACCGGAGAAAGTATTTGCGATGCCAAATGACACGCTGGCGGATGATGAATACAAGCTAATGCTGACGCTATCCGACCTTGCTGACAGGGAACTCGTTGCAACAATTGGCTGGGCCAAACAAGTACCAGGTCTCTGGAGTTTAGTCGTCTTGTTGTGAGGCATGACCTGTACATAAGATCCCAAGTCCTTTTATATGGACAGTGGTCTGTCATAGCGGGTGAATGTCCAATAGTGTCCGGGTAACGCTTATTTGTCATGGATTTGTGTTGATCTTGCACAATGCACATGGATGTGTTCATTGTGTGGTGTCCATTCAGATGGGCAGCTATCGCAATTGATTTGTGCGTGTGGTCACGGTAAAATAATTTTAGCAAGAGCTTGAAAATGCAAAGCAGAAGATAAAGAACACGGTTATTTTTTCACAGAGGTTTCTATTATGTCACTTTCTCAGTTTCATGTTGTGTATAATTTTGTAATATTAGTGCTTTAGTGAAATTTGTTAAAAACCAAAAAGTAGTAGTTAAAAATTGGAAATCGAATTTCCAGGGGGGGCTAGTGCCCCCCCCCCTTACCCCTATGTGTGGGCGCCCATGGTGATGCCTGTTTCCTGAAACATCTTTTAATCCAGACAGTCATTTGAACCATCAACCTCTTGAATGGCAATCCAGCAGATTAATTATTAGATAATATATTGTGTGCCTCTTAAATGTGACCTAATTAGGGGCATTGTATATCTATCATGACATGTAATTTACTGTTATGTGCTATCTGCAAGTACCTAATTGTAGCTTAGGTCTGCTGTCTCTTGCACGTGACACTGAAAGTCACTAAATTTCAGCTGTGTGTCTTGCAGACATCCGTTATCCATTCATACTATTTTGCTACTGTGTAGAATGGATTATGAAACAAATGGGTCTCTCAGCCAGCTAAATAAAAATATGATAAGTTAAAATCAGCAATGGAGAAGGGACTGTGTCTGATGATTTAATTGTTGTCATCCTGGTTGGGGTCAATCAGTATAAAACGAACTCTGTGTTTGAGGATGTTGAATGAATGTAAAAACTCTTTGTATCAGATTACGGTGTAATTTAATTGTAAATCTGCGATTATGTAGCAACTCCGAAATGTACTGCGACCACTCAGTCTTTCTTGAGTAATTGCCAGTGATAAGGTTTTGATGCTTCTTCGTATTGCCATCCTAGCTTGTGTTACGATACGGACATTATGCTAACAATAGCCCTCGTTCAGATCACTTGTGGGATCACGTGTTTTACTGTAGATGCTATCCCCCTAATATTTAGAATTATCTGCCCTAAAAATTCCTCTTGCTATGCCCGAATATTTAGAACTATCTTCCCCAAAAATGCCTCTGTTCGCTGTCATCATCATTTAAATTGCTTGTCAAGACCAACTACTTTACTCCTTTCACTGCTTGGCTCCATCTTGACCCATACCGAACAATCATCTGCACCTGATATTCAAATTGACTGCCGATGAGTAAAAAGTACTTTAATAAATAGATGTTCATGCTTGCTTTATTCATTCATTCATTCAAGAATTTATATGGCGCTTCTTCAAGGGGGACTACTCAGAAGCGCTCCCGACTCTAGCACGGCAAAAATGAACCGTTTTGAGTTTGATTTTAAAAATGTTTAAGTAATAACCCCAGAAAGTAGACGTAGCTCCTGTGGGATCCCATTCCAGACAACTGGTTCGATCACAGAAAAGGCTGTAGATATTCTATTCTATTCTGCATCATTGCAGTTCACAACTCATGCACCTGTTCTGCTTATATTCAGGTTTCATAAATCTTCACCTGCCTGACCAGATGAACCTGTTGCAGAGCACGTGGCTCGAGATAATACTCTTCAACCTTTCTTTCCGTTCAACGCCATACACCGGCATCATGGTCTACGCCGACGACTTCAAATGTTCCATCGATGACTCGTCGAAGTTCGGAACGCCAACCGAACTCGACCTCATCAGTCGGAAGCTGAGCAGGAAGATGTCTGACCTTGCCGTAACAAAGGAGGAATACATCCTCCTCAAGACAATGCTACTTCTTAACCCAGGTAAATGAATTGGTCAGGATGAACTGATAGCTTTAATAGTTAGATGTAAAGGAATTTCCCAACACTGGGATGACCAGTAGCTACGAGCTATGTTGTCTGTCCCCCCCCCACCCCCTGTAGAGAGGTTGAGTCCCGTGTATATGTGCGTGCGCGTGAACCTCCTGCATATCCGGTTCCAGGCAGTTTTTTGCTAAATGCTGAAATTATTTTCTTGATTTATATTTAACGTCATTTTGGCAAGCATTGGAGCATGTCTCTGGTTAGGGTTTCGTGAAACAAGACAGAACTTTTAATCTCAAATGACAATTAATTACTTGCTGGATGTAAACGTCAACAATTTCTGAGGATTGGTTTCTCTATGGCACAAGCATCCGAGAATAGGATATGAATAGATGCCTTCCCTTGCTGATACTGTGGAATATGTGTGAGCGTATGCAAGGTGTTTTAACATTCAATGTAGTGCCTATATAGTAAATTCCTTGCAACAAACTATCTTTATATTCTCGGCTAGTGATTCTGCTTGACTGGTGCATTAGTTGTTTAGTTATCATCACCATAGTCAGTCACAGATTCAACTCATTTGTGCAGTGTTTTGATTGTGTAGCATATATAATCAGAAGTTATGCAGCAGAGAAATCTCCTTTTACGCTGCACTACTTTTGTGTTTCTATTTTTCTCACAGACGTTAGCGTCAAGAATCCAGAAATGGTGCAGCAACTGCGTGAGCGCATGCAAGATGCCTTGCTCGAGTACGAGATCGCTCGTGGCCAGTCGAGCCATCGGCGCATGTGCAGCCTATTGTTCCTCTTTCCGTTACTGATGCACGAAAAGATACTTGCACGCGAGTTCTGGCTCAACGTCAAGAAGAGCGGGCGAGTCGTACTGCACAAACTTCTGAGCGAAATGCTCGACTTCATGTACTCATAGTGCGTTGTTGTAGTCGTGCGTTGCATTGTTATCATCATCCAGGAAAGACCAATTCAGGCAATACATACTTGCAGACAGTGAACACTTAGAGACAGTGACTGCTTTTAGGGAGTCCTTCTTCTCGGCAGCGATCATATAGATTGTTTCTGGTAGACTGTAAGTTTTTAAAAGGTTAGACCACTTTGTATCTGACTGGGTGCTATCGTCTTTGACCTGTTCGTGTGAAACGCACAGTTGGTGTTGAAACGCACAATAGGTGTTGAAACGCACAGTTTGTTGTATGGTTTGTAACTGGGGTACGTCTCCAGCTGCTACACTTGATCTCTTTGCCAGTTCTGTGGTTCTGCATGTAGTTGAGAAGATATCAAGAAGGCTGGAACTAGTGTTGCAATACCATGCGCATGAACGACTAATATTTCTGTGATTATAACATGGGATAACTTCGTAACTTAGGAACTAGTTTTGCTGTGCGTAGCAGGAAAGATGCCCAAAAGGTCCTGGAATCAGATGTGATAGATTGTGAAGAAATGTGCATGCACTACTAATGTTTCTCTTATTGATATGCTAAAGATGCTACCTTAAGAATTTTAGTATTAATGACAACACCTTTTGCTGTGCGTGGCAGTTAAGGTTCAGTTGTGTTGTATAGTGGAGAAATTCTTATATGTCAGCGTATAAATAATGTTCCTTTGATTCATGTGAGAAGGTTCACAGCTGTGTAAGATACTATTATTAATGACAATACAATAGAGTCACAGATGCAAAACAGCAAAAATTAGTACCTCTTAGTTGACAGTAAAGTTTAACATGTACGGGGTGTGTAACGTTACTGTTTCGTATTCATTTGTCAGTTTTCCATTTGGCCACAATAAAATTGGCTTGAAGCATCTAATTTTGCATAGTTGCATGTTTTCTCTTTGCATGTTTGTTCTCTAGAAATTTTTCCCTAAAGATGAAAAGCTTGCAGTTCAATGGGAAGAATATTTTTGTGTCGTCTGTCAGGGCTGGGATTGGCTGTTTCCATTATTATGTAATCATAGCCCAAATTATTGTATTTTATTGTAATAGCATTTTTGTTTGATTTTAACTTCTTTAATTAAATTGGCTATTGCGCATGCTTTTAAATTGACTTAAATTTAACTGGCTAGATATAAGTTGTTAGTTCTGTGTTTCTCCAAGAAGTACCGTGTAGTTCGCCTTGGTCTGTTCATGTTTGTATTTTATCAAACTGTTTGGTTTACCTGTCGCTTTAATCTGAAATACAATTATTGCATATCAGACAGCATTCTTAAATCCAAAATGCATTGGAGGCCTTTATTGATATATGTAGCTTGCCCACAAACATGCACAATTGCACATACATTGGGCCCATTTCTTGCCTGCATTGTGCCAATGATGTTTTGTATGGGCCTGATTTCAGCCCAGCAAACATTGCTACCAGGGTGATACTGATATCTGTTATCTTTTATGAATTTTGGAAATTGTGTTTCAATTTCTGATCTCCCTGTGCTGTGTTGCAAAGACTTTCAGTTTGTTTGCTTTACCTTCTTTGACCTATTGTTCAATAGAAAGCTTGGGTCTTGTACCAAAATTGATGAAAATTTTCATACGGTCTGTATAGAGTATTTGTTGTTTCTTTGTTCTGTTCTGTTGATCTGTGGCCTGTTTCCTTTATTCTAAAACAGTTGCAGTACAAGATTTAGTGTGTGTGAGCTAAGGCAAAGCCACTTCTGCTGGTGCAGTGAGGTAGGGTTACGTTCTGGACTAAAGGACGCCCTCTGTTAAATTATGACAATGTGCCCTCTTTTGCTACCTTTTGATTCAATTACAGATAAAAGAATTTGTTGATGTTATACACAAGAAAGGTGTAGGATTTTTTAAATTGTCATTTTGTGGAAAATTGGAATTTATTTGGATTTCAGGTGTTTAGGATATTTGTTAGTAGCTTAATAGTACGTGTATCTTTTGCAGCATGTTATTATGCTATCTGGATTCTGGACCCATTGTCTTTTAAATTTATGATTTTTGTTTTATACTAAAGTTTTCTTTGAACTACAGTATTTGAAGTTTAACAGAGTCGAACATCAATGTTTGCAGTTTAATGATTAATTTTACCACTTATAATGAACTTTGGCCAAAACTCTTTTGCAAGGTTTTTACAGGGTAAATTAAGAGTAATTTGTGGCGATAATTTTTAAAATTGAAGCTTACCATGCAGAATTTTCAGAGAGCTTCAGCCAAATTAGATTAATGTTGAGTAAAATGTTGATAAATGCAATTTATGTTCTTATCTGTTTAGAATTGGCATGAAGGCTTTCTGGCTTTAAAGCAGAGGTGTCAAAGAGCTGGCCCGCGGGCCATTTCTGGCCCGCCGACGATTTTTTTCTGGCCCGCGGAGCCTTCCCTAAAGATTACAAAATTAGAGGATAAAAGTTCAAATTGATTATTATAGGCTATCTTACAGTCAGCGCCAAATAAATGGAAGTTTTGTCTTACTGACGTCACTTTTGCTCAGACGCACAGCTCTGCGTAGCCGTAGACTGTGTAGCCTATCTGTGATTTACGGTTGGTTTTTAACAAAATTATGAAAGTTACGAAACACTTATATTAAGCTATTAAAATGTTCTGGGAATTGGCTGGCCAAGCTCGGAGCTCCCTCTCAGATCCCTATCCAATTTTGCTCAGAAGCTTCGACACCCTGGCCCGCCACATGTTAGAAGATGTTCACACTGGCCCGCCACTTGTTGGAAGATGTTCACACTGGCCCGCCACTAAAAAAGGTTTGACACCCCTGCTTTAAAGGCACCGACATGTTGGCAATGCCTTTTATTTTAGTACCAAAGAACACTGAGGGAGGTGTGCATTTTTAGTTTTGTGAAGTTATTTAATTTTAATTTTCGTACTTTATTTCTGTGAAGTGAACACAGATGAATGCATGGTTCTAAATTTGTTGATTGCTACAGTAGTCTGTCTGGTTATTTGCGATGTTAATATGTGACCAGCTGATGCCTTTTTATTTTATTTTTATGTGTGGTGTTAAGTTTATCAGATACAGTGCTGACTAATGGCTGCATACTTAACGCACAAGTTGTTGGTTAAGAACTTTTGCTCGGCGAGAATTTTTTCGTTGTTGAAGGATGCTGCTTGTGGTCTTGTTTTTGTTTTTGTCTGTGATCGAACCTTCGAACCTTGTATGGCCTTTGGTCTTTAGGGTGCCATTAGAGCATAACAAAACCGGAATTTCACAACTACTTTGATCAAACACGGAGAAGACTTGGCTGCCAAAATGTTCTGTATTCCTCAGCTGACAGTATCTTTAAGCTAAATCGTATTCCAATGTACTGGAAGCTAAGTAGTGTTAAGGTACATCGAAAGGGAATCATATAGTTGAATTAGAAATATCAAAAATTTTCGTTGATTTGTCTTAGCACTATGAAGATTTGTGACATCTTTTTCACTAAACTTGCAGTGCTGCCAAGCATACGTTTTGTTATGAATTTCACTTAAACTTGTAGGTTTGAGACTGGTTATTATTGACTGGTGATCTTCATACCCTTAAAACTACTGCTGCTTTGGTTAAGGTATGGTAGTTAATGCTGGTTATGAATCTTGAATGTGCAGTTGGTCCAGGGTGGTACCACTGGTACGTCGGACTTTGCGCAATTATGTTGTAGCAAACATATCACAAGGCAGACCTGATTGTTTCTTGAATAGGACGCGTTCTGAAGGCAAGTTTATATATGAGTTTTGTAAAAAAATGGACTAATCTGAGATTAGAAAGAGACCGTTGAAGATATTGCCATTAATGTGTATATATTGTAAGGATTTTTGTAGTTACGGCGTGTGTACTGGTATGGGTGTTTCGTGTTTGTAATAACGACTGCATACTAAGCAACCTAGACATCTATGTGTTGTAATTTTGTAGATTACATAGCATGTGTGTTTGTAGGCCATTAATACTGTTCCCGATTCTTGGTTATATTATATGTGTAAGCACGGCTGCGATAAAGATTTAATGCTTTAGCCTTCTTTTCTATACAGTTCAGGTATTGATTGGTAGTGATTTTAAGTTGGTTGCAAGAAATATGCCAGCCGTAATTTAGGATGGCGTTTGCAATTGCGTTTTTTGTATGTTGTTGTTTTTCAAAATAAATTTGTTACGCAGCGTTTCCTTGGAATAAAGTTTAGGCATAATAATGCATGTTGATTTCGTTGAAAC
The DNA here is from genome assembly GCA_945859605.1 of Lumbricus rubellus. Lineage (NCBI taxonomy): Eukaryota > Metazoa > Annelida > Clitellata > Crassiclitellata > Lumbricidae > Lumbricus > Lumbricus rubellus. Next base: position 11,810,979 of record OX243816.1, read on the forward strand.
CAGTTGCTTTTTGCAGGTTGATAGCTAGTTAGTTTTGTGTACAGAACAATCTTGATTGATTCCTTATTATTAGTTAACATGTAATAAGTCGGTTGGTTAATATGTAATAAGGTCAGATGTGTAATTATTTGTTTTAGAAATTAATGTGCAAGACTTGTTCATTGAAGCCATTCATAAACATAAAAACTTTGAAATATGCATCTGTTGTTGGCAACTGCAAATGTTGTAAAATTTTGCGGTGTTAACGTGATTGAAAGTGATTGGGCGTTTGTATCTAATAGGGCAATTAAAAGGAACTAATGCTTGCTAAACAGGAATTAAAAGGAATTAATGCTTGCTAAACAGGAATTTGTTAGTAGATATAGATGTGAAAATATATATTAGCATGAAAAATAGTGGAACGTGTTGCCCAAAAGAATGGATTGGATATTGCCCTTCGTTATTTGATGTGTAGGCACGAATTAGTTTGAACAAGGTACTAGAACAAGTAGCTAGTGCAGGTGCAATCACAGTTCAAATAAATTCTCAGCAGGGCAAAGTTTCTGCTAGCCTTGGGGCGGGGCAATGACCAGACAAAAGGCTTTTTTATCAAGGCAATTGCCCTGCTGTAGTGCTGCCACTGTGTTTCTTGGTTGATGTTATATGTGACTGCTAGTTTAGTTGAAGACGAAGTTTCTGTTTTGTTGTGATTGTATCTGAGAATGACTGCAGTTTGTTCTGTAATTCCCCATCAGCAGCGTGTCACACGGAATGTGTTTGCACATTGTTTATTTCAAGGGTAAAGATGGCGAAACCAGCTATTCTCGGTTACGTTACTTAAGAACTACTCTTCAGACATTTTCAAATTATTAATGTCCTTAAAGAAACAATAATTCATGTGCAAGTATTATTTCAGATAAATTTTGCTAAAGAACATCTACAATGTATATCCTTACACATCCACGTATATTATGTTGACTATAGGATAAGCATGGGCGGAGTTTATCAGGGGCTAGGGGGAGCTAAGCCCCCCCCCAAGAAGGCCCAGATTTAGCTTTTTTACCATGAAAATTATATCTTTTTCCGGACTTAGCCCCCCTAAGAAGGCATTAGCCCCTCCAAGAACGGAAACCAAACTCCGCCCATGAGGATAAGTAATTATATTTTGGCAAGTATCTTCTTTATTAAACCAATTTCACGTCTGCACTGGGGGAAATATCTTAAAACATAAATTCAACATATCTGGCGAATTAATATTCTGAGTAGTCTGATTGCTTGCTCGATGATATTAAAGTGCAGAGAATATTCATTAGGATCAAGCGTGCATTGGGTTCAATGGTGCAGGTTCTCCCCTACTGTCAATATACTGGTTTACATCAAAGTTTAGGTCCAGACTAATGTACATGTAGGTCAAAACTAAAAACAGGTGTATTTTCTAATATTGCGCATTCATAAAATATATAAACAATGTGGAAAGTTCTGGAATTACACAAACATTTCTAAACCCAAATGAAGCAAATTAATATTAATTGCTTGTGTTATGACATACTGTAGATTGTCATTGTATAGATAGCTAAATTATTGTCTACGACACACACACCTACACACACACACACACAGACATACTAGGCATTGCACTATCAGACTATGTCTCTCTGATAGTGCACTATAATATAAAAAGAAATACTAATGATAATAGGCCATTGTACCAGCTGTGGTCTGTGATGTGCACTAGACCGATACTGTGTACAGTATCGGTCTTCCTGTCATTGAGTACCCAGGTGAATTAGGAATGTACAATTGTACATTGCCACCATTTATACATATGGTCGAAATGAGTTGTGTTGCCTTGACTTCACTTGAAAATGCTGCCACTAAACTTCATTGGCATCATAGACAGGCTATTAGACAGCACTTTCGCATTAGGTAATTGGCATCTTACGGCCAGCATTCAAAGTTTCAAACCAAGTAGTTCACTACTGGTTTACCATACAGCCAGGACTTTAGCTATTCATTTCGTTGGCAACAAAGCGCACTTTAGAAATTTAGTTTGAAGCAAAGTTCACATTACGAAAGCCACAGATTGCTTAGTGGCGACTGACTGCTTTTATCTTTAGAGATTTACAATTCGTTGTACTGCTAAATATCAAGTAAATATCAATACAAGTAGTGAGGGTGCTTGATATTGTCAAGTCACTGTCTCAGTGGGCAATCCCAACTTTCTTCTGTGGTCATGTTTGCACTTCAGCCATGAGCCTACAGCTTAAGAGGTCTGTATTGAATGAGAAATTGCTTTAGATGACCTGTTGCTGGTTGACAAGCTTAGTACCAAGTACCAACGTCTGGTACTTGGTCCCACATCTAGCAATTACCGGTATATAGTTTGACGTAGGAAGAACTGCAGTCATTATCTATGCAAAGCAAGAAGAAGTTTTTATCTACGATCTCTTTGTTTATGCATAATGGTAATTGTCTGGTGGACTTCACTTCACTGCATCTTATTTTTTAATAATTGTGGCGCTGCACACCAAAACTAGAAAGGTGATTTTGCAAGATATTGAGTTTGATGCATCATTTCAAAGGTCTTGTCTCAGGCTTCAAAATGACACAAAAATTATTGCTCTAGCTTTATTCTAACTCAAGATATAAAGCAAAAGGTGATCCAATTTAATCAATAAATTAACTTAATTAAAACAAAATAATATGCATATCAACAGCATTAAAATATCTTTAGAACTTGTCTCTTGTAACAAAATAAAAGAATTTTTACGGGTATTTTAGATCAAATTCTGCAAAAAAAAACACACACAAACATACTATTTCCTAAGTTTCTCTGATTTGTAATTTCTGAAGCAATACTGATTTCAGTGTGGACCGCCACAATTATGTTGCTTGTCAATTTATGATAAAAGATCCCTTTACTGCACTGCACAAGGAGACCTGGTTTTTCTTGTGTAGCACAGCATAGCTTTGTCTTTAGTTGGCCCACATTGCCAACATAATTTGTACAGCAACGTACAACTTGAGCTATCTGGCCTTTCTTTGGTCCTTTGCTGTAAGCACTTGATCGACATTCAGTTCCATCTTAGTTTTGTCTTATCAGGTCAGAAAGTATCTGACCTTTTTAAGTGGTGCTATATAAATTTGCAATTACTAGCATATTTGCGCAGCATATTTCGGAGTGCTCGTTTCTTTTTTGTATTCATCTGTGACACTGACTCAGGGGCGCAACCAGAAAATTTTCCTGGGGAGTGCTCAGAATTATTATTGTAAGAGCTGATGGTGCGAAGTAGCGAGTGCCAAAGGAACTTGCTTGATTGTGTAATCTTAAAGACCGAATGACCCCTACCCCCCCCCCCCCCCCACGCACCAAAAAAACTCATCGGATTTGGAAAAATTGCGTGGGTCACCTTTTTAGCCTGGGGGGTGCTCAAGCACCCCCCTAGTTGCGCCACTGCACTGACTAGTGATGTCTAGGAACAAATCCTGATACTTGAAGCAGATTTGTTTTCATCCAGCTGTAACTATTTGCTGCCTTAACTATAATAGGAACTTGCCACTAATTGAATGTAAATAACGTTCTGATTAAATATAATTACATTTTGTAGCTGGTTTCATTGACAGTAAAACAAGAAACTGTAAATGTTGACTGTGCTGACTTACATGCAAAAATACAAGTAGTGAATATATGAGTTTTGTTATTTACCTAGATGTGCTTTTTTCGGCATTAATTTTTATGTACTTATTCTTAGGCCAACACCCTGTATGCATCGGTGTATCCGAGCATTCATATAAAACTATTAGACCTCACAGAGAGCATATGTACTGCTATCTAACAGATCCAGATCAACTAAATATGCTTCTGAAACTAATTGCGGCAGAAAAGTCCTATCATATAAAGTGAAAGACCATTCCATGCGAACTGCACAAGAAAAAATATCTGTATTCGTCACATTAGTTCTGTTAGTTTCTTACATGTGCTGTAATAATTCAGTTAGGTGCATTTGATAGTAATTCTTGAGATATACCTACTTAACTGTTTATAAGCTGTAACCTTCAGGTATGATATCCAGGTTTACCAACAGGGCTAGAAATGTACTTTTAATTATGACAATTTGTCAGTAGTGAGCTACTCCAAAAGTGCTTAATGTTGCCCCACGACTTTTCAATTGAGTTCAGAAATATTCCAATCTCAGTATCACCTTAGCATACACTACATCTCTTTAGAAAAGTTTTTAGTTACACAAGTGAGCCATCTATTGTAATGATGCAGAACAAGTCTATCGCTAGAAAAATGACAACTTTACCAGGGCTTCAGTATTTTAGATTCATAATGTTCTTTGCAAAGTCTTGCAAAAAAAATAAGAGGGTAGGTGGGCTACCAATACACAGAATGGAGTAGATGTCACGTACAGTGCTGAAGTCTGCATCTAAATTTGGTGCATAGCCTACTGTTGTTATAAAAAATTATCAGCGCAACTTGTGCTTTAATACTTCATAAAAAAGAATTTATAAAAGCGATTGAGTAACCAATGCAGCTCATTGTTAGAGTGTTAAAAAAATTAAGTTAAACAAAGCTCAGAAAGTCTGCACTTGGTATGATTAACAAGACCCTTTTCAGGACAAAATGTTATCAATATGGCCCAACACGCAGCACTGTTAGCTCTGCAAGATCAATAGGCCTTAAGTAGCATTCTGCTAAACACAGTACCAACATCTGCCAAAGGGATAGGATTATAGGAATAAGGTAATTACGGGTATTATAAACGTCCTTACAGAAACAAGGGATCGAAATAGTGTAATTATTGTGTGTACAAATAAGGACAAAGAAAAATTTATGAGTCCAACTTATTGAAGACATCCTCAATAAACTGTCTACTTCTGTTAACCAAGCCTATACCCTGCTTACACTATCATTATCGTCCTCAGCAGTGCTCAGTGTAAACTGCAGTAATAATGCCGAATGGGTAAGTGTCAGTATTATAATGCCGTATGGGTATTGGGTAAGTGTAATAAATAATGTAACAACTAATACATGTTATCTGATGTAAACATCACACTAATCAGGGATAAGTTTGATCAATATATTCAAAAATCAGATTTAGCCAGAATACTGTAAAATTGTTACATAGACTGGAAGAACAGTTTCCGATTTAAACGCTTCCCAATGCCTCGGTGTAAGTTCTGGAACTTGATAAAAACAAAAAATTTCATCACCCTTAAACAGTAGACAACAGCATATACTTGCATCCCTCTTCTTCAAATGATGCAACATCACATGCTTCAATTAATTCCCTGTTACCAACAAATCTGTGGGCAACCCTTTCAGCCACTGTTAAGTTTACTAAAATTTCCAGTCGATGCAATCTTTCAAAAACCATGAAAACTGTTTTTTATCGTAGGAAACACGAAAGGTAAAAGCAAGAAGTGTTAGAATCCAACATCACAAACCCCACCAACTCTGGAATACAAGATCAGGGGGACGTCCATATGTTACGTACGCACGGAGGGAAGGACGATCACAGAATTTAGGCAATTTGTGTCTAATTATGACATCCACATTAATATTATCCTATTAATAGCCGTCCGATGGCATCTGACTACATTAAAACTAAATTCTGTTCGGATCTAAACAGTAAACCATAACAGCTAACAAATTTCAGCAAATACGATGTTTAACAAAAATAAATAGTAGCCTACGATAAAATACGTGTTTCATAGATGACTTTTTTAAAGCTAAATAGCCTATAGATGTAAGGGGGGGTGGTGGGATAGAGAAGCCTATTTGTACGTACGCATAGGGGGACAACAAAAAACACGGATGTGTAGGGGGGGAAGGGAAGTCTCTTGTCTCACACAAATCCAAAGTTTTCATATAAATGTAGAAAATACGATTTTTTGCGTACGTAATTATATGGATGGCCCTCATCAAGGCTGATAGAACCAGAAGCGAAACGTGACAGCATCAGGAGATCCGAAGATCATCGAAATACGAGACGAAGATCATCAAAACTAAAAAAACAGCGTTTTATCTTGACAGAATTTTAAGCGGAACCGTGCAATGCCATCTTTTCGAACGAACAGACTGCATGGTAAATCCCCGAAACAAAGTGGCCGTTACTAAGCATCATAGTTTGGTGGTGCAACCCGGTGGGGGAGGGGGGCACCGTCTTTCCACGCGGTTCCATGCTATTTTAACCAGAGTTTGAGACGCAAGGCGTCGACTCCGTTCAAGTAATACCTAAAGAGTCTCTTGTCTCGCACGAATCCAAGGTTTTCGTATAAATGTAGAGCGGCTCTGTTGGTGATCTCCGTCTCAAGTACCACCTGAAAGTACAGAAGAGTATCAAGTACATTGTGATGCCTGTATGATCTTTGTTTGTTTGTATGTGCACTTGTTATAGCGCCCCTTCAAGCTCTCTCTTCTCAGAGGCGCTCCCGAATGCAGAGCGGACACTGCATCGAAGTTTCACACCGAAGCGCTGAGCAATTGTGAGTGAAGGACTTGCCCAAGGTCCCTACGTGGTGACTTGAGGTGGATTCGAACCTCGAACCTTCCGGCTCCAAGGCAACGACGCCACCACTACACCACCGCGCCCCTTACATCTGATGAACTAACTGCTCACGGAGTTGAATCATCTTTCAAAATATCACAGACCAAGAGTTATTTTTCAATGAGGGTTTCGGGGGGGGGGGGGGTGGACCCAGCATAGCCTATCATTGTTTCTTTTGCCCAGCCTACAGATTAGTATTCAGGTAGCTTCATCTATTCTTTAAGCGCAATGCAGGCTGGAAGTAAATTCTAAATAATTATCTCAAGATGAATACAATTAGCCGAGAAGTCAAATGTTGTTCATCTGAAGTCTTATATTGAATGAAATGGTAGTGCAGTATGCACGCAGACATTATTAAAACTTCTCTCAAAATCAATACATCTGAACCAGCTCAGCAACATGTTCAGGTTCAGTGTTTCATCTTTCATCATATAGATTTCTCTATGCAGGACTGGTTTTCCTGGCCAATGATGATTTTTTTCTTCTTTTCTTTACATGGCGCATCAGCTGGTACTTTATAAATGTCAGATTACAGTTACATCTGAGTGCTACGCATACACAGCCGCTCGTAAAGTCATCAATCATTCGTATAGAGCCTCAGAAACTTAAAGAGTGATCTAATAATGATACTAGGCCATGGATATCAAATAACAACGTGAAAACATAGCGTCGCATGCCTGAAATAAACAAAGCAACAGGAATGTCTGAATTTACCTCATCACAACCATCGGCAACCATTCCCTTGATTGCCCTTATCACCAGATGTGAACCTACAAGAACATAACCATTACTACAACAATTATGATCTACTACATTTGTTATTATGATATCCTATTTAAAGCCAAAGAATGCATTCAGAATGTGGTTTAATTCCGTTTTACATTTAATTATGATCTACTACATTTGTTATTATGATATCCTATTTTAGGCCAAAGAATGCATTCAGAATGTGGTAACATTATATATAATACTAGCTGTACCCGGCCACGCGTTGCTGTGGCAGAAAAGACCCTCCCCTCCCCCTCCGCCTCCCCCTCCCTCTCCCCCTCCCTCTCCCCCTTCCCCTTCCCCTCCCCCTCCCCTCCCCCTCCTTCTCCCCTCCCCCTCCCTCCGCTCCTTTCCTCCCTGAACCAAGAAGGCCGCAAAATAATTATGCGAATCGCTTATGACGTCACGGGACGCAACCTCATTCATGTTTCGTCTGCATGGTCGCAGTCACTGTCAAGGCGTTTGTGAATCTGGCAACGTGCGGTTTTGAATTTGCAAATGGCGGTCAAGCGGAATGCAAACTTCACTTTTTGTGGAAAATATTGCGTGTTTTCGGAAAGAAAGAAAAATGGACACTTTCAGATAGGAATGGAAGGTTTTGTGAAATTTTCAAAACAATCTGTGCGGTACGTTTCGAGAACACTTTACACAAACTATTGGAAAGTTTCATTTATATATATATAGATATTCTTTTATCTTATATCTTTTTCAATCATAGGGCAAAAAGGCTGCATTTTCAGAGCATTCATGATTTCATTAGACATTTTGCAAACAAGTTATAACTTATAAAGGATTCCTGGCCATTTCTGGTCTCTTCTTTAGGTTGACAAGACAGAGGAGCAACTTCAGAATGTGCTACCTGCCATGCAACAGGATAGTAAAAGTGGATATTTCTCAACTGCTGAAATAAAACTGTGCCACAATTATATGCAGAGACGTTTTAAGCAACAGCTGAGAGATAGTTTCCGCGGAGCGGCGCGGATCAGAAATAAGATTGCAAATACAAACAGAACAATACGCACCAATTCCACGCTTGCGGCATTCTTGAGCTACAGCTAACATTGCGATGTATCCTCTCTTGATGACTTTTTTGTGAGTGTCTAGTTTACAAACAATTGCACCAACACACTTGCCTTGATGCAGAGCCTGCGAAAACCAAAACAAACAAAAATCGTCTGAACAAACCATTTCTGAACTGAGAAATTAACCCCTTACTGACCAAAGTGTAGCAAATGGTATGGTATATCCTATACCCTTGGTCGGTAAAGGGTTAAAGATTTCAAGTTAAGGTAATGTTACACAAGGCAAAATAAAGTGTGTCATTTTATTACATCATTAAATCCTGCTGCCAATAAGAGCTCCCTAACAGATGACACTGGGTTGAAAGAAATTTTGACTACAGCAAAATCCTGGCATCAGCACCCCAATGGTCATACAGCTCAACACGCTTCACGGATTGATGTTAAGTTGCTTAAGATATTGAAATCACATGATGCACTGACATCTGAATAAAGGACATCGATGTGAACCTAGTATGCGTTAGAAATCTGTTTCTAAGTTCCAAAACAGAGAGCTCGATGCTGTTGGCTGAAGTTAACATCTAAACAACTTTCAATTTATTACTGGCCCTGAGTGCAGAAACATCTTGCAATTTATTACATTCCTTTTTTACTTGGATCATGTTTGTTGTAAATATTGGAAATTAAGCTGGCTGTATGTATATAAGTCTAGATTAGACCACCTCATGATTTATACAGAACTGACTGTGCTAGGAGTTGGTTATGAAACACCTCCAGCCAGCAAAGGAAATTTAATTAGATCCAACACAGTAAATACAGACCGCTGACTTGCTGTTTGAATCTAGTGTTTACGGCACATGCTGTACTGAATTAAGTACATGTATCAAATTCACATGCCACTGTCTGTATTGGGCTTGACCCCTAGTCTGAATTTGTCTTTGAGGTCGTCCATTTATACCAGAATAACTTAGTGGGCAGTGGGCACAAGAGACCTATAAAACAAGCACAACTTAAGCATGACATATAATTCATTCATTCGGAAATTTATATAGCGCCTCTTCAAGGACACTATTCAGAGGTGCTCCCAAATCCAGCGCAATCAAAAAGAAAAGTTTTAAGTTTAGTGAGGAAGGATTACAAGTGGGGGAGTCATAGGGTGTAGGCAAAAGTTTGCGTTTGATGTGCTCGCCTATTCCAAGTCACTGGTCTTCGATTGTGGCTGATATATGTGGTCGAACTTTTTTAATTGCAAGACCAAATGAGCAGCAGCAGCAGCACTGATGATTGCCTGAAGTTGAATGATACTGCGCTGTAGCAAGCCAGCAGCAGCAGCAAAATTGCAATAATTGATTCGGCACAGGTTCTAACTTTGCACCAGATGGCATGTCACATCTTGTGTGAGAGACCAAGACGCATGTATACCTAAGCTGCATCAGAATTGAGAAGCTGGTTCGCACAACGATAGTGACGTGTGATGTCATTGAAAAGACCAAGATCATGAAATAGAAATTTACTGTATTGTTACAAGACAGTTGTCGTCGAAAGCTTTAGCATTCATGTTCACAATCACTACTGTAGTTAAAGCCTATAGAAAAGGCCAAAAAATATTTGAATGTAACAATTTTCTTATAGAGAAGGTCAAAAATTGGCTCCTGGATGGTTCCAAGGGTATTTGGGTGGGAAAGCACTATCGTGCATCGTAATGACAATTTTCTAGACAGGATCCATCACATCTCATGCTTGGTCCATGAGTGGTTTAGCATTTGTATTCCCTATCGCACATCATAGTGACAATTTTAGAAAGAAAATACAGCATATTTAACATTTTAAATATGGCAATTTTTGTGTTTGGTTCCTGAATAGCTTAGCATTTGTATTTCCTATCGTGCATTGTATTGAGAGTCTTGTAAAAAAAGGTCCATCATATTTTAACACGGCAATTTTTGTGCTTGGTTTCTGGACGTTTTAGATGCAGTGCTATATAAATTATTTAAATTTACAGTCTAATTAGAGAGCTCTTGGTAATAACACTGTGAAAACCATCATGAAACCCCAAAGCAAACATACCTTCAAACTACTCTGGCCTAAAAGAAATGTAGTTCATACGTACAAGAAAGCACAGCTTTGGCCAATTGTGTATGAAGTATCGGTACGTGTAGATGGAATATGGTTCAGATAAATCTTTTGTGATTAGCGACATGATTTCCGGCATCTGCTTTTCAGATTCGTACATGACGTATTCGATGCCACTGTTGCACTGGCCACCCTCAGCTATTTCGCCACCGCTCGTCTCCTCCACCGAAACCCGCAAGCTCTCCGCTTTCGACATGTCCAAAGGCACTCCTGGAAGGTCGTTTGAAATCGTTATGCTGGACAGCACTTCTGTTACTGATTCGACAACATCGCTTTCTTTGTCGTCAATACTTGCCTCACCTACAAGTTCCTGATGCTGTGATAGGTTGGCTAGATTCACCGCTAGAGATGCTGGACTTTCTGCTATAATTGTTGAGCTGTTCGGACTGTCACCGTCCACAGCATCGGGAGCGTTCTCAAGCAACCGACTACTGTCATGATTAACACTGTCACAGTCGGACCCTCCAGAGAAAATACCAGGATCAGTCGACGAAGGGGAACACCTCTCCTCGTTAGATGCATGAATACCGGCTTCGAGGACATGATGGTGCACGCAACCGTTAGGAACGGAGGCGGCGCCACCGTCGCCTGACTGAAGTTCATTTTTAGCGTGGGACATACTTCTCATCGATGTGTCGACGTTCTTTTCTTCGCTGTCTCCAAGCTGCTTAGCTGATTCGTTTCCGAGCGTAGTTGCTCGACAAGGCTCAGAAACAGTTTCACTCGAGGTCAACCCTTCGATGTCATTGGCCATACTGCTTAACAGCGAACACTTGTCGCCATGGCCAGACGATCCACAAAAACTTTATGACTGATCGCCAAGAAATTTACTTGTTTAGTGTTCTGTGATGTTTGGGTGAATATTAGCAGCGTCAGAAAACCCGACTGCCACTTCTTAAATATATACTGCGGTGTTATTTAGAGTGAAAAAACAGTTGGACTTGTTAAGCGAAAACAACAAAACATATCTATCGATCAACGACGGCCATGTTGTTCGTTGCCAATGCTGCACGTGACAAATCGCACAATTGTTTTGCAGCCTAGTTTAAGTAATTGAGTGAGCGGGCGAACTTAAACACTGGCTCAATAACTTTAAACCAGACCAATGTAGAGAAATATTTAGAGAAACTGAGAGTGACAAGACTGCAGTTTGAACAAAAGCTTAGCTGGTTTTACTTTTAAAAGCATGAGCTTTTCTTCTTTCAGGTGTCTTGTAACCGGGAGAGTGGCTTAAAAAATTTCGATGTAGGCCTAGTGAAAATATTTCATCCTTCGTGTTGCTGAGTTTGAACACCGCACTTCTACTCACAACCATCACAACAATGATTTCACTCTGCCAAAAGTAGTTTCTTAGAATTGTTTTTCAGCTTTGACGTTTGCAGTATCCAATGAGTGAAGTTTCGTGTCGAACCTTGCATAACATCTAATTCTAGACTGAGTGCACCACCAATATCTTTGGCCTAACACCTAAACGCAGTGGTGCGCGTTTTGCTGATTTAGTCCTTATTATAGGCCTATACTTCCATTCTTAGAGCACTAGACCCCTATTTTATAGTAGGCCTAGATGTAACACAAGTAATTTATGAGGCGAGATATCTCGAGAATAATCCACAGTAAAGTTACTTTAAAAAATTATATTAAAGATACATCGTTTAGGCCTATAGGCTACACATACTAATCCATACAGTGGTTCTGCTCAGAGGTCTCATTCATTTCCACTACGGATAGCTTTGAAACAATAATTATTAATATTCAACATCACTGGGGTGGGGTTTAAGCTCTGACACGACGAGTATTGCTTCAGAGGTCCACTCAACATTCCATTCGGTAGATGGCGTTGGTTTAATGAGTAGGCCTAGTAGTTTTTACACTTGAAAATGAAGGGGGCGTCCAGGCACTCCTTTTTTACACTTTTAGCACTGTAGGCAGTCCATATAGGACCTGCACGGCTGCCAAAAGTTAAATGCGAGTAATAGGGGCAGTCAGGGTTTAGACTTTAGAGTGCAGCACTAGCAGGACGGTCATGGTCGGTGTGCTAGCTGGTACTTATTTTTAAAGCTCTATGCCGTCCTGCCACCTATTTGGAAAGCACACTTGAAAATGAAGGGGGCGTCCAGGCACTCCTTTTTTTACACTTTTAGCACTGTAGGCAGTCCATGTAGGGAGATCATCGGATTTAAGCAATTTGTGTACATGGCAGTTCTAACCCAAGAAACAAAAAGGTGAAGACAATACAGAGATCATGGTATTTAACAATCTTTCATTACGTGGCAGTGTGGTCTGGTCAACACTGCATTGGGTCGTTAATCCAGAGATTGTGGGTATGAATCTGTTGCTGAAAGAAATAGACAAAATAGAAATGCAATATTTAAATAAATAAACAAATAAATATTATTTACACAGATAAAAGTCTGGGCATATAACTGTGCACATAATTATCTCATCCCAAATGCAGAGAAGAATGTTTCAGTAATTAATTCCTGAGTCATTTTGTTCTTCAAATTTCAACGACAGTTACGATACGACGTCAACGGCATTTCTGACTTTGTGGCGAGCACTTTTCTGATGCGCTCGAAGACCTGCCAGCTGCGAATACGAGCTGTCGCATTCTAAACACTTGTAAGGCTTTTCACCTGTAAACAGAAATCCATGCAATTAATTGTAAATGCCAAGGAGAGGAGATCTGAACATGCATAGTGAGGAATGCCTATGAAAGTGCAGATTTTAACAAGAAAAATCAACTGTCTATAGATGCACACAGCAAATGCTAAACGTGCAGTCATACATGTTAACATAATTATAGTCTATAGACCTATCCAACACACCTGCATACTGGTATAAAGGATGTCAATAACAGCCACTAATATGGACACAAGTTGTCGAGAGTCAAAACAGTCAATTTAGATCAGTGGTTTTCAGATGTTGCTGAGTAGTATGTAAATATATTTTTAAAAATTCTACGAGTTTATGATCAGCTATTGAGAGGGAACTTAGTGCTCGACTGTTGTTATTGTCTGACTTTTGCTGGTGGTACACTAAAAAATTTATCCATTGGTAACCTACAATAAAAAGTTAGAAAACTGCAAGTTTAGACTGCTGCCACATAATCTGTTTAATGAACTTGAGCATGTGACATTGCAGTCTGTCATTGGACAATAATTGCTATCTGAAAATCAACTCGCATGGGCATTTTGGCTTCAATAATGTCAGCGAGGATACCGAATCGAAGTTTCACACCGAAGCGCATGAGCAATTGCGCGTCAAGGACTTGTTCAGTGACAGCTTTAGGATGGATTCGAACTCACAAACTTCTGGCTCCAAGCATACCCCTACACCACCGTGCCACTCAAGACAACTGGTACACACTGATGAACATACTGACCTGTGTGGAGCCGCAGATGGTTCCTCAGAGTCGATGACTGACTGAATCCTTTCCGACAGAAGCAACAGGCAAACGGTTTCTCCTGCGTGTGAATTCGCATGTGAGATCGCAAGTTGCTTCGCGTGTTGAACCGTCGGTTGCACACAGAACACTGAACGCATTCGGGTAATCCGAAATTCAGCGTCTTTTTGGCGGCTGGCAAACCTTGGCGGACTTGACTCACGAATCTATGTGAATCCTCCATCTTGTTTAGCATGTTAGTGCTGCATGTCCGCATCTTTCGGCTTGCATGAGATTTGTGACAGACTTTAGCGGTTGGCAATGACACATCCACAGCAGTAGAACAGTTACCGGTTGGGAACCTGGCTGCAGACTGATCTCTTCGCTGCAGTTGCCAATTCACTGGTTCATTCATCATTGCAGATTTTGATCCTAAAAAAGAATATGACTGGATTATAGCAATTCAGCAACATGCTAGAAAAATTGCAGAGGCACATAGTCAATATTTATTTGATGCTTATGAATTGAACTTGCAACATAAAACCTCTGTAAAATTAGTTATATATGTAACAGGCTGCGTTCTGCCAGCCTGAAGTTTTGATTAAACGAAAATTGAATCGAATTAATAATGTACGTTACAGTTGTTACTTCAGAGGAACAATTTCATGTTGCGTGATTTCTAAGTACCTCTCCAAGGCAATTCTTGCCCAATGTCACAGATCTCTATTGGCTGTTGCACACACACACACACACACACACACACACACACACACACACACACACACACACACACATAACCCAAGCAGTGAAGTTGAGTGACATATAACTAATGTTGCCATGATGAAAGACATTTTATAGCGACTCCATCTTTCTTCTGCACCATTACAGCCTATGCCATGTGCATTTGAAGGCCCTGCAAGCCTGTGTTGCACAATAGCTAACAATGATGGTCTTATTTTTACATAATTCTTCCAGGCAACAGTACCGTACTATTCAATGATAGAATAATAATCTGACAACAAAATGACCTGCAAAGCAGTTTAGCACAATATACACAGGTACCTTTAGAGGTGTTATTGCAGCCCTCAAATACAGGTATTCCAAAAAACAGCTCTGTCGATTCTCCGTACCACACCAATAGCTCTTCATTCTGTAGAATATTCTGTAATAAACCAGATGATCATAAAAACTATTAAGGGCAATTAAGGACTACGCTATATACTATATAGTGTAGCATATTTAACGCAGAAAAAGAGAGGAGTTAATATAATTACAAAAGCATTATAGGCCTACAAATCATTTATTCGTCATGCTGCATACACGTAAGTGTAGCAAATGCTTTACAACCTCACTCAGAAATTCTTCCTTGCTAGGTGCTATATATATATTCATATATAATAATATGAACATCCCCCCCCCATGACTAACCCTACTCTTCCTCTCCTATGTTCCCTGTGATATACAATAACTTCTCTCTCTTTCAGTTCTTGAACTGAGTACATAGACTTTTTAATGTATTACACTGTGCATTTGTTATATGAATGAATGAATAAATGAATGATTGATTGAATAAATGAATGATTGATTGATTGAATATAATTTATGAATTGAATGAATATAATTGATGTGTGAATGAATTGAACGAATATAATTTATGTGTGAATGATGACCTTTGAATGAATGAGTGAATGAATGATTGATTGAACGAATAAATGAATGATTGATTGAATGAATATGAATGATTGATTGAATGAATGAATGTGTGAATGAATTGAATTAATATAATTGATGTGTGAATGATGACCTTTGAGGCGCTGTAGTAGATGTTCCATCCGATCTGGATCACATCCAGATTCTGTTCCGCAGGATAGCGAGCGCAGTTGACCAGCACCATCCAATTTCTCGGATCCAAACATCGAATCCCGATGAAATGACTCAGCTGATGACCATCACTTCCAGCTACCTAGATTAGATCAGATCAGATTAGATTAGATCAAATTAGATCAGATCAGATCAGATTAGATTAGATCAGATCAGATTAGATTAGATCAAATTAGATCAGATTAGATTAGAACAGATTAGATAAGATCAAATTAGATTAGATCAAATTAGATCAGATTAGATTAGAACAGATTAGATTAGATCAAATTAGATTAGATCAAATTAGATCAGATTAGATTAGAACAGATTAGATTAGATTTAGAATAGATTAGATTAGATTGGATTAGATCAGATTAGATCCGATCAGATCAGATCAGATTAGATTAGATAAGATAAGATAAGATAGTTCAGAATCATATAACATTAATTTGATGTTCCCATTCAATTTCAACTGCACTTCTCTTCTTAGCAGACACAATACAATCGCATTCCCCAACCCCACGGTTTCACCCGCCCAACAAAAAAATGACTAGAAATACGTGCTAAAGGCTCTATACTCTATAGTGATGGTGCACTACAGAACGAACTGCTCATTGGTGTCCCACGCTCATGCTTAGCAGTAGAATAAGATGCTACATAATTCAGGGTGAGAATTGCCGGGGGTTGGGGGGTTCAACCCCCAGTCTTTCTTAGA
This sequence comes from Lumbricus rubellus, assembly GCA_945859605.1. Taxonomy (NCBI): domain Eukaryota; kingdom Metazoa; phylum Annelida; class Clitellata; order Crassiclitellata; family Lumbricidae; genus Lumbricus; species Lumbricus rubellus. The sequence goes on from OX243816.1 coordinate 11,827,389, forward strand.
GCCCCATGTTAAAGTATGTTTTTCATACCCCAATTTCAAGTTTATCATAGGCCACCCCCCCCCCCCCCAGTTATTTTTCCACAATTCTCATACTGGCTACATTGTTACTCGACGTCAGTTCTAAACATAGACAATTAATTATGAACTACATTGTAAACATCACAAGTTATAACCGAAAATTCAAAATATTCAACCTCCCACAGATGATTGCTGTCGACAGTTGCGTCCCGTTCTTCGCTGCATGGATCAACCTGCCACGGCGACAACCGACTTCCTGTGTACGGTCCCATCAGCGTTCCTTTCTCGATGAATGTCGACGCAAAAACACCAACACTCTGACCAAAGACACTTGAAGGCTGGCCGACATATACCTGGTCTGGGGTACCAACCGCAACCCCTACAGATTGAAATAAAAACTTTATGTACAAAGGTGTTCTTGATACTGTTGAATTGCAGTTGTGTAACTGAGTGCAGTATGTCAAGAGCTCCTACACATAATACAATACAACAAGGGCGGATACAGAAATTTTGGACGGGGGGGGGGCCAAAATTTCTTGGTCTTGGGTCCGGGAAAAAATTTAGGCCTTGGGAAAATTTTTCTTTGTCGTATCCGCCAAAAAGTTGATGACCTTTTTTTTTTTTTTAGTCATCCGGCCAAATTTTTTGAGGGGGCCACAATGCATGGGTATTTCTTAATAGAGGAGGCCAAATTGTACAATATATACATTGTTCCACAGCATGTTCAATCCAAATGGGGGGGCACGATACATGGGAATTCTAAATGGGGGGCCATGGCCGGATAAGCCGCCTCCTGGATCCGCCCCTGCAATACAACTATAATTTAATAATGCTCTTCTTGATGGAAGATAAGTAGGATGGCAGATAATCTGTGCATGCTCTGTACATCAGGATTGCCAGCTCACGGTAAATACACACAGACAGGAAGTCATTGTTACACAGAATTTCTTGAGGATAACCTCAACTGCATACTTTAATGGAGATGATGTTTTGCAAGGTCATTGTAAAATGTAAATACAGAAGACGACTGTTTTGACACAGCTTAGTGGCTGGCGAGCTACATGATAATTTTTATGAATACAGCTGTGCAAAGTATTGGGTCTGTGTACGAACCTTAATTATTAAATTTTTACAGGCAAGCAAAAAATTGCACACTTATGAGAGCATTTAGGGGTTCCAGATTCGAAGCCCAAAATAAATAATTCCATCAAAACAAATTCAGTGTACATTGGGACAATTTCCATTGGAACAACCACAGAGAAATTGAAAATTACAATCAAATTTAAAGTGTGGGACCTAATAGACCTATGTGTAATCACCAAATAGCCAATTACCGCCTTGTTAAGAGCAGTGTACACCCTACTATTTAGTGTATTCGTAGTCTGAAGTACAGTAACTGCGCTCAGCGTGTATCAAACAGTATCATTTTTGAATTAAAAGCCTTTCAGCAATCAGCACGGTCAACGTTGTCACAGAGGCCGCTATAGGCTAATAATCGTTTGGCCCGCCCCTTTCGCGCGCACTCAACATCTGGCACTTTGACGCCCTCCTGTGTCCACCATTAATTAATATGATCTGAATAAATTTAGCGAGCCGAGGATCACGTAGCATCCGCCCTGCTAATAAAGCATCCGACTTTGCTAAATAGTCTGGCAGTCAAAAGAAATGAAAATCGCAATAATAAGTTCTCTACCATGGCACACGTGCATGTGTGTGGTAATTGCATGGTAAAAGTTCCCGGCAGCTACAACAATGGTTCAAGCCACATATTTAGGCCTAACGCGTTACAACCCCCTTGCTGACAATATTATGGAATTTATGGGTGATGGATGCTGATGGGCGTTATGAACGAGGCTGAGCTGGGTTGGGCTGGGGTGTCTACTTAATAACGGTCAGGTTAGATTAATGACCGAATAACGCAGAGACAGAACGAGCGATCAGCTGTAGCCTGGAGTAGGCTAATGTCCAAATTTTGGAACTTCATAATTTTGTCTTCACTTATTGAAAATCTTTCTCATCGCAGATCATGACAAGCAGGCTAAGTCTATAGAATGTAGATTAGGATCCCATAAAATCATAGGTGCACTAAGATAGATTTAGTAGGCAGGTGTCTGGGGGCATATAGGCCTAGGCCCTATATGCCTATTTGAGGTTTCAGGTGTAACACCGCCTAAAAATCTAATTAAGAAATTCTACGAAAGTTTATTCGACGACTTAGGCCTATAACGTCAATAATTAGCCTAGCTAACAACGCTTTGTTGCCTAGGCATATATTTTATATATATACTAGCTGTACCCGGCCACGCGTTGCTGTGGCAGAAAAGACTCTCCCCTCCCCATCCCCCTCCTCCTCCTCCTCCTCCTCCTCCTCCTCCTCCTCCTCCTCCTCCTCCTCCTCCCCCTCCTCCCCCCCCTCCCCCTCCCCCTCCCCCTCCCCCCTCTCCCCCTCCCCCCCCCTCCCCCTCCCCCTCCCCCTCCCCTCCCCCTCCCCCTCCCCTCCCCTCCCCCTCCCCCTCCCCCTCCCCGTCCCGCCCCCTCCGCTCCTTTCCTTCCTCAACCAAGAAGGCCGCAAAATAATTATGCGAATCGCTTATGACGTCACGAGACGCAACCTCATTCATGTTTAGTTTGCATGGTCGCAGTCACTGTCAAGGCGTTTGTGAATCTGGCAGCGTGCGGCTTTAAATTTGCAAATGGCGGTGGAGCGGAATGCAAAGTTCACTTTTTGTGGAAAATATTGCGTTTATTCGTAGAAAAAAAGTTGGAATTTCTCTGATAGGAATGGAAGGTTTTGTGAAATTTTCAAAACAATCTGTGCGGTACTGGTACGTTTCGAGAACACTTTACACAAACTATTGGAAAGTTTCATATTATATAGATATATGCAGATTCTGTCTTAATAAGTGATCGAGGTCTTCGATCTGCGTCTTCGGTTCTGTAGGCTATTCGACGTGTGACAGACAGCGATAAGCGATCCAATTTTTCGCCTCTCTGGCCACTCCCTTATAATTCGTTGACTGCTGTTCAAGGGTGGGCTATACAACGTCCCACTTGCACGACCTAATAAACGATGCCACGAACACCGCACGAGAAAGTCTTTAGCTCACAGCAAGACATCCAAGCACACCCACTCCCAAGAACCTTTCCCCACTCCTCTCCCTCCCGTCGATCCTCCCTCTAGGTCTCTCTCACTTACGCAGGCGATCGCCCAGAGGCTAACCCCATCAAGTGAAGCTTGCCCAGCGCTGATTCGACTGCTTCAACAATCTCAGCGACTCAGCGCTGACCGCCCGGCATTCAACATGACACCGACCGTCCGTCCGTCCGTCCGTACGTCCGTCAGTCCACTCACTGGTCACTGGTCAGTTAAGCCATAAATCTTTCAGTCATTCAGCGTTCAGTCCATTGTCCAAGTCATAATATAGTCGGCGTCCGGCCAGTTAATCGGACAGTGGACAATAATTAATGGCCTTGTTGAGGAGGGAAGGGTAGGGCGAGTTGTCATTTTCCTGACTGCGCCCACGTGTGTCTTGAACGATGTCGTCCGTCGATCCGACAAACTGGTCAGTGCCAGACAAGTGATAAGTGTCCGAGAAGTGGTCAATGTCCGAGAAGTGTGCAGTGTACGAGGGGCGATTTATGATGTCATTAAAACTGGCCAACTGCTGAGTGTTGGCAGCTCGTGCGCCATCATTGAAAGGTGAATAGAAACGTCAGCGATAAATCAAACCTGATTTCAAATTGAGCATTCATATCATAGGGAAGCGAATTAAAAAAACACCGGAATTTATATTCTAATAATTTCAAATTTTCCATGCAATATGCTGTCAGCTAATTTGCATATTGCCTAATAATTGGTTTTCACGTGTTTTCTTGACTGCGCTCTCTATAGGCTATTATAGGCCTATCTGCATGCGTGTTTACAGGCAATTTGAGATTTTTGAAAAATAGCCTAACTGAGGCCTAGGGTCAAGACATTGATTTGTTTGAAGCTGGATGCAGCCTGGATCGAGTAGGCCTAAGCAATGAAGACTTTAGCCTACTATGAAGCCCTAAGAAAGACCGGACCTTCTGAAACCTCCCGCCCCGGCAATTCTCCCTATGTATATATTCGTGCCTTTCGATCGTTTCTTCTCGGGTACCGGGTAGCTCCTACTGCGGTCGATTTGATTTTTACTCCATGCATGCCTCACTGAGTGAAAAATGAAATGTTCAGGGCTTAACGACACTTTTTCATATCGAAGATGATTAGTGTCGGAGGCAGAGAACAACCTCACACTCCACGTTTATATTGCGACCGAGCCACCCGCTGTAAAGATCCGACCGGGAATTGAACCCGGGCCGCCGGCGCGGCGAGCGGGCTACAACCCACTCGACCACGCAGGATCTTCGCCTCACTGAGTGGGATGGAGAAAATTGGCAACTGGCCGGGAGCGGCCCGCGGGGCGAATCCTAAATTTCCCGGGAAACGTCAGGCAACCCATGCAGCTAGTACTATCATAAAGCGCTAGCTCGTTAAAAAGATGGTATACAAATATAGGCTCTAGGGCCTAGGCTATAGCATAAAATTATAATATCCTATAGGATAATTAGGCTATAGCCTATAGCTACTTTGCGCTTGGCTTAAGAGTGGCGATTTCGAATTTATAGTTTACAATTATGCGATAAATTATTTAAATCGAAGAGAATGATAATTTGATCAACATTAGGCCCATAACGAAAACTATTGGTCTAATATTAGTAAGTCTACAGGGCGGGCAATAAAAAAGTAAACACTGATGAGATTTGTATTTAACATTTTGGTCAATAGCATGCATTTTTAAAAGAAAATTAATGAAGTCACGGTTTGTTACTTTTTGTGATCGTCAAAAACAGTGGGTGGACTCACTAAAATTGATATAACTTTTGTTCTGTTTGAAATATTTAAATATTTTGGTGAAATTTGGTTATTGTAGGTAAATATGGATTAATTGCCTTTAAGTGTAAAACTTTATTTTAAAATCCACACTCTTGGTCAAACTATTAGCAAATGACATAAGGGGGGTTACGTTTTGGGACCCACCCTATTTGTATATTGAGGAAGTAGACCTAAGCCTAATATATCATACCTTTGTGTTGGAAGCGAGTGGGTTGTTGCTGATGGTGCTTTAGTCGTCCGTATAAAACGAGATTAAGCACATCACTCGTGATCTTCGGACGATGAATGCTTCTCGATGTCACGCCTTCTGACGTCATATCAGCGTGAAAACTCATGAAATACTAATTATTTCTAGGAATGTCGTCTGCCTCGAAATTCCGTTACATTATACCTCTGCACATGAACCTTGGCGTGCCGGAAATGACGCATGCGTCTAAGAACCATGACAAAGTGTTTGCAATGAATTACATGATAATGACGTTGTTCCACAGTGACGTGAGAATGGCGTTTGATATTTAAATGACGTCATGTACGTCACTTGGGCTACTTGAATCTCGCGCGATGCATAGGCCTAATTTACGATTCATGTAGGTTCCGTCTTTACATCGTCTCTGACGTTGCTAAGTTAGGCTATAGTCTGTGATAGCCTATGATCCATAGGCCTATATATGCCTATAGACGAAAAATAGGCTATGGCGGAGTTCAGTTTCACAGGCGTCTGTTAGAGCGTGCGTGCGTCTGTGGATGAATTCAGCGAAAACACTAATACTAATGAGACTGAAACGAAGGTCTCTCATAATATTATTGACCAGCAAAAGAACACTTCTTTAATTTTTACCCGTATTCAATATTCTTGTGAAGTTCAGAGGGTCATGGGCGTGGCTCGACCAACAACGTCTCGTCCACATGGATTGGCTGGATTATGTGACTGACGGCATAAATTTGAATGGCTAATTAGCCCCATAAGGGTGCCTAGCTGTCAAAAGATGTGCATGGACCGTGATGGACGCGCAGGCGCCGTTGGCAGAAACGATAAGCTTAGCATCCCATGTAGGCCTAAAGCGCTTGCAAACTGTCCAGCAGAACGAACTCCACCACTGGTTGCACTCTGCCAGTGCCAGTCTCCAGCCTGGATAAAGGAGGGGCGATTCGCATCGTCATCTTTGATATGGCACAGTTCATTCATTCGTTCGTTCATTCACTAAAATATTTATAATATGGCACCTCTTCAATAAAACTACTCAGAGAGGCGCTCCCTACTGCAGGGTGGACACTGCATCGGAGTTTCACGCCGAAGCGCCGAGCAATTGCGAGCGCATTGCTACATTAGGCCTAGGCCTACAGCAAGCAATTATTTTGAAAGTTTTCCAAATTTTCCTTATTTTTCGTATCATTTCTCCAAAGGTCTGGGGCTAGGCTGCAGTCATCATAGATGGCCTGCATCCGACTTCTTCATTGTCCATGTACTGGAACCACGTGCGCGGCTGTCTAGGTAGCCTCCCCATCAATCGCCATTGCTTTTCGTGGAAATAGGCGTCAATGAAGCCCCCCTCCCAATGCAGCCTACTGTAATTTGCTCTAGTCTATATTTAGGCGGTTATTTTGATATGCGGAGCCGATGCCTATAAATATGACATTTTTACTTTTCATTGTCTTAATTGAAACTTATTGTCATGAAATTCATTTGACCTTCAAGCGAGTTGATATTTCGTGACAGTGATTGACAGCTGATAGTTGCGCCGTCTGCGCCGCATCACAGTGCGCATGCGTAATCATATTCAATATGGCGTCGCTGTAATGCGCATAAGGCAATGAAACATTATGGCGATCATGGAGTAGCGAATAATTGGTATGTGTTAGGCTGTATATTGTTCTGATAAACTAAAAATTAAATCGGGATTACAAAGAGTTCTTGATGTTGGATAAATGATTTATTATTCCGCGCCTGTATGATGTATGCTGGTGGGGATTCTTACCGGCAGTCGTAGACCAGACAATGTTCACGACGAAGGCGTGTTTAGTTGATGTGTGTGTAATGTTATGGAATGTGATATGAGGTAAACTTTGGCATTTTCACATTTCTAGAGCTTAGTTAAAGGTGCTACCAAGGCAGGATCGCTTGACCACAGACTGACCTCAGTTCGGTGCCGAATCGAAGTCCTGGAAACCAAGAACATGTTTGTATTTTCCACAGATAAACACTCGCTTATTAAATCTGCCAGCCTAAGAGGTCTTTTGATGATCGAATACGCATGCATGTATGAAAAATGCCTGTAATTGCAATATTCGTTCAATATCAATCAGGGTTGAAAGTGATTTGGAAAAGTTGCCGGGTCTGAGTGAAATGGCCGTTTTGGGGTTTTGGTCCAATTTTTCTTATGACCTTTTTTAGTCATTCGCACTGAATTTTCCGAAAAACTGTACCAATTTCCCTTTAAATTTGGTGATTGGTATGGATTGAATGTTAACCATGCGACTCGGCTGAGACCCGACAAAAGCAGGCAACGAAAATCGATGCCGGGTTGGGACCCGGACAGACCCGGCTCACTTTAAGCTCTGATATCAATGAGTTAACAGACATTGACAGAACGTAGTGGATCCGCTCACGCCCCGAGCGTTAGCGGAAACCATGTGCTACATTCACGCCCGTAACATGATTGGTCGCACTGGCTACGGACAGGCTACCATTCGGGCTAACACTTGTCGGCCAATCAGGTTAGCGGAAAACAATGTGGAAGAGTCGAATACCGTAGGGGAGGAGGTTGTCGAGTACAATTTATGCCCATCCTTTGTCAACCCTACTGTCAACAGCACGGGCTGCGTGTCGCAGGGTCTCACGATTTTAGACGAATTGCAATGTAAAACGTTTAAAATGTCTTACAAATGACCCTACGTATGGAGGAACATTTTGCACAGGTAATTATGCGCTCTTTATCGTTAAATTTAAGCATGGTTATAACATAGAAGACCTAGGTGTCGTTCACGTATAGGGTATAAGGTTTCGCGTCGTGAGGGTCGGTTAGGGTTAGTGTTAGGGTTAGTGTCGTCATTAGATTCTTAAGATTTTTGCGTTGGTTGTTTAGCAGTTGTTGGCCAACCTAGCCTAATAGCTTGACCATCAACTGCTAACATCAACTACCTTCTCCCCCCCCTGCGGTCTTCGCCTCTTCCAGACGGTTCACGTGACGGGCGTGAGCGGATCCACGACCTTGACAGAAACAGTTGCTGTGCTCATTCGTAGCTGAGTTATCTAGAGGTGCAATGGAATCTAAATCTCGAAGCATCTTTCCTCCATGGTGGGAATTTAAGTCAAGGCAACTCTTTAGTTATCCCAAAGTGTTATCTAATGAAAACCAGGATAGCGCACCTATTCACTCATCGTTAAGTGAGTACACAGAGTATACATGTAAATCAATATTAAAAATTCATGTGCTTGATTCTTAACAACTGGTGCGTTATTGTAATGTTCTTGGCAGTAATGCTCGAGCGTAACTGCACAGTGCATACTGTGTAACGTGCATCTCTACAAGAACTGAAACTGTCTGTCTCCAAAATGACTTCGTCAACTGTGGAAGACCTTTTGCAGGCTGGCCATGTCGTCAAGGAACGCTGGAAAGTTGTAAGTCGTCAAAGCTCTTGTTATTCTAAAACTTTAACTCCTGTGAATTCAATGTTTGCAGAGTGTGCCTTGTTTCATTTTTTCTTTAACAGTGCTATACTATATTATTTTATGCCTACAGTTACAAGTATTTGCATGACGAATTGGCCATTCTGGTTTCCTCTAAAAAAAACAGAGAACTATGTTAACTTATCCCCAGTGATTTCCCACCTAAGCCTTGTGACTGTGTTGTCAGCCTGTTTTTTTATTAAACGAATACCAGAATTTTGCAATTTTTATACGTGTGATTGCTGCAGATATAATTTTGTATTTTTATTATAAACTGTGCATGATCCTGATAGCATAAATAGATTATTTTCATGTCAAAAAGCATTTCATAGACCAACAACAGCAACCTCTGAATAGTTATCAAACCGATATTAGTTATAAATGAAATTTCTGTTTTCATCTTTTATTTTTTATTTTTTTGAGTGTTTTTTGTGTATATGTTATTGCAGCGCCTACGTTTTTGAATAAAATGTGTGCACCTTTTTATTTGCCACTCAGGTGCGGAAGATTGGTGGCGGTGGGTTCGGAGAGATATACGAAGGAGAGGACCTGATTACAAAGGAGCGTGTCGCCCTTAAGCTTGAGTCTGCTAAACAACCTAAACAGGTGCTCAAGATGGAGGTTGCTGTCTTGAAGAAGCTTCAAGGTATTGTCACTCGTTCAGTTCAGCAATTATTTGTTAAAGAGAGTCCATTGTAAATTATAACCTAACAGTTGGCCACATAGTCCATGTACGGTAATAGAATTATTGCTATGAATGGTTAAATTGCGGATGTAGAGGTGGCCAAATGTTCGCCATTGCCAGATCTAAATTGTGAAGAAACATCTGCCTGTTTGGAGAATCTATAATTGATGCTCGTTATTCCCTGTTCAGATAGAATGTACAATGCTCGAAACATGATGCACGTCCTTTGCTCTAACTAAAATAATGGAGCATGTTTGCGGTTTGTTGTGTACTTGTATTCTTTATCTGCTGTGTCAAAGCTCTGCAGAATGGGGGACACCGTTAAATGAGTGCTCAATCAGTTACAGCCTTACAGTGGATCTTCGTTTTTAAAGTGACAGGTCTTCTGTCATAGGTGGTGATGTGCTTATTAGTTCAAATGGTGGATCTCAAATCATAGGCATAGTCTCCCAACCCCGATGGGTCCACCTGAATTTAACCAGAGGCTGCTAACATATCCGAAGCAAAGCATCCAAGTTGTGGTCTGCCCATTCGGAGAAAACCTGTGCGGCTCTCTTTTTTTGTCTCTTCACTTTTACTTTACACATGTCATTTAGAATTGGCTAGCAAATTTCTTATGCTTTACATTGCGCCTAATTCCCAGAGGTCACTCCACTCTGTTCCTTAAGAACCTAAAAACTTTTTTATTTAGCCGTGGTTTGGCCGGGAGCGCTTCTGAGTAGCCTACCTTGAAGAGGCGCTATATAAATTTACGAAATAAATAAATAAATTGTATTTTTGCTTGAAATCTGGACACGTGTAGGCAAGGACCACGTCTGCAGTTTCATTGGCTGTGGTCGCAACGACAAATTCAACTACGTCATAATGTCGCTGCAAGGCAAGAATCTGGCGGAGCTGAGGAGGAGTCAGGTGAAAGGATGCTTCTCGCTCGGTACGACCCTTCAGCTCAGCGGCCAAATACTGGCTGCCATCGAGTTTATACACACGGTTGGCTTCCTGCACAGAGATATTAAGCCGGTAAGATGTTGATGCTTTTGCTATTGATGACTTGACTACAGACTTCTCCCACTTTTGATTACAGTTGTAATTGAAGCAACTCTCAATTGATGCCTTGTGCCTCATGCTAATGTCGCTCGGTGTCTAATAGATTAGATTGAATTAGGGGCCTATCACATAATAATGATAGAACTTATCAGTGCACCATGTGAAATTGGGAGTCGTGAAATGGCAACACTTCGGAGAGGTGATTTCGAGTTATGATTAATCCAAGAGTTCCAAGTATATAATATTACCATCATATATTATAATTATATATTATGAATTTATTATATACGATTATATGTATAAAAGCATATATCTCTATATAATAATATATATATATATATTATAGAATTAATGATTGTATGTTTCAGTCGAATTTTGCGATGGGCATCCATACGAATACGTGTCGCAAAGTCTTCATGCTCGATTATGGTCTTGCCAGACAGTACACGAATCAGAATGGCGAACCACGGCCGCCACGCACTGCTGCGGGGTTTCGTGGAACAGTCCGTTATGCATCTATCAATGCTCACAAGAACAAAGTAAACTTTTGTTTGTTATTCCAATAACCTGCTTTGCTCCAAAGCATTAAATGATCATTTGTTAACCCTTTAATGCCGAGATGGTAGTAAATGGTATGGTAAATCCTATACCCTGCGGCATTAAAGGGTTAATAGCACCGTACTATATCTATATTCCTTTGGCATTTTGTTCGTTTGACGCAGATTGCTGTAGGAATATTTTGTGCTACTATATTTCACTGAATGTGTACTCAATACTCTGAACTTGTCTGCCTTGATAATATAATGTACATCTCTTTGGCAATATTTGCAAATATTTATATAATTTCAAACATGTGGTGGAAGTCCATTACACAGATTAGCAGCGTGGTCATTAGAATCTTGCTATTAAACCAGTGTTTTTTCAATGGTTCTGTCCTCAGTTTTTTGGTAGAACTATGCACCTCGGCCATCGAACGCAGTATTGATTATTAACCACTGAGAGAGTATAAAAAAGAAATAGATTATTAACCACGGAGAGACTATACAAAAAAATGGAGCCTTACAGAATGTGATGCGATACTGTGACTGTTCAGGGCCCATCCTTGTGGCCATTCCCATTTGAATATTTGACTTGTAATTTTAACTGTGGTTACAAAATAAAATGATTGATTGATTGATCGGCTTTTAGGAGATGGGTCGTCATGACGACCTCTGGTCTCTGTTCTACATGCTCGTTGAATTCATGACTGGCCAGCTGCCGTGGCGAAAGATGAAGGACAAGGAACAAGTGGGTAACATGAAAGAAAAGTACGACCACACCCTCTTCCTCAAGCACTTGCCAACCGAGTTCCGAGCGTTCCTAAATCACCTCCAAGGCCTTGACTACAACGATACGCCGAACTACGCTGCCCTTCAGTCTCTCATTCACCAATGCATGGCTCGGAAAGGAATCGTCAGCGCCGATCCCTACGACTGGGAGAAGACCAGCGTGGACACCACGGTCATCTCGGCAATGGTCACTACGCAGGCTGCCATCAAAGAAGTGGACAACTTCGGAGGGTAAGGCCGTTACGTGGAATGCGTACGTCAGATTAGGTCGTTAAGGCGACGTGGTAAATACCTATTTTCTCTGTATTATATAACTTCTCGACTTACTGCAGAATATACTATTACTCCTAGCTAGGTTGTTAAAATGATTCAGTATTCCCTCTAAATGTCTCTCTATGCAACAACTTCGAACATCGGAGTCTGCTTCCTGTTGTGTCTTTCTATATAATTGGTAAATGGTATGGTAATTCGATTGTGCCTTCAACACACTCATCAGGCGTAGAAAAAAAAATTGTTGTGTTTCCGGTAACCCGACCGACCCATTTTTAGGGCCGCGACTCAAATAATTTTTGTAAAAATTTTCAAATTTTTTTTAAAAAAATTTTTTTTTTTTTTACATTTGTATTGACATAACATAAGGGACGTCAGCAAAATGAAATTAATAGGACTGTTTCTAGAGCAGTTTTAGGTCCAGACTGTCGGGAAATAGGCAGTTTATACTTGCTTAGAACACATACTTTGTTGCAGCGTGTACCTTTGTGCAAAAAAAGTTGTGGGGTATACTTTTTCGGATAGTCACTGCATAAAAATATTTTACCAAAATAAAAATATTTTCCGACCTACCTACCCAATTTTTTTAGCTATGTTACCGGAAACACAACATTTTTTTTTAGGCCTTAGTGAGATCGGGTGATTCTGTTGTATGTTTCTTGGCACATGTCTATTGAGTAAACCATAGGATTTACTTTGAGTATGGTCATTATGTCGTTACATTAACTTCACTGTGCTCAACACCTAACAGTGAGGCGTCTGAACTTTGCTCCACTGCTCCAGCAGAAGGACTCTTAACCGTTAAAGTGCTAAATGAATCCTGTAATTAAATTACTTTCAGCTTGACTGACATACCAGTTCTTCCTAATTCCAAACCTATTAATGTTTTTTAATTTAGAAAACTGATAAGTCAGAACTTGAGATCTAATTGTTGTCAAACTTGCAGGCAGACTGGTTCTCCGCTACACGCCGCGACCGACACAAACGTCGACGACCTGAACTTCACGTTCCTCAACGAGAACAGACATGGGAACATCGTGGAGTTGATGAGCACTCAGTACAGAGACGCTTTCCAGAAGTCCGACCGTGCCCGGCTCGACATGAGTCTGCCTCTGAAGCGAGCCGCCGAAAAGATGGACCAGTGTCGGATCGACCTTCGAAGTCCCGTACGCGAGAGTCCGAAGCACCTCAAGTCGGACCTAGACGCAAGAAAGAAGGCGATGGAGGGCGCTGCCTTGAAGCAGATGGCACACGAGAGACCGTCGCGACCTCAGAACCACGTGGTGGACGATGGTGGCAGTGGTGAATGCCAGAACCAGGCGAAGGGATCGACAACGGCCGCAGTGATCACACCTTCCAGCAGCGTCGGGACGCACAGAGTTGAATCGCAGAGCGTCGATCCGCAGCTGCATCTCTTGGACTTTCAACTGAGGAACATCCTGAAGCCGAGCCTGCGCGGCGAGGAGTGCATGTACCCCGGCGTTCACTGCGGAGAACAGGGAACCAGTGGTGGGAAAGATGGCCGGTGCGCGGAGGGATCCCACGTCGAGATGCTGATGCCAGGCGGTGGGAGGAACGCTCCTGTCGGTCGAGGTGGGGTGGAAGAGGTCATCACGAGCATCATGAAGAAGCAATGTATCGACGAGCTGTTAAACAACACCGTCGACACCGGAGAGGATGGAGGAGGAGGAGGAGGCAGGGTTCATCCGACAAACGCGACGCAGATGATCGGGTGGAAGCTGGTCGGACTGGACGACCCGGCGAACGCGGAGACGTCGTCGGTCGGAAGGCTGAGCCGGCCGGTGGACTTCGTGCTGCGCAGACACTCGGCGCGAGAGGAGAACGACGACGAGAGGGAGGCGCGGGAGGAGAAGCGGGAAGTGAAGCGGCTTTCGCTCGTCGACTGCAGCCAGATGCAGCACGGCCACGGAAGCATAACGTTCGGAAACGTCGAGGAGATCAGCAACACGAACGCGCAGGGTGAGGACGCGCTGACGACGAATGCGTACCTGGACGACCATGCGACGAGGGCAGCACCCTACACCCTGGCCAGTCAGTTCATCTCGCTGGGCTTCAGCGACGAAGAGGGTGGTGATGAGGAAACGGAGAGCATCCGAGCGGATGAAGTGAAGCTGGGACGTGGAGCGAGCACGTCGTACATGGAGCGTGGCAGCAAGGGCCTGCACCTTCTGAAGCAGGTGGTGCACGAGAATGGGGAGAAGGCGACCCGATTGGAGCTCGGCTGGGGTCGAAGTTCGTCGCAGGACGCTCACTTCGTGGACAACAACAACCACGAGTCCGTTCGCTTTGCCGACTCGGAGAAGACGGACGGGTCCGTGGTGCCGAAGGGAACGTCGAGCGAGGCGCCGACGCCTGTTACGGAGCACAGGCCTCGCAAGCTGGGACCGGACGAGGCTCCGAGACCGAAGTTCAGCACGAGAAGCCCAAGTTCTCCGGCGAGACTTTCGAGTACGTCGCTCGAGCAGATATCGCCCGTCGAGGCGGCACGGCTGCGGCTGCTGTCGCTTGAGATGGCGGAGCTCCAGCTGACGCTCAGCTGCGACCAGAGCAGAGTGAGGCTGAGCGGTGCGGATGGCGCCAAAGCCGACAAGGATGGATTTGCGCCAGTCTTCTTGCCGTCTTCTGGTGTTGCGGCGGCTCTGAGCGTTGCACCTTTGGCCGTGCAGGAGGACGACGAGGAGAGTGTGAGCCTTGGATGCGAGGGACAAGACGCAGCGACGAAGCAGCGAAAGGCTACTTGTGCACGGCTGCCGTCGGAAAGAGGAGGATTTGTCAACAGCGAGTCTCCGAGACGTCTGGCGTTGCTGATGGTCCGGTCCAGAGACAGTGCCGCCACCTCTCCGGTCAGAAACCAGTGCCAAGCAAATAATCTTCAGATTCCTGCCGCCGAGGCGGACTGCGGACGCTCAAAGGGTGCGCTGCTCGTCCTCGGCCCTTCTAGTACTGGTGCTCAGGAGACGACCGGGGGCTGTCTCAAAAGCAATGTGTATTCAGATTTGGACGTCATGAACAAGAACGTCGAGAGGCCGGACGTCGCACGACTTCTCGCGCTGTCTGGTAGCCATGGCAACCAGGCGGCGGAGAAACTGGACAACAACCTGTCGCTGTCCATTTCCATGCCGAACGTCACCGTCTGTCAGGGTCGGTCTCAAAACACAGTTCACGTCGATGAGGTCATACCCAGCACACACACGGAGAACTCCGAGTCTCTGAACATGTCGGAAAGCCGTCAACATATCAAAACGGACGACACGTCTGCTGTTTCCAATAAAAAGTCGTCCGACGCTAAGTCTGTGATCCACATTATACGCGGTCCAGAGAGCAACCGCGCGGTGCTGGGCCCGTCGCCGCGGCGGCTCAAAGATGTTCGGCCGCTGAAGTTGAGCCATTCGGATCACCAGAGAAGTCTTTCCGTGGGGGCGTACCACTCGCATCCCGACATGAGGCAGATTCAGGTCATCGGCGACGACGAGATTCTGTCAAGCATGTCAAGCCCCGAAAGGAGCTACTATCCAAAGCCACCGACCGGAAACGTCTCGAGGAAAGCCTTGGTATCCAGTCATGCCAGGTAGGACGCTCTTTCTGTTTCTTTCACAGACATGCAAATGTGTATGTCCTGTTTGATGAATTATAGTCGATGAAACCAGCGCATTCAGCTGTCTGAAATTCCTGCATTTTGCTATGTGTTGTGTGCATGCATTTTTCTTTCAAAGCCAGGGAAGTACAATTATTAGTTTTCTGGACTTTTTGTTTCAGTAATTGCTGATCTTTTCTGCATAGGCTTTTTTGACCTGGAATGCAGTTCAATTAACACCTCATTAAGTCACAAAGCTTTATTAGTAATACTTCTGGAGTTAAACTCGTATCTATACTTTTAGTTATTTTCCTCATGTTTGGTTGTTTAAGTAGGATTCTTTAATGAATGCAGTTCCAAATCGTAGTATCCTAATGTGATGGCATAAAACAAAATTTGGCCAAGCAAAAATGGATTTGAGCCCTGTTTTTCTTGGCAGGAAAGTTGGCATCGTCTTAGCTGTAAACTAGAAGAACAGAAATACAGCCGAATTGGAGTCCCAGTTTTATTTTACATAATTAGCTCCTTGTCCACCAGTTATAAAAAAGGTATGTTTTTGGTGATTCTGTGAATAGTTGTTCGTTACTTTACATGCAACGTTGCATTGGAATTACATTACAGACGGCGTCGCTTCCATCCATCAGCCAGTCCTCAGTGCTGCAGTTCTTCGAACAGCTCAGCGGCCGCTTCAACCTAACGATGATCTCCAGCAGAGAGAGAGAAAGAGAGAGGAAGGGACGGACGGAGAGTAGCCGTGAGATTGTGGACGACGTTCAAGAGGCGTTATGTAGTCGCTTTGCTCGGTGCTGTTCTGCTATGCCTTGCTACACGTCATTCTTAGCTCCAATTTGCCTGTTTTGCATTTTAAATGCGGTCTTGCAGGGTCGACCAGAGAGCTGTGGAAGTGGACACTGGTGCTTACTGGTAAGCAAGGGAAATATGTTCTTGCTGGTAGGCATTGCTTTTGGATGCTTTTAGATTTTGTTGATCATGCGGAAAGTCATTTGTCTCAAATTATGTCGAGCCATCAGTTTCATTCTGATAGTCGGATGTTTGGATGTGGTTCAGGCCGGAGGTTCTGAGAACTTTGGATCCATCTTGGCTCCTCATCTTTGATGTGGACAGATTAGCCGTTGATGAAAATGCCCGAATGATAAATGTAGTACTTCATAATTACGATAATAATCATAAGAATATAATGACAACAATAATAGTACTAATACTAATCTTGTTGATTGATTGGTTAGTTGCAGTCTAACCACACTAGCATAGTAATGATGTTTAGTGTCGCCCTCCTCCTTTTTTCATAGATTAGGACTGGCACTGCCAGAGTAGAAGCAATGGAGTTGATTGTATGCTAACATTGTAATGCGGTGTGCGATTGTTAACCAACACTGTTTCTGTTGGCGGACGTTTTATTGTAACTTTGTCATGAGATAATGGGTTAATAGATGCCAAAGAAATGATAACAACTGTAGTAATGATTACAAGGAGCACCAGATGAGCATAATTCCCTGATTTTATAAGTATTTTGGCCCATTACTGAATGACTCTTGGCATTTACTGTCACACAGAATTGATTCCATGGTCTTTATTGTTGAGTTTTGGTTGTTGTGATAATTTATATTGTTTTGTTTTGGTGATTTACATTGTGTTACTTAAAACACTAGAGAGAAATCAAACATTGTTTTGCGTTTTTACTTGTTTACCTGTCTGTATTGAAACATTCCTTCAAGCTTACTTTGCGTTCTTAGGTAGTCAATTATTCCTGCATTCGATCATTCCTATGACAAAGGCTGAAAGTCTCTGTTATGTCATTTTTAATGTTTCTAAGTTATGTGAATTAGTCAATAACTATTTATTAATGTTTTATGTCTTGTAAATCTCAGTATTTTATATATTCTAAGTCGGATTGGTGATCTCTAGGAAGCCTAATATATATTGAAATTTCTTACGTGTACAGTTTGATTCATTTAAGCGTTTCTTCTACTGTTTACTAGGACAATTGGCTCTTTACTGATTCTGAAATTGTTCGGTTGACTTCATTTTGTACCTTGTCTTAAAGATGAATGCATGTTCTAAGTTGTTCTTTTCCATGCTCACTCTCTTCAATTTGATAAGCATTATCGTGAGGCAAAGGGTGTGTTTTTGCTGCAAAAGGCAGAGGGTGTGTTTTTGCTACAAAAGGCAAAGCGTGTGTTTTTGCTACAAAGGCAGAGGGTATGTTTTTGCTATAAAGGCAAAGGGTGTGCTTTTGCTACAAAATGAATGCTAAAACAAATCTAACGAGAAACATGCATGTAGCTTTTACTGCAGCAGTTGGGCTATGATCTTCTAACTTAAAGTCTGCCTTTTACGGTTCTCAGTTTCAGCGTTTCATCAGTTACATGTCCATTGCTTGCTGCTAAATTTGCTGCTAAATCTCTTGAGTTGCTGTGGACTTGCCCAGTTTATTATTTACTGAGCTTGCTTAAACCTTTTGTTGCAGAAATGCTGATGTTCTGGTTGGGTTCCTTTGTTCTCTTACAATATAACTGAGAAAATCCAGCAAAATTAAACGGAAATTGGTTTTAAATTGCTTTAAAAATGAAAATGCAGGTTGATGAAGGTTAAAGGAATTATAGTTTAGAAATAAATTATTAGTGTTTGTGTGAATTGTTAAGTTATAGCAAATGGGAGTTGTCAGGAAAATTGTGTTAAATAAATATTATATGAAAAGAATCCTGGTAGTGAAATTAAAAAGCTTCTACACACATCTGGTTCATGTTGAGTGCTTAGCATGACATTTTTGTACAGCCTGGCTTTGTAGAGTTTAGTCTTGTCCGCAAGTGTGGTGGATTAGGTTGAGAGGCGCTTGCAGGAACGAACATTTGTCAATCGCGACTTGTTCAAAATGCAATACTGAAAATGTTTCCGTGTCAATCTTACATTACAGCCAGTTGCCTGAGGTAATCGTAATATTCGTGTGGTTTCGCATAGAGCCAGTTGCACCAATGTGGGCAAGATCTTGGGTCTGTCGAACTTGTTTCAAAGAATTCACAGTGGAGCAAATTGAATGCTTGTGCAAATTCATCTCTCACGGGTTAGATTTATTTCGCGAGTGCTCTAGTCGCTTCTGACTTCAACCAATGTCTCGCATCCTCTTCCGCATTGTGCAGAGCCTGCAGGCCGCCACTGAATTTTGGGTTAGATAATTTCGGGTTAGATAATTGGCTGTTATCACGTGAGTTAGATGTAGTTTAGGTGTGTCCGGAAACTAGATGTTCATGATGGTCGACCGACTTTGCGCTGGTGATAACCGGTTTTTGACTTGGTGCAACTGGTGTAATTGTTTGAGGCTGTTTTTTGCTGAGCCCTTCTTGCTTCTTATTCTCTTTGCAAGATGATGTTGTTGATTAATCGAGATAATCTTGTCGTCATATTCCACGGATGTGTACATATTACAAGCGTCATTCCATTACCATCTCTACTTCAATAATGTGATCTGGTGTATGTGTGACTTACTCACACACCACCAGATGGACGTTGATTCGAGAGATTGCATTTAAGTCTATATTTATTTAAAGATTATGTATAGCATATTACGTGTTTACCTGCGTTCGTCGCTATTCAGAGTATGTATAGTTAGTAAACGATGATGATGGTTAGGTTTCGATGTAACAGCGATTTCTGTTGTCATCAATGTTCTCGTTGTTTTTTTATCTCATGAAAAAGCTGAATTTCTGTTCGTCATGATCTCTTCTATAAGTTTTTGTTTGGTTCAAGTGTGTTTCTTCTGACATTTATATGTACTTTATGTGCTTACGGAATTTTGTTTTGGATTTGCGAAATTCATTAATTAATGCATCTCAAAGTGGAGTTATTTTGAATTATTTTGCTTCTTAATGAGGCTGAATTTCTGTTGGCCACGATCTCTTCTGTAAGTTCTGGTTCAGTCCGATTTTATCTCTTCAGACATGTTCAATTGTTCGTGTAATTATAGGTATGTGCTTTTTACGAAATTGTTTTGAATTTACGAAAATTCATTATTTAATGCATCTCAAACTTAGAATTATTTTGAATTATTCTGCTTCTTAATATTTTAATAACTGTTCTCAGGCTGACGGCCCTTGGTTCTATTTCAGTTTCAAGTTGTCTTTACATGACCAATTCAACATTCCACTTGGACCAGGGAGGGACTGGTATTTGTACGCTTCTCGGATTCTCTCAGTGAAAAACCAACGAGAATAACTTCAATTAAGCAACTAGAGAATCTGACAGCCGTGAAAGAAACATTCTAGTCATGCTTTCGGCTCCAATGAAGGAGGCGAAGTTATAATTCCACCGCATCTTCATCCAGTCGTGAGCCACTTCTTCAGTCCTTATCGAACGTTTTTTTCACGTCGCACAAAGTTAGATCAAATTCTTATGCTTTTATCTTTGGTCACTATTTTTTCGTTAGCGATCACCAATACGCTCATTTTATATTGTTTTGGCACTTACACTGCATTTTTGAAATTTTCTTTCTTTCTTTTTGACACTTAATCCATCATTTGAGTAGTTGCTCAGTTGTGTGACTCTGGAATCATCATTGTAGCCAATGTTGCGTTTATTGTATTATTCTGGTAAAATTTAATTAAACCTAATGCATTCTAACCGCGGTTCCAGTTTTATGTTTCGCTGCTGTTAGGCCTACAGCTGTGCAGACAACACTGCTTGTTATCGAACTCTTATCGATAGTCTTGTCATTCCGTTACGTTTTGTTTCATTACAGTTTATTGTTTATTGTAACCTTTATTTTTTGCTAGATGAACATTGCGACTAATTATGAGCCAGCATTAGACGTCAGCTTACGGCTTTGCCAAGTGCTAGATTGTGTGGTGTGTGATAGAGAAATCCAGAGTAGGCCTAACCATAATTTTGATGTTTCCAGCCATTTTGAGGATACTGAACCCTGGCTGTGCATTAATTGCCTAAATGATGTATTCCCTTTTAATCATATAGAGAATGACAATGAATATTTGAATTCTATTTGTGGGAATGTGCTAGATTGTGTGGTGTGTGATAGAGAAATCCAGAGTAGGCCTAACCATAATTTTGATGTCTCCAGCCATTTTGAGGGTACTGAACCCTGGCTGTGCATTAATTGCCTAAACGATGTATTCCCTTTTAATCATATAGAGAATGACAATGAATATTTTAATTCTATTTGTGGGAATAACTACGCTGTCCAGGTTGCAGGTCCTGATAAGGGAACTGTACATAAGAAATTGGTTATATTTCCGGAGGACTTGGATGACCGTTGTATCCTTAACAATGAAAGTGGAATCGATCCTGATATCAATTTGCTTGATGATTTTAATTGGGATAGCCTGTATTCCACCCCGGATGAATTGTCAATAATAATGTCCTCACCCCATATGCTAAGTACTATGCACCTTAACTGTAGGAGTGTTCTATACAAAGTCGGCGAAGTCAACGACTTGTTGACCTCGATACCTGTGTCGATAATGGCATTAACAGAAACTTGGCTGAACGATGACCTTACTGACACTATAAATATACCAGGATATAACCTAATTCATCGGTCTCGTACGAGTGGAGAAGGCGGAGGCGTTGGGCTATTAGTCAAGGAAAATATACAGCACCAAGTGTACGATTTGCCAAATTATTGCCCCAAATCTCATGAAAGTCTATTCATCCGAGTAACACTCGAGAAAACCTCTTGTATTGTGGGAGTTTTATATAGACCACCGAACACAAACTTAGAGGAGTTTCGCGCTGAAATAGATCAGCTGTTGTCCTTAATAATGTATGGTGAAAGGCATATTATCATTTTAGGAGACTTTAACGTAGATTTACTCAGAGTCACCGATAACATTGGAACGAATGCTTTCTTTAACACAATGACATCCCATAACCTTCTGCCTACCATAACTCGTCCTACTAGAATCACTCCTCACTCTGCAACGCTAATCGACAATATATTTACAAATATATGGGCATCAGTAGTAGAATCTAAGATTATTACCTCTGATATATCTGATCACCTTCCTATCTTTACTTGTTTTAAATTTAAAACTTATAATAAGAGACCCGCACAAGATTTTTGTTCTAGATTAATTAATGATGACCGAAGGGAAGTGTTTAACACTTCACTTTTAGATGCTGATTGGACCGCTGTACTGGATGCTTGTAACTGTGGGGATGCAAACGATGCTTATGACCGATTCTTAAACCAATATAAAGATTTATATGATAAAGCATTTCCTATACTGAGCGGGGGAAATCAGAAAAAAATAAGCTTTAAACAACCCTGGATGACAAGAGGACTCTATAAATCGAGCAAAAAGAAGGCCCGCCTGTACATTAAATATGTAAAAAACCCATCCCCTGCTAACAATAGTAAATTTATTAAATATAGGAATAAATTTAAGGCAATCAGACTAGCTGCTGAAAGAAACTATTACGAATATGAATTTAGTAAAAACTGCCAAAATCTAAAAAAAACTTGGAGTCTCATTCGCTCTATAATAAAATCAGGAGAACAAGACAAAAAAGTGGTGTCGTTAAATATTAGCGGTGGCAGGATTGATAACCCAATGGATATAGCAAATGAATTCAACAGATATTTTACAGGTGTAGCCCATTCTCTTGCAGAAAAAATGCCAAATACAAGTTGTTCCTTTAGTCAATACCTATGTGCGCCTTTATCTAATTCTTTTGGGCTCATACCAACTTCATCAGAAGAAATAATAAATCTTAGTCATACATTGCGCTTGACCCATAGTAGCGGGGTTGATGGGATTGATCCAACTGTTGCCAATCCTCACATAGCTGTAGTAGCCTCCCAATTAGCTGCCATTATTAACTGCTCATTAAACTCTGGGATTGTGCCTAGAGCCATAAAAATAGCAAAAGTTGCCCCCATATTTAAGAAGGGTGAAAGTGACAATCCGGCAAATTACAGGCCGATATCCATCCTTCCGTTCTTTTCCAAGTTTTATGAGAAAGTTATGTACGATAGGCTTGGTAAATACATTGAGAAGTCGCATATCCTTTTTCGTTCACAACACGGGTTCCAGGCTGGCCACTCCCCTGTGATGCCGCTAGCGACTATGCATGATAAAATAACGCAAGCCTTTGAAAATAGTGAATACTCAATTGGCATATTCTTTGATTTGGCAAAGGCCTTTGATACTGTTAACCATGACATTCTCCTTAGTAAATTAGCCAATTACGGTATCAGAGGCACGCAGCTTAATTGGTTTAAAAGTTATTTTGAAAACCGTTATCAGTGTGTTTCTTGTAACGGTGCGCTGTCCGATCTTCGTCCTGTCAAGTATGGTGTTCCGCAGGGTTCCAATTTAGGACCCCTTCTATTTCTTCTTTTCATAAATGATTTGCCTAATTCATCATCCATTTTGACGTTCATATTGTTTGCGGACGATACAAATGTTTTCTTTTCCCATGCTTCATATTTAACTTTAACCCAAATTGTTAATGCTGAACTTCAATTGGTCTCTAAATGGTTTGCAGCAAATAAATTGTCTTTAAATTTGGAAAAAACCTCTTTTATCCTATTTAGATCGCCTAGGAAAAAATCACCACCAATAGGCTCCGTCGTGCTATCAATTAACGAGTCAGTTTTACCCCAAGTCATATCGACAAAATTCCTTGGCGTTTACGTTGATCAACATTTGACTTGGACTGATCACATCAAATTTATCTCAACAAAAGTTGCAAAAAATATTGGCATTTTATCCAGGGCATCCCATGTTCTTCCTAAATCCATTCGCTCTCAACTCTACTATTCCCTAGTATACCCGTATTTTACATACTGCAACTTAATATGGGCCTCCAACTATGCTTCACGGCTATATAAGTTGGTAATATTGCAAAAAAGGGCGGTTCGAATAATTGCTGGAGTTCCTCGTCGATCCCATACTAGCCCATTGTTCTCCGAACTCCAGATTCTTAGATTTTGCCAGATAAACATTTTTCAGGTATGCGAGTTCCTCTACCGCTTTGATCACAACCTGCTACCATGTACTTATAGGTCTTTTTTCCAGAAGGGCTCTGACTTGCATCGGTATAACACTAGAAGCGTCAGTCTGTATCGTAGCATAAAGGCCCATTCCAACTCTCGTAGATTTTCCATTAGATTCATGGGTCCTCCAATTTTTAACTCACTTCCTTTAAACATAAAAGAGGCACCTAATTTGTTAATGTTTAAAAAACTGCTGCGATCACATTTGGCCGTTGAAAAATAAAGTTTGTAAGTTGATGCTGGTCAATAATTGTCAGTAGTTAAGTCTAGCTGTTAGTTAAGTTTTAGTTAAGACTTAATAATCAATCTGCATGCCTTTATTACATTCATTTACGTGAGTTGCACAGTCAATGAACCTGGTTTAACTGCTGATCTATCCGTATTTGCTTCTTGGTAAATGGGGTCCCTCCCTAGCGGGATTATTATCCCTTTTGGGGTCCCTTGTCTCCTATGTGCCAATTTGTTTTTTGCGATAATGCTTTTGCTGTGCTATCCTGTTGTTGTTTTGGCAAAGGTTTCAATAAAAGATTGATTGATTGATTGATAGTATCTTGTTTTAGGCAGTTTTTCAGAACCTGCATGGTATAACTGGAAGGACATTCATGATTGGCCTTCTCTAGTGTGTTAGGCACATTAGTGCATAACATTCCTAGTCCTAACATAGGTCTGTGACACTACTCTGTGTTAAAGAGTCTACAGTTGTGTTTTATTGCTTGCCATTTGTTTAAACAAAGTTCTATAACTGCTTTGCTGGGCTTCATTCTGATGTGAGAATTACAATGTTGTATGATTGCTTCAGCGGCTTATTTTGTCAAGACGTTTTCGGTCTTTGTTTATTAGCAGCTTCCGCATATACTTGGTATTCTTCGTGTTACCCATTGCTAAGAAGAAGATATGTTTTAGAAGTTTGCCTAAGTTTTGCTGAGAAATAATTTCGCTGTTGTTCTCTTCTTGATAGCCGCATTTTAGTCGATTTGTTCAGATTGCAGGACATGTCTTTTGCGTAATTGTTTCGTTTTGGAACCTAATCTTTTCATGAATTGCTGTTTTGTGTTTCCGAGAGTAAACAAATAAGCTAAACAGGGTGAGACTGTCACTTAAGAATAGATTTGTTTGTTGCAGTGTTTCTATGTATAAATGGGATAATTTATTTATTTATCTAAACTATTTATTTTGCGCTTGTTAGTTTCATGTGGATTATGCTTAAGTGTTTTTTATGTAACAATTTGTAACATGTTACCTGTTTCAATGTTCTTACCTTTATGACTGATGAACCACTCCTCATCTCCCTGTATTGTGTGTTTGGATCATGCTGTACTTACGGTATCACGGTTGACGTAGCTGGAGATTTCAAGTACGAGTAAGGGTATCTACTGGTACATGCCCTTGCATTTTTTAAATCTATGTGTATAGTTAAGAAGTTTTTCCATATTAAATCAATATCGCAGTATTTCCCAACTGTTTTGTATTTAATCATAAAATATCTTCACCTGCAAAAGAGCAGCTTTTAGGTTTTTGCGGTTAAAGTCCATCTATCGTAGAATTCTTTCGGTGTGCTGCTGTTCTTCAAAATTCACAGAATAATAGGTTTAAAACAATCGGCAGTTGCATAGACATTTGCTGCTACAATGCCAGGTCTTCTTATGCAATTGAATTGTTTCCAGCTATTATAATTTTATGCCAAGTCGTTGGTGTATGGGGGAAAATAGAATCGAGGGCAGAACAAGAAAATGAAGAACAAAAGTTTTAAGTCAATAATCCAAATGTTATGGTCTACTAATTTTGAAATCACTACTGCATTGGTCTACCTGTGGGCACTCAATGTCCTATCCACTCACTGAATATGACACGTTCGGCCATGAACAGCATTGAATACATACAATAAAAAATTCCAGCTATAGAACCATGCAGATTATTTTAGCAGATTGCTGTTTTGGTCAGGGATTTAATGACTTGCATTTGTGAAGTCAAAAAGTGGGACATGTCAAGTTGTGCGTGACAGCTACCAGTCAGAAACGTATTAGTATAAAACATTTCTAGTTCTTGAAATCTATGGAAATTGTTTTGCTGTTGTATATTGGATTATTGGTGTGCTTAAGATGTCATAATGTCTCGTGGGTTGGGTGGGGTAGCTGCTTCTTATCCAGCGTCAGTTAGACCTGGGTACATAATTATGGTGACTCATTACATGTTGGATGTTTGTTCTAATAATTATCCATTGATGGATTGGCGGTTGGATGAAAACCCATTTAGGAAGGATTTGGCTACCCAAAAGGACTCAGCTGGCCAGTTCTTATATAACCAGATTTTTTACAGGAGAATGATTATCAACAACAGAAAATGTCTGGTGTTGTACTGTTGCCCACTGTCGGACAATTTTGGCTTTGATGTGAGTGTTCTTTTTGCAGTTGACTCCACCTTGTGCGATAAGTGCTGTATTTATATAGAGCCTTTGCATGTATAAGTTAAAGTCTCTGTATATGTGATGTTCAGAGTGACGTTACTTCAAATGGTATAAAGCAACTCATGTTGGCTTATGATGCGTAAAATTTGATCTGCAAGTGTACTGCCATTGTCGAGCATGGAAAATTATGAATTGGATATCGTCGAATTTATGCGTAAGGACTGTTTGTTGAGTTTGGTGCTGCCTTTCTATCCGCAGTCATTGAATAAGAGTAAACATTTTGGTGGAGAAGTCGCTTGTGTCATTTGGCAGAGAAGTCGCTTGTGTCATTTGGCAGAGAAGTCGCTTGTGTCATTTGGCAGAGAAGTCGCTTGTGTCATTTGGCAGAGAAGTCGCTTGTGTCATTTGGCAGAGAAGTCGCTTGTGTCATTTGGCAGACACTTGACTAGGCAGAATGCCTAGACACTGCCTAGACACTTGTGTCATGTTATGAAACGAAAGTTTTGAGAGAATTTTCCGGATGTTGTCTTGATAGATTTTGGTCGATTGTCGTCTGCATCCTTTCTTCTGCTGTTGCTACTCACTCCGACTTCTTCGGCTTACGGACGACTACTACTACTACTTGGTGGTTGAAACCGTTGGCAGATCCCAGGACTCCCATATTATTATTATGCCCTGATGTATTTCATCCCACCAGGATCTTGGAAATTATATACCGTTAATTATCATTACTACTTACCGTACATGAAGTAGAAAGTATCTCTTTGGGTTTGAAAAAGTTAGTCAAGCATTGTTCTGGAATGGTCAATTATATTAAATTTCTGCTTATTGTTATTAGGTATTGTGTCACATTTGGTTATTTTGTAACGTGATGTAATGGCTATTGAATACCCGTAGTATAATACAAAGTTGGACTCTGGTATTATTATGTTCTCCCCGAATACCATTATTCTGCTAATAGGTATTATTTGCTATTAAATTGTTTCTATTGAATATAATTATTATTAT
Source organism: Lumbricus rubellus (assembly GCA_945859605.1). NCBI lineage: Eukaryota > Metazoa > Annelida > Clitellata > Crassiclitellata > Lumbricidae > Lumbricus > Lumbricus rubellus. The sequence goes on from OX243816.1 coordinate 11,854,355, forward strand.
CAGTTAGTGTGATCTTCATTACCAGTATTATTATTCGATATTAATCTCATTGTAGTTATTTTGTTTGTTGTAATAATTATTATCAATTGTTTTGATGTTTCACTGTTAATTAATTGCCGCCTGTGCTATTCATTGATTTTCGTTAATACCGATAATCACTGCGATTAATACTCATGCCACTGCGTGTCATGTCTTTGTGATGTTTGAAGTAATTGTACGCTGAGGTGTAGGATGAATTAAGGCTTTGAAGTGTATTCAATTCATATGTATCTCCATGTATCTAGATGATCTTTAACCTTCCGAGTACCTCGTTCGTTATTATGGCTGTAAAAGATTACTATGAATAAAGTCAGAAATTGCTGGAACGTATGTATGTTCCTCGTGGTCAGTGGTTAAAGTGGTTTGGGTGAGCAGTGGGAACGCCAACTGTGAGCAGTGGGAACGCTGATGAAGTACGCCCATGTTTCAAGGGTTCCATGCTTGGTGAGCCAAGAAATTCGAGAGCAGTGGGAATGCCGTTCCCACGTGTTTTCACCCACTTTAAACCCTGCTCGTGGTGCGACCCACAACTCTGAAACAAAGTTCTGTCTTTGATTCTACGGTGAATTTTTGCATAGTTGAGTTGAAGCTTAGATGGTTGCCTGTTTGGTTAGCTGAACATCGTAGACCACCTTGTCCACCTTTCCTTCCAGCTTCAGGTCGGTTAGGGAACATTACTTAACTCCAATCAAGGCCGTATTTGGGTGTGGCGGTGTTTTAGGTGTTTGAACACAGCCGTCCCCCAAATGTACTTGTATAGCTGAATTCAATACAGATAGGTGAAATAAGAGATGGATAATTAATTAATAAGGAGAGGGTATAATTATAACTGAATTACAGTGGGCATGTGTATTGTGTAATGTATTGGCTGCCAAGAATCTGCTGCGACGTTTCTCCAAACCCATTAGTCAGTTGATTCGGTTGTTTGTTGTCTTTGCTCAAGATTGAGTAAATAAAACCCTGACTATGTATGATCTTAACTCCAACCTCGGCTAAGTAGGTTTGGTTTAACTGTTAAACGTATAGAGAAAATTAGCGTGATGACTGCTGACTAAAATAATAGGTGCAATCATGTCCTAAAAGTTGGGGGGGACCATAATGAATCACGTCCTAAAAGTTGGGGGACCATAATAATGTTAGAGAACCACTCAAAAGTGGGGGGGAAGCGTCCCGTGGGTCCCATAGGGTGGTTGCGCCTATGGGTAACGTACATTGTTACATTGTTACTTTTTTTGTATGTGGGCTATTGTGGTGGAATTAAAAGACCACAGAGAGCAACTTGCTTGTTGCACATATCAAGGAGTCGCTATAATTTAAGAATTTTCAAAACTATCCTGTCCGATAGGCCAGGAATGCTTCTGAGTAGCCTTCCTTGAAGATGTGCTGTACAAAATATCTAAATAAATAAATAACCTCTTATTTTCTCAATATGTCCTGAAAGTATTTTTCTGACTACCAAACGCACAATTAACAAAAGTCTAACTTCATTGAGTTCAAGCAAGTATTCAATAGCGTGCAGCGTATTAAATGGAGTGTGAAGAACGATCATACGATACGAGACAGGAATGCCAGAACTAGTACAATTAAAAAGAGAAATGGAAATCATCAATAATTCATTAAGTGCCATAAAGGCAGTCAAGAAAAACAACGGGACATACTTTCAGATGCAAGTTGGATCATGACAATGATGCATCTTAGCTAAGCACTTCTGACACTATGTTAACAAGTATTAATGACATCCAGCCTAAGCAAAACTGAGGCAAGAATTGAGGTAATTTAGGATTGGTGAATAGTCGTTTATTTTCTGAATGGCATAGCCTTAGTACTAGAAGCAGAGCAGAACTGCAGAATCGATGTTATGTGATTGGCCTGCGGGTACCCTAACCAGAAGACTCGGCCTAATGATCAGTGCAGAAGTTCTAACCTTAATAATAATGATTGTTGGAGTAGCCAAAGAAGCAGCAATACCTAACCACACAATCTTCTCCGTTACTACCTTCTTCGTAGATTCAAATACCTAACCACCTTCCCTTGGAACTCTATCAAAGGCGTTCTCCAAGTCCACAAAGATCCAGTATCTCCTATTGTTTCCCTCCAAGACTTTCTCTTCAATCTCTTGCACCTTTCTCAGTATGAATATTGCGTCTATCGTGCCCATACCCTCACCCACGAAGAAGCCAGACTGATCATCAGTTATCTTGACCGGCTATTATCTCATACAGTTTTCAATCACCCTTTCATACAATTTCGATCGATCTCCAGATCACGTGTGGTTCCTCCCTCTGTAACTACGACACTCCAGTGCATCTCTCGTCTACTCGGATATCAATATAAGCGTAGTTTGTCAACGTGCTATAATATTATTATGATCATCTGAAGCTGCAGTCTTCAGTCGACAGATCGAGCGCAATTTCCGTTGTGCTCGTCACTGCGCTCGTGTATCCGCTCATATCCGCCGTCGAGATGCTATGGCTGCTCAGCTCGGACACAATGAAGTACGGCGACGTATCTGATGGGGTGTTTAAGATGTCCAGACGCCTCGGTCTGCCGCAGAGCATCGCCTCTGTCGCAGGGGACCACGGCACCCCACCAGGGGTTGAGACGGCCGAGGAGGTGGAGGCGGGTCTGAGGGCAGAGGACAGCTTATCGAGGTGGTGGTCGATGTTATCCATTCGCTGGTGTAGTTCATCGATCTCTAGCTGGAGACTCGCTTTGATGTCGTTCAGCATCGATAGCATGCGAGTGTCCTTCACCTTGGACATCGTCGTTGTCATCTCAAGGTTGCCTGCTGTCTTTGGTGGCCAGAACCGGATGTTGGTCGGTCGGTTGGGTCCTCGATGCTCCTTTTTCTCCGAAGGAGGGTCCTCGGCAAAATTGTATTCGAGGAGGTTTTCCGAAGGAACCAGGTTGGTTAGTGTTTCATCATTGAGGGACGTGTCCTGGTAGGGGTATATCGCGGGTGCATCGTCGTACTTCCTCTCTTCGTCAGTGTATAACTGATGTGGGAAGATAATATCACCTTTGACTTGGAGTGGTTCGTGTTCTGTTTGTATAGTTTCTTCGTCGAAGATCTCCACAGGTGCGGCTACCTCTTGTTCACTGTCTTCATCATCTTCTTCTTCTTGTGGTCTGTCTTCTTCCTCTTCCTGTACGTCGTCCACATCCTCCGAAGGTTCGTCGTTTGTTTCGTGCGTTGCTTCTAGACCCCCTTCGAATAAGACTGCTTCTGGATCGACATCGCTCAGAGGATTCGCTTGGTCACTTTGCGAAGCTGTCTGCCGAGTATTTGTCTCTGATTCTCGACTCTCCAGCGAATGATCTCTTTTCTCTTCCACGCCATCTCCTTCATTAGGCTCGATCTTTGTCGTAACTTTAATCTGCGCTTCTTCCCTTGAGTCCTGGGTGTTCTTGAAACCCTGATTTTCCGAGGAGGATGGACGAAAACTTCCGTTCGTCTCTCCACTTGCGCTGCCCCTTCCAGCCAAATATATTTGCTCCTCATTTTTTGCTCCGTTTGTGTTGCGCGAAGCACGCAGGAGACCAGTCCATTTTGACGCAACTGGGGCAGACGGTGGTGGTGGTTGCGAAGGACCCTGTGCACATGGTGGTGGTATCTCGCTTTCCTCTGGGATCCTATCCCCCCTTTTGAGGCACATTGGATTCGTCTCCTGGGCGTCATCATCATCGTCATCGTTGTCCCCGGCTGGTGTTGACGTGGGTGTCGTCGGTGATGCGGTCGGGTCGTCTGCGGTGTGGTCGAGAGCGGCAGGTGACGTCATCGTGACGTTGACCGGAGTGTAGCTCATCTTGCGAAAGCGAGAGATGAGTCTGCGCACTGGATGATCGTCTGCCAGCTCCATCGGCGGCTCGTTCTTGTTCTTCTCAGCCAGTTCTTTCTCGCGCATGACGTCGATCACCTTTCGGAAAACCAACTGAAATCGGAGAAATAGATGAACAAAATTAAGTTAAACTAATTATTATTGAATAATTATGTCGAAGAAAAGTAGCAAAAAAATAGAAAACGGGGGGACGATTAGCCTAAACGACTTTAAATTTTCTTAGCGTTGGCACACGATGGTGGGCCGGTAACCAGTCCTCTCCCTCACCTTATCTACTTCCCACAGACAAGACGATTTTGTCTAAAACACTGTAGATAGGCCTATATGAATAAATTATAATTTTTTTAATAATTATGCAATTTATAATCATTATGCTCACCCTTCTCCTGAGGTTATGGGTGAGTTTAAGCGTACGGGCGAACGATGCTGCGAATGGTTTGTAGAATCGAAGAACCTCTAGGAGTGGCTCTCTTCGGATGACGTGAAGGTCACAGTAGGTCAACGCTCGGACGTTGGCCGCACACTGACCAACGATGCTCAACTCCTTCCAGAAATGGTCGCCAACGACGTCACCTTTGCCTGAAACGATCATAGCAACGAATGCAGCGTAGAGCAGCGTAATAAGCGTAGAGCAGCGTAGAGCAGCGCAATAAGCGTAGAGCAGCGTAGAGCAGCGCAATAAGCGTAGTGCAGCGTAGAGCAGCGCAATAAGCGTAGTGCAGCGTAGAGTAGCGCAATAAGCGTAGAGCAGCGTAGAGCAGCGCAATAGGCGTAGTGCAGCGTAGAGCAGCGTAGAGTAGCGCAATAAGCGTAGAGCAGCGTAATAAGCGTAGAGCAGCGTAATAAGCGTCAGGGGCTTCTATCCCTATACATGCCGGGCGCAGCTTGCGCCCAGTGAAAAACAGGGGGAAGCAAATTTTTTTCCCAATTTTTATTACACTTTTTAAGTGTTACAGCTTCAGAGTCTTCAGTTAAAGTCCTACGACATACACACTTTTCGTGTGAGCCTACAAAATGTAATAAATGCAGACCGGAATAAGTCGCTCGATTTTGTTGGCGCCTTGTACATAAGCCCACTATAATTATTATATGTAGTTCTCGCACTTAATCTCGCGACATCATCGTCTGCATAGACGTGACAAAAATAAAGTTACATTTGTTTTGTTTTGTTTACTGAAAAAGTTTGCTTCACGGGCATATGTCGTTAACTAAATAAACACTATGCCGCGTGAGAAAACCGGCCATTGAATACAGTGCTCAATCTAGGCACCTCTATGGAAGTTCCCCAGAAATTACTCCCCCCCCCTAGAACATTTTGACAGAATGGTGATAGTTTTTAGCTATATTATCTATGCGCTATATAATATACGGGCCTAAGTTTACTTCAGCAATTGTTCGATCATTGTCATAATATCCATTACCGGCAGAACTGAGTTGTTGAACTTGATAAAAAAAAGAAATTATTGTGATCAAATATACTTATCGAAATCTCAAATCGCTCTTTTGTCAGCTAGGCTACATTACAATGTGGAAGCCCCACAAAATATTATTGTAAGCACAGGCCTATTTATTAAGTAATATATACCATAATACCACTCTTTTCAGCAAACCCTCCACTGAAATACAGTAGTTGTGAAAATTACAGCTTAAAGAGCTTAAAGAGGCGCTATATAAAATTTATGAAATTTCTTATATAAATAAAATGCTGAAATTGCAATGCAGAAATAGAACAAATTCTTATGGGAAGGGTGCATCTCTTTCCCAAGCCCCATCTCCATCTCAGAAACCTTCATTCCTCAGAGGAATGGGCTAGAAAACATATTGTCGGACCAAAAAGAGGGGGAAGAAGATGGATTGAGCCCGGCTGCTTAGGAGGGATAGAAGCCCCTGATAAGCGTAGAGCAGCGTAGAGTAGCGCAATAAGCGTAGAGCAGCGTAGAGCAGCGCAATAAGCGTAGTGCAGCGTAGAGCAGCGTAGAGTAGCGCAATAAGCGTAGAGCAGCGTAATAAGCGTAGAGCAGCGTAATAAACGTCTTCTTTCTGTTCTCTGCCCTTAGGCAGGTTCGAATGTTTGACGTCTCCAGCGTAATAAACGTAGAGAAGCGTAATAAACGTAGAGAAGCGTAATAAGCGTAGAGCAGCGTAATAAGCGTAGAGCAGCGTAATAAGTGTAGAGCAGCGTAATAAGCGTAGAGCAGCGTAATAAGCGTAGAGCAGCCGCGCATAGGCGGAAACCTGGTCCGAACTTTGGGGGGGACGGACGAGCGGCCGAAGGTCGATCTCTGAGGCGCGAAACGCCGAGTTGGGAAGGGTGAGGGAAGGCTGTTTTTAATGTCCACATATAATTGTAGCATTTTAGCTGTCATCCAAAATCAAAAAAAATCCATTTCCTCAGTCCTGATAGAAGCAGTTCAAACTATAATTTGCTATTGAATACGATCGGAGTGAATGTTGCATTAGACACCTTTTTAATGCTGATATCACGAATTTATATAAAGATGGAATATGCCAAATTTCAAAAAACAGTTTTGCAAAAAACTATCGAAACATTTAACATAGACACCTCTGTAATGCATTCAATCAACGATATATATATAAAAACATGCATTATACTGAATTTTACTCAAATTCATGACAAAAATCTTTGCGTTAATTCATTATATGCTAATTATGTTACTTAGAAAGACTTAAAAAAACCCATAGAAATGAAAACCTACTCGTGTCTATAATTATTATATACCTGCTATCAGAGCATAACAAAGAAATTCAGTTTCAGAACTGCATGACTTTTTCTCAACCTTTTGATCTACCCTGGTAAATAACTGTCAATCAGACGACGATGGCTTTTTGGAACTATTTTTAGCTGCGAGAATGTGATTTTACAACTCTGTAAGACTGCCATTTTTTTTAACAAATCAAAACATCGTGACATCTATGTGAACTTGCACGTTTAAAAGCCCTGCCAACTCTCATTATGCATAGCCTAAATCCGTTCAAGAGACCAAATCGTGGGCGGAGTTTGGTTTCCATTCTTGGGGGCTAAAAAAATTGAAGTTTGGATGTGAGGGCGGCGCCGGAATTTTTTTTCTCGAATCAAAAGTTAATGAGTTTTTTAGTCATCGAGTTTAGTAGAAATTTAATAAAAGCCATACTATCTTGCGTAAACACCTTTTTAGTCATCTAGTTTATTTGAAATATTATAAAACCTTACCATTTACCGTAAACACCTTTTTTAGTCATCGAGTTTAATTGAAATCTCGTAAAAACCATACTATTTAACGTAAACACCTTTTTTAGCCATCGAGATTAATTGAAATACTATTTTCCGTAATCACCTTTTTAGTCATCCAGTTTAATTGAAATATCATAGATCCATACTATTTTCCGTAAACACCTTTTTAGTCATCGTGTTTAATTGAAATCTCCTAAAAACCATACTAATTTGCGTAAACACCTTTTTAGTGATCGAGCTTAATCGAAATATAATAAAACCATAATTTATTCCTAAACACCTTTTTTAGTCATATATTTTAATTGAAATATCATAGATCCATACTATTTTCTGTAGACACCTTTTTTAGTCGTCGAGTTTATTTGAAGACTCATAAAACCATACCATTTTGCGTAAACACCTTTTGTAGACATCAACTCATCGAGTTTAATTAAAATCTCATAAAACCATACTATTTTGCATAAACACCTTTTTTAGTGACCGGGTTTAATTGAAATATCATATAACCATACTTTTTCCAATCATCGGATTCAAGTTTCGTTCGTGAAAATTTCTTGGGGGCTAGCCCCGGAAACTATACCATTTTCCTTGTGACAGACCTGAATCTGGGCCTTCTTGAGGGGTTTGAGCCTCCCCCCCTAGCCCGTCCCGTAACAAACTCCGCCCATGGACCCACTGATGTTTTATGTCCAATTGTTCGTTTTCAAGAGGAATAATAAACAAAATACTTACTTACGTATTTACTTCCTTACGTATTTACTTTCCATATTACTTCTAATGTTGAACATGATGCTGAGTTGAGCCTGAAGAGAATCTGAATTGAATGTAGCAGAAACCCGATGCCATTGTGTTAGCAAGGCTTTTGTAATAATTGGTAACATGTTAAAAGAGGTGTCTTATTTATACAGTATAATGTTCGAAAACTACCCAACGTTGGACTTGATAAATTTTGGTTAGGGCCTGGATTGCTCTGGAATTCATATCATTATAAATATTTACTTCATCTGCTAAAAAAATTTTCTCTCTAGTTCACTACTGAAGATTGTGTACATGTCCTAACGCTTGAACATTGGGGGGGACAAATGCATGGGCCGTCCCCCCCAACGTCTTCATTGGGGGGGACCGTCCCCCGCTGTCCCCCCCTAGGTTTCCGCCAGTGGAGCAGCGTAATAAGTGTTGAGCAGCGTAATAAGCGTAGAGCAGCGTAATAAGCGTAGGGCAGCGTAATAAACGTAGAGAAGCGTAATAAACGTAGAGAAGCGTAATAAGCGTAGAGCAGCGTAATAAGTGTAGAGCAGCGTAATAAGCGTAGAGCAGCGTAATAAGCGTAGAGCAGCGTAATAAGCGTAGGGCAGCGTAATAAGCGTAGAGCAGCGTAATAAGCGTAGAGCAGCGTAATAAGCGTAGAGCAGCGTAATAAGCGTAGAGCAGCGTAATAAACGTAGAGAAGCGTAATAAACGTAGAGAAGCGTAATAAGCGTAGAGCAGCGTAATAAGTGTAGAGCAGCGTAATAAGCGTAGAGCAGCGTAATAAGTGTTGAGCAGCGTAATAAACGTAGAGAAGCGTAATAAGCGTAGAGCAGCGTAATAAGTGTAGAGCAGCGTAATAAGTGTAGAGCAGCGTAATAAGCGTAGAGCTGCGTAATAAGTGTAGAGCAGCGTAATAATTACGAGCTTACTCTAATCTATTACAGGTTAAACTGCGCATTTATTTTGACCATGATTGTAAGAACTTGCTTGCTGTAGGCTACTACTTTAATGGAGGTCAACTAACTTATAAATATAAAACAGTATGAGCATTGTTGACAAATAGGCTAATTGTACGGGTCAGACGCTGATTTGTGTGCAGTTGGCGTGCATTGAGAGAATCAGACAAAAGACAGACAGACACAGACAGGCAGACAGACACAGACGGACAGACAGACAGACAGACAGATGGAAGTATGAAGATGTTTGCTTAGAAGTGATCATAGGTTGGTTGCAATAATGGCGCTATAGAAGTCTCTTGATTAGATTTGACCTGACCATATATTTAACTATAAGAACGAAGAGATTTTACCGAGTCCAACACAAGCAGGAGGTAGTTTTCTGCTACACATTATACAATATTTACAATACATGACCGAAACAATAACAAGTCATGCGTGAAACAACAACTGAAGCGAAGTCGTACTTAAGATGGCGACAATCTCATCGTCCTGGATGACCTCGAGTGACCCAGTGATGACGAAGCAGAGGACGTCGACGCTTTCTCCCTGGTGGAAGACCATGTTGCCCGGCGCCCAGTGGCTGAGGTTGAAGTGCACGGCGAGGGCTCGCAGGCACCCGTCGCTAGCCAAGCGGAACGAGGGATGCTCCGTGAAGACGCTTCGGTTGAGGTGGACGCAGATGTCAGCCTTCAGGTCGGATGGACAGTAGTTCAGAACCTGAGACGAAAGATAAGACAGCGCTATATAACTGCACTGGCTGAATGAATTTCATGCTTGCTAACGCTTGTGCATATAGGCTACCTGTGTCTGGCTTTCCTATTCTTTTAGTAGAAGCTTGTATAGAGTCTAGAGCAGGGGTGTCAAAGAGCTGGCCCGCGGGCCATTTCTGGCCCGCCGAGGATTTTTTCTGGCCCGCGAAGCCTTCTCTAAAGATTACAAAATTAGAGGATAAAAGTTCAAATTTTTATATTTTACAGTCAACGCCAAATAGGCTACACAGAGGTTTTTTTCTTACTGACGTCAGTTTTGCTCAGACTATTTCCGGTTGGTTGTCTGTTAACAAAATTATGAAAGTTACGAAACACATATTAAATAAAATGTTCTGGAAATTGGCTGACCAAGATTACTACCCATTTTTGCTCAAGAGCTTCGACACCCTGGCCCGCCACTTGTTGGAAGATATTTACACTGGCCCGCCACTTGTTGGAAGATGTGCCAACTGGCCCGCCACTAAAAAAGGTTTGACACCCCTGGTCTAGAGCAATAGCAGTTGATGATAAAATGATGATTTAGAGTTCAAAGTAAACCGTAATGATGATCATGATTTAAACAACAATGACCTCATCAGGTCGAAGGTCAATCTACTGTTGGCATTCATTCTCTACTGTACGTTTTGTCGGTGTTTTAATCGCATTTGGACCTTTCTTTAAGACTGATTTCTTTCAACTTGCTTACAACTCTTATCTTGACTCTTATTCCTCTTGGAATATCGCATTCCAAGCAGATTTATGATTTGGTTTCTTCAACGAATTATGACCTTTGACCTTTGACCTTTGACCCCAGCTTTGACTGTAACACTCAGACAATCGATATCTTGATATCTTGTGAGTTATGTAAAAAGAAATTTCTTTGCACAAAACAAAAGCTACGTCCAGGGACCCGCTTATCACCGGCGCTATGCACAACAAATGCGGAATAGTTTTATTAGTCGTTCAGTCGATTTCGGCGATTGGAAAGAATTGTGATCTGAGCCATAATAGTGTATAGTCAAATCACTGAGGAACAGAGCGTTTTATTTAAGAAAATAGACCTATAGATTATACATTTTGTACTTTGTACTTGCAATTGTTGCACGCAGCATCGTTTGAGAGTATTTTGATTTATATTGTAAGGTAGGTTATCTAAAAAGGCTCCCAGCGATCTGCACGCGTTGTTTTAGCTTGAGACTCAGACTGCATTTTCCCATTAACGTTTGAACCTGCTCGTTTGCTTCGTGGTTGAACGGAAAGCGAATCTGAGTAGGCCTATAGGTGTTCAGGAAAGACGCTATATAAATGTTCTAACAGCCTTAATTGCATGCCTTGTAAATGCTTACAGCATTGCCAGAACGTATGCTATATGCACATACAATATGTTACAGGCAATTTGTAAAACCAGGGATTTAACCATAATACATTATAACAATGTAATAAAGATAATGAAATACCTACATGTAGGCTACTACTCTTGTGGGCAGCTGCAGGGCCTCTAAGTAGAAGAGGGAGTGCCGGTTCTGAACCAGTTAACGTTGACTAATTGGTACAGAACCGGCACTTCCCTTCTACTCCTCTACCTTATCGGTGTCGATTCCTTTGGTGATGGACCAGGTGGAGACGACGTAGTCGATGACTCTTTCGCTGAGTGGCTTTGGAACGGAATGGATCTTCATGAACTCGCGGATGCTGTTCAGCATCTCGTGGTATCGACCAGTCGTCGAGTACATTTGCTGGAAGATCGTCGTCACGTTGCCGAATATCGTCGCGTACAGCAGCGCTACACGAATGAAGTACAGCGTCCGTAATGTAATGACTGTAGTAGTAATACTATGTGGGATATGGTATCGCGCCCACGATCGGTTTCGTGAGAGGCGCTAAATAATAAATGATTGACAAATAGATCTATATTATAAGGCGGAAAGTGTGTCCATTTTTCTATTTTGACTCTTTGGGTGTGGGGGAGGTTGGGGGTGTGGGGTGGGGAGTGGGAGGTTGGGGGGTTGGGGGGCTGGGGTGGGGGTGGGGAGGAAATTTTTCGGGCAACGCCGGGTAATTCAGCTAGTACAATAATAAGTCTACGAAAACTTACGAGTCTGTGCCGTCGTCATTTAACGTACTCAGAGATTGATCTTGGTATTTCAAAACGGTCTACAGCAAAGGTGTAGAACCGACATGGCCAAAGCGTATTGGCCATGTACATGTATACTGTGAAAGTGTGGAACCTGTGGAACCAGTTTCCTTCTTCGACATAAGTTACTCCTTATTAACGGATGAGGAGTCAAGAGCCTCTTTTCCTCGTCTCAGTAGCACTTTTCTTAATTGGTCCCACGCACTGGGAGCGCCTCTGATTGGTGTGCACTGTGAGAGGAGGCGCAATATAAATCTATAAATGCAATGCAAACATATAAAGCATAAAAACGATGTTGACTTACATCCGAGTATCATCATGCAGATCGTGAAGATCTTCTCGTATTCGCTGTACGCCGATACGTTCCCGAACCCAACACTAGTCATGCAGGACAGAGTGAAGTAGAGCGCCGTTGCATAGGCCATCGAGTCCTGCGGTCCTCCCTCCCAGACCATCCTGCCCCCGGCCCCGCTAGTGTTCCCGTCGTTCCCTCCCATCGCCCGGTGACTCATACCGACCTCCCTTCCAAGGCGCTGCAGCCACCCGTACTGGACGCCCTTCGCTGCCTCGGCGTCTCCGATTGTGAACCAGAGGCAGGCGAACCAGTGGGCGATCAGAACGAACATGACGATGAGGAGGACAAGGACCGCGGCTCCGTACTCCATGTAGTGGTCCAGCTTGCGAGCGACGCGACCGAGACGAAGGAGGCGGACGACTTTCAAGGCACTGAACAGGCTGCTCACGTTCTGATCGGTTGGTCGATCGATCGAAAGGTGTATTATACACAGAAAGAGGAAGAACAATGCAAACATTGTGTGAGGAATGTTCGTGAAGGAAACTTACTTATTTCGGACACCTGATGAGAAAGAAGAGAGAGTAGAAGTAGTACCGGTAGTAGCAGCAGCAGCAGCAGCAGCAGCAGCAGCAGCAGTAGCAGCAGCAGCAGCAGCAGTAGCAGTAGCCGTAGCAGCAGCAGCAGTAGTAGTAGTAGTTGTAGTAGTAGTAGTAGTAGTAGTAGTAGTAGTAGTAGTAGTAGTAGTAGTAGTAGTAGCAGCAGCAGCAGCAGCAGCAGCAGCAGCAGTAGCAGCAGCAGCAGTAGCAGCAGCAGCAGCAGTAGCATGCAGCAGTAGCAGCAGTAGCAGCAGCAGTAGCAGCAGTAACAGCAGTAGCATGCAGCAGTAGCATGCAGCAGTAGCAGTAGCAGTAGCAGCAGCAGTAGCAGCAGTAACAGCAGGAGCAGCAGTAGCATGCAGCAGTAGCAGTAGTAGCAGTAGTAGCAGCAGTAGCAGCAGTACCATGCATGCAGCAGTAGCAGTAGTAGCAGTAGCAGTATGGTGACAAAATAATTCTAAAGTCGATCAACAAACTAGCCGAGATATTTTGGGCTACAGACTAGAAGCACATTGCTGAACACAGGATAGGCCTATACAAAGCAGAAGCAGATTGTGCATGTCACAAAAGCAATGTGAATATATATATAGGTTCTTACATGTATGATTATAAAGAACATAGTCTACTTCTTCCAGTCTTCCACTTTCCAGTTAATCTAACGCTAATTACTTTCTGCATCGTCTATTCATGATCCGATGTTCGAAAGACAAGTAAAGCATCATGTTTAATAATTATACATATACAATACATACATACAGATGCCTTCAAGATACAAGCCGACAACAACATCTTCTTTCTTATGCGTGGGACATGATGGGACCGAAACAACCTTTGTCTTTCTGCGTATAGAAGCACTGCCTATAAATCACGAACATCCTTTGCTCCCTCTTGGTAACCGAATTTATTCAACGGTGTTGGGGATTTATTGCTGCATATCGGGTGGATTTTCCGTTGATCCCTGCAGGGATATACCCATGCATGCATGCACGAAGGGGAGTGAAGCCACCAACGCAATTGGTCGACTGTGTATCGCCCAACCTAATCCTCGCAGTAATCCACTCAAGAGACCGATTATACATGTATATGTGGTGCTACAAAAGGCCGAATATATATACAGGGTGGGCCAAAAAAAGACCCCCCTAGGTTTTTTGCCAATATTTTGGCCAGAAGTTAGAATTTTGAAATGAAATTTTGCAGTCTTAAAGGCAATTCATATTTACACATGATGGCCAGATTTCATCTAAATATATCAAACGGAACAAAAGTTATATCACTTTTAGTGAGGCCACCCCCCGTTTTTTGACAATTCAAAAACGAAACGCAATAAAATTAGGTTTTTTTGCCAATATCTTGGCCAAAAGTACGAATGTTTAAATGAAATTTTACAGACTTAAAGGCAATTCATATTTACACATTAAAGGCCAAATTTCATCAAAATATTTCAAACACAACACAAGTTATACCACTTTTAGCGGGACTACCCACCGTTTTTGACGATTCAAAAACGAAACGCAACAAAAAGTCGCAGAAACACGATTTTTTAAAGTCTCCTCTCAAATAACTGTTGTCAAATGAACTTGGTAGTGCTTCACAACTTGTGTTCAATGTGCCCAATACCAGTGTCAAAACTTCTTTTGAGTCTCTTTGCAAAGTTCTTGATGGACCCCTGATTAATCTGACAGATTCCTTATTTACCAATTTGAACGTCCTCTTGCTAAGTGACTTCTCAGTGACGTGCAGCTACGCTGGTACTCTATTTCTGTTTTAAATAGTAATAATAATGATCGTCTGGCAATATCAAGGCTATTTGATAACAATTATTTGAGATGAGACTTTATAAAATCGAGTTTTTGATGCGTTACGTCTTTGAATCGTCAAAAAATGGGGGTGGCCTCACTAAAAGTGCCATAACTTTTGTTGTGTTTGAAATATTTTTATGAATTCCGGCCATCGTGTGTAGATATGAATTGTCTTTACGGCTGTAAAATTTCAGTTCGATATTCCTACTTTTGGCCAAGATATTGGCCGGAATAATTGAATTGATTTTTTAAAACTCTTTGTTGCTTCGCGTTTTTGAAACGTCAAAAACCGGTGGGTGGCTTCACTAAAAGTGGTATAACTTTTGTACTGTTGGAAATATTTTAATGAAATTTGACCATCTGGTGTAAATATGAATTGTCTTTAAGACTGAAAAATTTCATTTCAAAATTCTTACTCTTGGTCAAGATATTGGCAAAAATCTTAGGGGGGTCTTTTTTTTGGCCCACCCTGTATATACACACATATATGTACATGTATATATACTGTGTCCCAATAAATCGGGCACCCTTTTTATAATGTGAATAAAACAGGCAAATTTTAATCGATTTTCAAAATTTCAAAACTGTTTTTATCCTGAGATAAATTATCTTACACTGATTAAATATGAAGTTTCTGGCATGAATATTGACGTCACAATTACGTAATTTGCATCAGAGAATTCAAATGTTAAGTACCGAACACAACGATTTTTTTTGACATTTGGTTTTCGATATGTAAATTAACGACGTCATTATGGCGTAATTTTTTAGTGTTGGCCGTTCATAAATTACCAATTTGCAGATAATTATCTCAGGATAAAAACAGTTTTGAAATTTTGACAATCGATGAATATTTACCAGTTTTATTCACTTTATAAAAAGGGTGCCCGATTTATTGGGACACAGTGTTATATGCCTACGTTATATAGGCCGATATAATTTTATAAATATATAATTTATATATACCGGGTGGCGCATAAAAAACGTCCCCAAACTTTGTTAATCTGGCAAAGATCGAATTTCAGAGATATCAAATATTAATTTACACCAAAATGTTAAGCAATCATTTCTGTGCACACATGTCAAATTTCAAGAGAGTACGTTTATTATATCACACTCTGCGCCAAGGTTATAACGTCGTACCTGTTAAAATATTTTGCACAAAACTACGTCATTTATTTCGCCGCGAACGAAAGTCTTCAATTGCGCCAGTAAGACTTTATCATGAAACTAATCGTTTCTCTAGGAAAATTAATGGCATCTGCTGGAGTTTCGATGCACGGTAAAACACACATCATCGTCATTGATCCTCGGAAAACCAAAGTCAATGGAGAGTAGGCCTATTACTTTGGCTTGTTACGCGATAAGCTCATACCCGAACGTCGTATAGGCCTAGTACGTAAACTCAATCCTGATGACAATTGGGCCTACATCTTTCAACAAGACAGTGCTTCTTCACATCGTTGCAGATTGGATCAGCAATTTCTTCAAGCAAATATCCTTGATTTTATCCACAGTGATGCCTGGCCTCCAAACTCTCCTGATCTAAATCCTATGGTCTACTATGCACGGAGCGCCCTAAAGAAGCTTGTGTAATGTGTACATGTATGCTGGTCGCAGAAAACCGTTTCTAAAATTAATGCTGACGAACTTAAGCAGGTCATTGAAGTAAAAAATGAATGGTCTCTATTAGACGGCACACAAATAGGCCTACAGAAGTCAACAGGACAGTGGAAATAGAGTTGAAGGGCCGTTACAAGAGAAAGCGGAGGATCAATCAAACATTATTTTCTCGCGTAAAACATCATCATTAAACAACTGTGGAAAATTTTGGTCATGGGTCATACAGTTCTAACAACAATTTCTCTCAAACGGTTGAGTATTTTGGGCTAAAACTTGGCTGTGTTGTACAAATATGAATTATGATTAGTTTGATGTACTATGATTTAGTTTATCTTTAAAATTGTTTAATTGCCAGCCTGCCAGGTTAACAAAGTTTGGGAACGTTTTTAATGACGTAAGTTTGTGCAAAATATTTTAACAGGTACGACGTTATAACCTTGCCGCAGAGTGTGATATAATAAACGTACTCTCTTGAAATTTGACATGTGTGCACAGAAATGATTGCTTAACATTTTGGTGTAAACTAATATCTGATATCTCTGAAATTAGATCTTTGCCAGATTAACAAAGTTTGGGGACGTTTTTTATGCGCCACCCGGGTATATATAATAAGGCCTATTATATCTAGATGCGTATGTATACCCATATCGCTGACTGATAGGCCTACAGAGAGCTGAAATTTTCCGGGATCCTTCGGGAAAGGGATACAGCGTTGAAGATTGTAAAGTGATAGCCATACTTTCATGAATCTTTAATAAGCAATTGTCGCACAGCTTTGTCATTTAAATGAGCCGCGACATGCAGGGCTTGCAAAGGTATCTGTGATCACATTAATTATGTAATATTATATATTACCAATCAAACTTTGTTTCATAAATCTCTCAAGTCTTTGTTTTTGCCTTGCCTGGACTGGGAGCGCTCCTGCGTAGTTTTCTGCGGAGCGCTATGCAAGTCTATAGAACGAATGAATGAGTGAATGAATGAATGAATGAATTGAGCATTATAGCGGGAGCCTGGAGCCCTCGATGCCAATACATAAGCCTAAGCATCTCACCTACGGAAACATACAAATAGCCTACATAAACAATTGCACATAATTATAGCCTCACACATGGACTGTAAACACTATACACACATACCGGTACACACACATAATATTATGGGTACATGTAGGCCCTAATATTATAATTTTTAGATTAATATAATTATGACTGTATGACATTGTATGTTTGTGCGATTGTGCATACATGTATAGCCTATATATATATATATATATATATATATATATATATATAATTATATTGAACAACGATGGACGGGTCCTAGATGGAAGAAAGCAGGGAGGGAATTAAGGCAGATGGGTTGGGAGAGGAACTGACAGAAGCGAATAACGAATGGACGAAGTGACTGAAGGATAAGCTTAAACACAGGAGAAAGAATTTAATGAAGAAAAGAAGACTATATATAGTATATATAAATATATATATATATTTATGCATATATTATATATATATATATATGCACTGGGATCACATGCACACGATTAAGGACAGACCGATAATAATATTACGGGCTAATCTATGCACTCTGTCACCATCTTCTCATTTATTCAATCCGCCCATCTGTCTGTATCTGTCTGTATCTGTCTGTCAGTCTGTCTCTATCTGTCTATCAGTCTGTCTCTATCTGTCTTTCTGTCTGTCTGTCTGTCTGGCTGTCTGTCTGTCCGATGGGATAATTATGCAACTTGCATGCAGGCTCTTGTTCTATATCATAGCACAACATAATAGATGGTATAATAGGGTCCTACTTAAGGCTGCTGCGTATTGTAAATGGTCGCCATATTACGTAAACATACTCGAGTGGGGCTTCAGCAAACAATGGCCAGAACGCACAACCTGCTTTCTATAAACCTTGTTTAGGCCGTCGCAGATGCACGAGATGCAAGACGCAATTAGGAGGTTGGCAGAAATCTGAGCGATTCAGGCAACAGCAGAATCAAGCTATGGACCTATACACAGTGATCACAGCAAGCATTTTCTTTGGTCAGTCACAAGTGTTATGGTCATTTTTCAGACATCAGAAGCGTCACCTGTCGAAGCTTTAATATGAAGATTTATATGACTGCAATATGAAGATTTATATGACACTTTAATATGAAGATTTATATGACGCCAATTAAGATACATTGTACTTACATCCTTCCAGTCAAGAGAAATTTAAAACAAAGAGAAAATACCTATAGTTGCATTGGCAATTAAAAATTAAATGACGATAACGACGACGACGACGATGGCGATAATAATGAAGCTGTTTACATTATGATTACGAGAAAATAATATCGCATTTTCCAGGGAATTGCGACTTCTTCACGAGAAGGTATACCGTTTGCATCGTCATATTAATGCGATGTTATTTTCTCGCTATCCACAAAATTGACATGATAATTGATTGATCTGCACTGCAGTTGCCAGTGTCTTGATTGTCGGAATTGTTACGGATTAAAACAAACTTAAGTGAATTTGTCCATTGGACGGTTGGACCACCGAAAACAAAAGTGGATTGGGGGTGACTCGGGTGGTGCTGTTTGGGTAGAAACACCGAAATTTTCAGGGCAGCGTCGGGTAGGCCTACCTCAGCTAGTGGATATAGGCCTAAGTCTAGCCTACAGGTAAGTGTGGAAACAAATACACAGTGATCACGCATCCATCACAAATAGACTTAGGTCTATCTTCTAAAATCATGCGGAGTTAAGTGAAGTAAGGCGCACAAGATTTCTACATCTTACTTCTGACACACATTCTTTGAGACTTTAACCCTATGCATACACAAAGAGATAAGGTTTGAAGCGAGGTATAGGCCTATGGCATAAGAAAAATTAAGAATCTTACTTTGGTCTCACACATACACCAAACGACCAAACAAAGAGGCAGGTGAGGTGAGGTGAGGTGAGGATGGAGAATCTTAATTAATCGCACGCATACGTCGTTCCAGATGACATAACACAAACACATATGAGAGCTACAAGGTATCTATGAGGTACATGTATAAGGTATCTGAGGTCACATCCTACTTCTGTTGAATCCGGAAATGCGTTGAAGACGTCATAGGGCAGACACGACAGTAGATCGACGATGAACCAGGTCCGTAGGTAGTTCCTTCGGATCGTACGAGGATCAGAGATAACCTCACCCGATGACCCGACGAAGGTCGTGTGGAAGTTGAGGAAGATATCGACGAAGAAGACGACATCGACAACACTATCGATGACCAGAATAGGAACGTTGTCCATCGTTTTGCCCTGGAAGGCGGCGTTGAAGGGAACCATGACTGCCGTGTAGAAGGTGAGGACGAGGATCAACCAATCCCAGACGGACTTGAATCCGGAGTAGTGCAGGATTATGTGACCAGGAGTCTTTGGCGCTTCAGGACGATAGCGAGGAATGACGTCATCGCTCAGGTTGATGATTGGCTGTGAACAGTTCAGACAAAAACAGTCAATCATCCATCCATTCATTCATTCATCCATCCATTCATCCATTCATCCATTCATCCATTCATCCACTCGTCAATCCACCTATTCATCCATTCATCCATCCATTCATCAATCCATCCATCCATCCATTCATTCATTCATCCATTCATTCATCCATCCATTCATTCTTTCATCCATCCATCCATTCATTCATTCATTCATCCATTCATTCATCCATCCATTCATTCTTTCATCCATTCATTCATTCGTCTATCCGTCCATCCATCTATCTATCCAACCATCAGTCAATCAATGTCATCGCCAGTGTCATCTTTGTAGTCGCCATGAAGATGACAATCATCAGATTCTTTACCACAGGTGCAGTGACCTTTGTCACTTTGTCTCTTTGGTCAACGTCATCAACATAATCGCTGTCGTCATCATCATCATCATCATCATCATCATCATCATCGTCGTCGTCGTCGTCATCGTGATCATAGTAATCATCGTCATAACATCATCATAGTTATCATGGTCATCATCGTTATCATCGTCATCGTCATCATCATCATTATCGTTGTCAACATCGTCATCGTCATCATCATCATCGTCGTCGTCGTCACCATCTCAGTCAGTGCGGCCATAATTGGCCTGAGTCACGTTCCTCGCTCTGCTGTCTTGTCATCCAGGGAATATCATGACAGCGTACAACGTCATCGTCATCGTCATCATCATCATCATCGTCATCGTCATCATCTCCATTATCTTAATGAAAGTGCTTTGTTCGTCGGAGTGCTTTGTGTCCATCATCATCTCATCACGTGACATGATGTCCATTGTGTCCATCACTTACGCTGACCACCGTCGTTGTACTCTTCAGCATCTCGATCGACAGACTGCACGAACTACTGGACATCTGCTGCTGCTGCTGCTGCTGCTGCTGCTGACCATTCGACAGACGGTAGCGGGTCATTGTACGACATGCCAGACGAGCGAACTTACTCAGGGATACTGCAACAGCAAGATCGCATCATCATCATCCTCATCACCATCACTACCACCATCACCGTCACCACCATCATTTTATTCAGCTGCAGCAGCAGCATTGTAGTCGTCGTCATCATATTCGTTGTTTCGTAGTCATCATCATCATCGCAGCATTGTCGTCGTCATCATATTGGTTGCTGTCGTTGTCATCATCATTATCCTCATCATCATCATCATCATCGTTGTTGCTGTTTTTATCATTATTGCCACCACCAGCACTAGAAAATGAAAACATCATCACTCTCTCGTCATCAACATCCGCATCATCATCACCGTAACCGTCGTTATCGTCATCGTCATCGTCATCATCGTCATCGTCATCATCCTCAGCAGCAAGCACAAAGCTTCTTCTACACATAATAATCATAATTTCAATCGTCAACTTCAACTTCTACGTTTTCTTCCATATGACTCCTCATCCATAAAATTCCTCTTTTCATACGCTATCCTCCTCCTCCTCCTCCCCACCCTCATCATGCTCATCATCATCATCATCATCATCATCATCATCATCATCATCCTCTTCCTACTCCTACTCCACCTCCTCTCTCTCTTCCTTTTCTTCCTCCCAATTGTCGGAATCGTTGCCATGCCAACCTACCTTTGGTCGACTCCTCTTCGCTCGATTGCTTTAGCGCCGTGATATTCCTGACGGAGACGAGGAACATGACGACCATCTCCTTTTCATCCTTTATCGGAGTCAGTCGCTGCAGCAACCACAGCGGACTCCCTGAGCATCGTCGTCGACGGTGGCGAAAACAGGAAGCAAGTATACACATACATCAGACGACGATTATTATAGCCCTAGCACTCTCTAGCACCTGCATGACGATGATGATGGTGATGATGAAGATGACGACGATGATGATGATGATGATGACGATGATGATGATGATGACAATGATGACGATGATGATGACGACGACGACGATGATGATGAGGAGGAGGAGGAGGATGATGACGATGATGATGATGATGATGATGATGACAATGATGACGATGATGACGACGACGACGACGATGATGATGACGATGATGAGGATGAGGATGATGACGATGATGATGATGATAGCAGAAGTATAGAACTAGCAGTAGCAGCGGTATTGGTAACAGTGGTTAAATGGTGGCGGTTGTGGTGGTGGCGTTTTTGGTGGTGGTGGTGATGGTTGTGTTTGTGGTGGTGATGGTTGTGGTGTTGGTGGTGATGGTTGTGGTGTTATTGGTGCACGGTGATGCTGCAGCTGCAACTGCTGCTGCTGATGATAATGCTGCTGATGCTGCCCCCGACGATAATGATAAGCATGATGATGATTGACGAGCTCTCTGCCCTTCAAAGACAGGTCCATTGTCTCTTATGCCACCCGCGGATGAGATGATTGCCCTTTGTCTACTTCACAGGCAATCCCAATATAAGCTTAATTAAGACGCATCGATCGTACTCTCATAGCGGAGCAGAAAAAAGACAACAGACAAAGGACAAAGAGGGGAAAATTGTTAAATGCCAAACTACATGTGTGCACATTTTCAGTTTCTGTATTGCGCTTGACCTGCAGCTGTAATATTTCTTTACCAATAGTCAATCTGATATTATTGTTACTTGTTTATATGCGCACTTGTTATAGCGCCCCTTCAAGCTTTCTACTCAGATGCGCTTCCGACTACCTGAAGTGGCGCTATATAAATTCATGATTACGACTGTAGAAACGTAACTGTTTTTCTTGTAGAGAAGAACTTCGACTTGATGCTGCGTCTGTTCCTCAAAGGCATCCCACAGGCGCTTCACGGTCTCCGCATCCGTTAGTTCGCCATGCATGAACCGACAGACGGCTCCCTGGTGCAGCAGCTCGATCTTTGAGAAGCCGGTCAGTTGGCAGAAGCCTTCGCTGGCGAAGATGATGGGGAAGTCAGCGATGCGAGCATTTGCCAAAAGGAAATGATTGTCTGCAAAAGAACAGAGTATTCGTTTCGCTTCATTGAACAAACTGCAGCTGACGAGTGAAGCGGAACGAAAGGGTAATGGTGTATTTATGTGAAATCTTAGAGGTTAAAACAGGGACATAGATCATTTCCGAAAAAAAGAGTAACTTAACTGATAAGCTAAATTATGAGCAAATTCAATAACTATAAGCTTACTAGGTAATTATTAGCTAGTGCAGTAATTGACAGCACTTGTTACCAGATAGAAATGAATGATGCTAATTTTTAAAATTCGACATAACCCTATCGGGAAATACAACTGGTCAAAGTCAACAACTAATTAACAGTTTATTCGTAAATAGTTACCTACGTAAAAATGTAATTCTTGCAACCCTATAATGCATACGTATACGGTATACATGAGTAGCCTACCCGCATACATACCTACAAATGCGCGTAAATAGCCTATAAGCTTACACGCACACACGCATACAAAAATGCACAGATGCATGCGTAAATGGGAAAGAAAGCATTTCCTTGAGCTATCCTGAGGCAGCCATGCGCATTAATTAAGTGACAGCGACTTCATTTTCTTAGCCACGGCATATGAAGACACACACACACACACACACACACACACACACACACACACACACACACACACACACACACACACACACACACACACGCACACACACGCACGCAATGATGGTGAACTTACGTTGATTCGTGCTGGAACGAACGATCGTTTCTAGGAACGTGTTCTGCGGGGCGACCAACCCCTTCCGGTAAGGAATCATTCTTCACATGTAGAGGAGATCACTCTCTCCTCCGTCAACTATAATATTATGTCGGTCGATGTCGAGGCAGCAATCTGAAAAGAAGTAAAACAAAGATGTCGACCGTGAGAAAACAGGCGAAAAGATTTAAAAAAATGACGAATAAGAACTGTCGGATATTGCAATGATACAATGACGATGATTCGGCCTAAAAGGCCATAATTATGATGAAGGAACCGATAATTCATTCAGCCATTGTATTTGTAAGTTATATGACATTAATGATGAAGACATGCGCTAGACCTGAAACAAACCCATTTAGAGCTGTATAAAATGAATCTAACTCATAAATAATAGTTTAAAAAACCCTGCCCATTGGCAATTTCTGGCCTCCCGACTATGCTGGATTTGTAGGAGCTAGATAATTGCCTAAAAGACTAGACAGTCAGTTTGAGAATAAGAACTCATTATTATTTGTAATTTTTAAGGCTCAACGTGTTGATGTGGTGCTCGCAGGGCTGGCCATAGGCCATATAGTGCCCCAGGCAAAGCATACATTTTATATGGTATGTACCTAACAAGTCATACCTGCAAAAAAGATATGGCATTTAACTAACAAGGCATGCCTGCAAACAAAATTTCATATTAATTTTACCTAACAACAGATCACAGCAGTTTATTCCGTCCCGTCAATCATTGCGCCTTTGTCAATTGTAATAGGCTAATCATCACACGACTGACTGGCTGACAACAATAACAATAATAACAACAACAATAATAACAATAATAACAAAAATAATAACAACAATAGCAATAATAACAATAATAACAACAATAACAATAATAACAATATAATATCCAATTTTCAATCGCACTCAGACAAACAGTTGTCCATCCTGACGTATACATCAAAGAACAAATTGACGTCATTCGACGACTTCACGGTGGTCTGCTTAGAATTGGCGGCGCATGCGTGAAGCGGACATCCGGTCGCGTGATTCTACTTCCGTTCGTCTGCCTCTGCTGTACTTCCGGTCGACGTGTGATCGTCACGCGTGTATGGACACACAGAGCGTAAAGTGAACGCACGCCGTGTGCGACCAAAAACAGGCGTCAGATCTAGCGAGGAGTGAGGAGGAGCAATTGCTATCATCGTGGTATTATACGGCTCTGCATACACCATACATGACATCGTGCTTCTTCCTGCAGCCGTTTGTACAGAGCAGCGCAATCTGGAGCTGGAATGATGCTGAGGAGAGGATGATGGAGATGAGCATATAGGAGGAAGAAGGAGGAAGAGGAAGAGGAGGAGGAAGAAAGAAGGAGAAAGAGGAAGAGGAGGAAGAAAGGAGGAGGAAGAGAAAGAGAAAGAGAAGGAAGAGAGAAGGAGGAAGAGGAAGAGGAGGAGGAGGAGGAAGAAGAAGAGGAGGTGAACGAAGAGGTGGAGGAAGAGGAGGAAGAGGAAGAGGAGGAAGAAAGAAGGAGAAAGAGGAAGAGGAATAAGAGAGGAGGAAGAGGAAGAGGAGGAAGAAGAGGAATAGGAGGTGAACGAAGAGGTGGACGAAGATGAGGTGGAACAAGAGGTGGAGAAAAAGGAGGAGGAAGAAGAAGACGAAGAGCAGGAGAGAACGAGAATGAGGAGGAAAAAAGGAAGAAGTGGAAGAGGGAGATGATGAAGACGAGGAGTAGGTGGATTTGCCCGTGGGCGAATGCCTGGCCAAATGAAGGCAATCGTGATCACGATGATGTAGTGGTCGCTGCATGCTTGTCGACGTACGCCGAACTTAAATAGGTCCCTGTCTGTCTGTCTGTCTGCTTGTCTGCCTGTCTGCCTGTTTGTCTGTCTATCTGCCTGTCTGTCTCAGGTTTTGTCATTGCTCTTGCATATTCACATTTATCACAATCTCATCCTGTGCCACTTTGCCCTCCTCTCATTAGATGTCTATTTCGCCTACTACTACTGCTACTGCTACTGCTGCTGCTGCTGCTGCTACTGCTACTGCTACTGCTACTGCTACTGCTACTGCTGCTGCTGCTGCTACTACTGCTGCTGCTGCTGCTGCTACTACTACTACTACTACTGCTGATGCTGCTGCTGCTGCTACAGCTGTTGCTGCTGCTGCTACTACTACTACTACTACTACTACTACTACTACTACTACTACTACTACTACTACTACTACTACTACTACTACCACTACTACCACTACTACTACTACTACTACTACTACTACTACTACTACTACTACTACTACTACTACTACTACTACTACTACTACTACTACTACTACTACTACTACTACTACTACTACTACTACTACTACTACTACTACTACTACTACTAGTCTACTACTACCACTACTACTACTGCTACTACTGCCACTACTGGTGCTACTGTTACTGCTACTGCCATAGGGTAGTATAGGCAGTGCACAGCCATATAACTTGGGTTTTTAATACTGACCGAGAAATTCCTTGCTTTATCTTTGCATATTATGCTTGAGGTCTCGCTATGGCTACATAATTCTAATTATCACTGCACTCATTCATTACAAAGTATATATATATATATAATTATATATAATATATATATTATATATATATTATATATATATTTTATATATATATATTATATATATATTATATATATATATATAGCCTATCTCCTAAACACAGCCGGGAAATGCTCATAAACATGTCTCAAACTATTATATGCAAAACCCGTCGTCCACATCTTCATCGCGCTCCATGCTGGTTGTCTTTATCTCTTTGTTCACACAACTATAATAGAACTATTCTCCACGGCCCAACATCGGGGTGTTTGTCGTGTTTGGTCCCTCCATTTAAAATGACCTTCTATACATCACTTATAAGGACTAAATTAATGACTCGATTTCTAAAGGCATTTCTTCCCTCGATCTTCCGTGCTTGGATCGCCTTTGAATGGCCTTTCAGCGAGAAAAGGCGCTATAGAAATCTATGGATACAATGCGATACTTCCCCCCCCCACCACCACCACCGCCACTATATGCCAGTTATAGCTACATCGGTAAAACCATGGCCGTGTCTCACGCGATTCTGTGAAAGAGAGCGTGCGGACCGCGCGATTCGCTTCCCGAAGGTGGATTAATTTCAAAGATTTAAACATCTCGGGCTAGCATGGTCTGTGCAAGGGGACATCAATGGCGTAGAGTCTATTCAAACGGGCAGCAGTGGTGACGTGCTTTTACCCCAATTAGCTATGGCTACTTATCTTATTTTATCTTATCTTATCTGACCATTTATAAAGCGCTTCTTGCAGCAAGGGCCTTTCAGAAGCGCTCCCAGTGCGTTCAACCCCGAGAAAAAATACAAGTTTTTAGACGAGAGAAAGACGAGGAAATACTACCAGAGAGGATGGTCTCATGCGACTGTGTGAAAGTAAGCGTTTGGGCCGCGGTTCGCTTCCAGAAGATGACTTATTAAAAAGATTTAAACCTATGGCTACCAAGCTTTTTTGCGGCACGAACTACTATATATTAAAGGGATACTCACCCCAAAGAGGTGTGCTCACCCCTGAATTTTTGTGTGTTTTAGATATCATATCTTGCGATATACCAATGGATTCAGTATTAATTTCTGAACAAAATAATATATTTAGGTTTAAAATATAGGCTACGAATGCAACTCGAAATCATGCAATTTTCAACAAGGGAACCCGCATGCACGTTCCACACAATGTGTAAGCTTACTTTGCGCAAACAAATAATTTTTAAGGATTCTGCAATGTTTCTGCATGTGTGTTTTGAAATGACCTATATATATACAATTATAATTGATGCGTAATAAAGCCCGTATTGTGCAACAGTAGCCTATACAAACTAGTCTGTTTCAGGCATAACAAAAATCAAAAGACATGTAGAATTGTAGATATTAGCAAACAGCATGAAACAAGTTGTTGTAAAGTCATTGTTCGGGCCGTCAAGGACAAGTAGGCTTACATGTAAGCTTATATCAGTGGTCCTTGTACATGTAAATGCAAGTTACTCCCCGTTCTTGTTCGAATGATCCCTACAAGCGGTGGTGTAGTGGGTATGTTCGTCGCCTTGCAGCCGAAAGGTTGCAGGTTCGGATCCACCTCAAGCCGCCTCGTATAGGGACCTTATGAAAGTCCTTCGCTCGCAATTGCTCAGCGCTTCGGCGTGAAACTTCAATGCATCGTCCGCTCTGTAGTCGCGAGTGCTTCCGAGTAGGGAACCGAACTTGAAGAGGGCGTTATAGCAATTAGTGCCCATAAAAATAAAATAAAAACATACAAACATATCCACACATAAAAGATCCCTATGTACAAAAGAGCGTCAACTTACCTGCGCCTGTTGCTCCGTGTGGTGGGTCCTGTTGGAAGCCGATACGTCGCTGGCTGCTGATGAGGAAGCTGCAGTTGCTGCCACTGTTATATCGATTTTCCCCTTCACAACGCTTTGCCGCCGTTGCGCTCAAATCTCGGCGCAAATCTCGAGAGAGACGAGACCCGGCCTCCGCGGCGGCGGCGGCGGCGTCCGAGACTCTGCCAGCTCCCGCCCGGCCTCCCTCTGAACAGGGAGCATCGGAGGCTTTTCATCAGACTAGATTGAAGTGGAAGGGCATTTCCCGCGGGAGGAGCGTGAATTTATTTAGCGCCTGACTAGTATTGTTTCAGGCCCCGCAGGAATAGGATTGTCAGGCGATCTCTCCTTCACTCTGAATTAAGACTAATTGAATAAACTATTTGGTATATATTATATATATATATGTTATATGCTATATAAATGTTGTGTACAGACAGAGAGACAGAGAAGCAGAGAGATAGATAGAAGAGAGACAGACAGGGACAGAGGCAGACAGACAGACAGATAGAGAGAGAGACAGAGAGACAGAGAGACAGAGAGACAGAGGGACAGAGAGACAGAGGGACAGAGAGACAGAGAGACATAATGAGAACGAGGCAGAGAGAGACAGACAGAAACACAGACAGAGACAGACAGAGACAGAGAGAGACAGAGAGACAGAGAGACAGACAGACAGACAGACAGACAGACAGACAGAGACAGACAGAGACAGAGACAGAAAGAGAAAAACAAAGAGAAAAACAAAGAGAAAAAGAAGAGAAGTGAACCCCACGAGGTGTAGGCCTATATTTAGCAACAGATGCTGTCTTTTCCCTTATATACACCGTGGTTCAAACAAGTAAGCCAGACTGTTTTTCATATATCTCTAATGCATGATAACATATCACGCCAGGAATGGCCAACTGTCTTCATACGCTGAGGCAAAGAAAACTGAAGACGTTAACGTTTCATACACATGGCATCCTCTTTAGGAAGGCTCAACAGGATGCCACTCCTTAATTCCTTTCTCATGCTGCGTCTCCACCTACCGAATGCTCGTAGCGACCTACCGAATGCTCGTTGAAACTCTGTCGCTATCAATAATTTGAGAACGAATTTGTCTAGCACGCCTGTCCAGTGACGTAACTAGCGTTGGGCTTGGGGGGGCTTAAGCCCCCCCAAACGAAGCTGAAGCCCCCCCAAATGAAATCAAGCCGTTGTATGCTTGCGGCTAATTTAAATAGACTACCGCATGGACGTCGTACATGCAGTTACGGACGACCGGCCATAACTGCCTAAAAATGGCTCCATTTGAGGTCGACACAGCCAAAATTGCGCCGGTCGCTGGGGCTCCGCCCCAGACCCCGCTGTGGAGCTTACGGTAAACACAAAACCTTTCTCTTTTACAGTAATTGTTTTATTTTTATTGTTATCTTGGTAGCTTGAGCCTTGCGACACTGAAAAACGACTTATTCTTAAAGTTTTCACGACTTTTCCGTTCACAAATAGCTGGCAAACAAGAGCCTAAAAATGGCTCCATTTGAGGTCGACACAGCCAAAAATGCGCTGGTCGCTGGGGCTCCGCCCCAGACCCCGCTGGGGAGCTTACGGCGCTCCCTCAGACCCCCTAGTCGGGGCGGGCTTCGTGCCTTCGGCACTCGCAACTTCGCGCCTTCGGCGCCGCCACTCACGACCAATTAAGGCTTAAGCCCCCCCAAACGAAAAATCCTAGTTACGTCCCTGCGCATGTCGGAAAATAGAGGAGTTGCCATCTATTAGATTTCTATTATAGATGAACCCATGATTATGCTGGCGTCACTGAGTAGGTTACCGACGATAATAATTATGGCAAATCCGGCGAGTTCTGGCGTATCCTCATGCATAAATTATGTCAGTTGCTTTTCAAAGAGATGTGTCATGTAGGCCTATGCTAATGTCTGTTGAACTAGTTAAGAACAATGTGTGCTACCGAATTGTAAACGTGTACCTGGTACATGATAATACAGTATTAGAATTCGGCAGCACATATTGTCATCACTTCTCAGTTATCGTTGTAATTAACATATTTGTAGTTCACATAACTGTGCACGAATATTTGTGCATAACTATCTATGTGAACTACAAATATGCTAATTATAATGATGTATGAGAGATGATGACATTAGAAAAAAGTGAAACAAGACACTGTGTAGATTAGACGATCAGAAATATTCTTGCATCATTGGATTGCTCTGTTAGCGGAGCTTGAGTTTCATTAGGGTATGACCCATTGTCACTGGAATTGCATATTTTGTGTCATTGCACGTAAAATGAATTGAAACGGCGTACAATAAACTTGATTGATTGGTTGGTTTAATGATTGATTGACTTTATATTTTCTTCTATTGGCCTTCACCAATGACCAACGGCAGTAGACCCTATAGTCACCCTGCTCCCTATAGTTATTAACTGTGGGTATCTGGCGCAGACTAAATTGCAACTCGGTTGATCGAGCGTTTCTTGCATTTCCTCTTCCGAAAAAAGGTTCAGGCGTCTTATAGGCTACTCAGATGCTGCGGTTCTGCTGCAATTTTTAAGGACGTTTCATCAATGCAATCAGTGGCTTCTACCCACCACCCCTAAAATATCTGGGCTCAGCCCCTCTCCCTCCCTTAATTCCCTCTTCCGGACCGGGCCTGCTCTCTCTCGCAGATCCCTGATTGCGGAATACGTGAGCTTTAGCTCGTTTATGTATGCAAGCTTAGACCAGTAGGCCTATGTCTGTAATTTATAGGTTTCGTGGACTAAAACGTAGCATTTATTTATTTACCGAGAATTTGATATAGCGCTTCTTCAAGGTTCTACTCAGGAGCGCTCCAAAGAGAAATATATACATGACATAACATTGTATAGTAATTTATTGCAGCGAATCAACACACCGTGTTGTAGAAACACAACTCACACACTTAACAAGTGACACATAAACACAGCATAATTAGTCAACATTCATTATTGCTCACCATGCATAATAAATAATGAAGCATCCTGAACAAGTGTAGCCTACTCTCATCATTGCTTCAGTGTGAGTTGGAATTAGTTTAAGGTTAATATAAATGACAGGGCGAGAATTGCCGGGGGGTTGGGGGGGTTCAACCCCCAGTCTTTTTTAGAGCCCCATGTTAAAGTATGTTTTTTATACCCCAATTTCAAGTTTATCATAGGCCAACCCCCCAGTTATTTTTCCACAAAATTATGGTGAACTGGTCGGTGATTTTCAACTGCAATGTCTTCATGACAAGTCTAAGTCTTTCTCGAAAGCATGTAATCCTATCAGGAATGCGGAAAGCGACTGCCTATCACTAGACGTCTCTGTGGGGGGGGGGACTTCCCCCAGATGAATTCCTCCAAGAAAAATTGCGAAGTGCTGCATGCATGCATAAATGCGTAACCCCCGCCAGAAAACTAGATGTGTAAGGATCCTCCCCCCCCCCGAAAAATCGAGCGGTCTTGTGTGCATGCATAGTTGTATACACCAATACACGAATATGCAGAAAGACCAAAATGTTCTGCAGTAGGTCTATACTGTTGTTTCAGAAGTGAAAGGGGTATATTTTGATATTTTCTGAGGTTTTGAACGAAAGAAGAAAGGTCGTCATAAAAAATGGCAGATCACGTGACGTCGTTGGTAATTTAGCGACAGGTTGAGGAGACCAGATTGAACACTGGATGCACGCAAACGGTTTCTGATGAGTCGAATCCTGCTTATCGCTTAGCTGTTTGACGTTTGTCATTATTATACAAGTGGCACAAGTCTCATGATATT
The DNA here is from genome assembly GCA_945859605.1 of Lumbricus rubellus. NCBI lineage: Eukaryota > Metazoa > Annelida > Clitellata > Crassiclitellata > Lumbricidae > Lumbricus > Lumbricus rubellus. Next base: position 11,885,736 of record OX243816.1, read on the forward strand.
CAATGCAGGAAGTCCTGAGAGTTTTTCCGCAAACGACCGCCGCTCTGAGTGGTTTGATGACGCTTTGAGTGAAGAAGACTCTATATCACGTGTATAGAAAGTGCGATAAAAATTGAAAAGAAACACTTTCCGGCTTTCTCCTGTTTTTCACTATTTATGGCTCGAGTTGCGTCCGGTCTGGATTGGGATAAAAGCCCCTGAAAGCAATCAGACTCTTTATCGTCCAACGCTCGGAGGAATGGGGGACCGTTGACGATTGCAGGGAGAGACAGACAAACAGACAGACAGACAGACAGCGAGACATACAGATCTAAGGAAAGAAACTGATTCGACAGAAAAAACTCTGATTTGACACTTGAAAGACAGACATGCAGGCATGCAGCGCGTGGCCATCCTACAGATAGGTCAATATGTAACCAAGCATGCATACTGCATGTACAATAGGCCTACTTGTAGGTATAATAGAAAGATGTAGGCTTGTCTACTTTAAAATGTGTTTAAATCTTTGCATTGCATTGGCTTTCTGTTAAAGATTTTTTTAAAGTTGCTGTCAAGATTTGTAAGACATTGAACTCGATATGGCCGAACAAAATAATTAATAGCAGCCCTCATTCCGTAATTTCCGTGGACCATTCCTTTGACTAACCAAATAATTATATTTAACTACACACTGTGACGCACACACACACATATATAATTATATAGTCTATATAATTATATATATTATATATATATATATATATATATCAACCGATTTTCCTTATCTGTCCGTAGAAATATAACTGTTCCTGGTGAGCGAGCTATTTTTCTTGTCGGAACTCAATTTTGTCTGCCGCACTCTTAATTTATGTAGCTATTTATTTTTTATCTCTTCCTTCTATTCGGTCACTTCGAATTGTTTTTCACTCTCAAATCAAGACTTATTTTGATCCACCCAGGAATTAACTGCTCCCTATTGACCCGATTACGACTTGGTTTGGACGTAAAATCAGTAAGTGCCTCATTTACCTACACGCCCACCCCCCACCCCCCACACGCACATACTGACACACACGCGCTCACACACAAATAGGCAGAAAGACAAATAGGTATACAAAGACAAACATACAGAGAGAGAGACGGACAAGTAATTTCACACAAACAGCACAACACATCGTCTCCCACTCAAGATGATGTTCAAACAAACAACGAGTATAGGGATAAAGAGAACCCGTGTGGCATCCACTGGGTCCTTCTTCTCCCTCCTCACAGTTTATAGGCCTACTCCGCAGATCCTCCGGTGCCAGAAATCAGCGCCAAATTGATCTACGGACGACCGAAGAAGACCCCTACTGTAGATCTCCCGGACCGTCAGGTTGGAGTAGCCGAGGCCGTTAAGTGACACCAGATGCGGCGGTGGCCGTAAACACACCGCCTGCTCCTCCGCCACCAACGCTCAATATCTGCCGCCGACTCCGCCGCTCCTCGGTCCCAGCGTTGTCAGTCTCAAAAATAAAAAACCAAGTTGGAGCGTCGAAAAACCCAAGAAAACCCAAGTTGCCCAAATCGTCCGAAAATTTCCACAATTTTCCGTCCGAAAATTTCTGACGACCTTTTTTTTAGTCACCCGGACCAAAATATTTTTCCAATTTCCCGTCCAGAAATTCTGATGATTTTTTAGTCATCCGGTCAAATCTTTCCGAAATATCCCCAGTATCATGAATTTTCTGCAAAAAACCCCGTTCTTCCGCAAAACAACCCATTTCCAAAGTGCGGATGGAAAAAAACTCAAGATCTCTTTTTGGCCGAAAAACCTCAAGAAAAACCCAAGTTCGTCCCCCCTAAAACCTCATTTTCCAAGTTCTGATCGAAAAACCCAAGATCTTGTGGAAAAAACCCAAGGAGTGGCAACGTTCCTCGGTCCGTCGTCTAAGCCCCGGGGGCGACACCAAAGGCGTCGGGCGACCGACATCTGTTCGAATTATTTAAGGTAGTTGGATGGACGACGGTGAGAGGAGAAGAATGCAGTTGTCCTACATCATTCGGATTAGTCGTCCGAACTTCGTTTGTCTTCGGACTGTGACGGAAATCGTCGTCGACGAAACAGTCGGACCCCCCATTCCGGTTTGTTGTTATCGTCTGCCGAAGAGAAGCAGGTTGCATGGGAGGAGGTCGCTTTTAATTAAAAGCAATCGCGTAGAAATCTCATTTCCGTGCCTTTATAGGCCTACCCTTAGAAGACTATAGGCTACGTGCAATTGTTGTGTCTGGAGGGTGGAAAGGGGAACCACCGTTACGAACCACCTCTAACTGTCTTCCACTCTGAGGAAAAATGATTTTTCCTCTGTCTATAAGTTCAATCCCTTCGGTTTAATACCAACCACTAAGCGCGCTCGGTAGCATGACGATTGGCCCATATTATTATTGTCTGAATATTATTACAATGGACAAACAGGACGCATCATTAATCAGGCAAGATATATGCATACAAACAGCGTCGGGTTTAGATTCGTTAGGCTCTAATGAGTCTAATCTATGATTATGAAGGCTGGAGACCCATTGTAAGAAACTACATCAGAAAGTTTAAAATATAGGCCTACTTTAAGATATGGCTGTCTTTTATTTACATAATAGCAAGAAATTTAACTCATACCTTGTGAAATATTTTGCCTCTTTTTTAGAACGTGTAGGGCCTGTAGGCCTATGTATACAGTATAGACACACCGATACTAGGCCTATACAGCTTCCCCAGGGGCGTGAAGTTAAATTTTGAAATCATTTTCAATCGACTTGCTCTCCATCGTTGGTTTTAGATCTAATATAGCATATATAAAAATAGTGCTAAAATGTAATTTCAAAAATATGTCTAAGACTCATTAATATAAACTGCAGGTCTAATAACTGTTGAGGCTTTCACTGATTGCGAGGCCAAGCCGTGCATACTCTAGGTATAGCTTTTTTGTCTCAATTGTAAATCCAGTAGCCTACTGTATAATAGCTATAGGCCTATATACATGAACTCACAAGCGTTTTATGGCCACGCCATAATTATGGTCAATATAGGCATGCGTCTGTGTTAAGCCGACAATGTTTGTCTTGCCATGAAGAGAGCTAAATATCATTGAACACGAGATTTACATATCCGCAGGAAACAAGACACAGCGTTGATACGCAGACGTGTAAGAAACCAACGAACACCAACGTTACTTAATTGCCTATGCATTATATATATATATAATATATATATATACACATATATATATATACACGCAGGAGCAATGTACCCGGATGTGTCTGGACGCTAGTACGGTGAGGTCACAGGCGTAGTATAGTCCTGACTTATAAACTCAGTCGTCTCCTGTCTTTACCTCTCGAACACTTGAAACCATTCGCTCATGATTTCCTGACGTTGCTTGTACTGAGTTTCTTTGCTGTCGGTGCAACGTAAATAATTTGCATTTACAGTTAGCCTACTGTCTACACGCTGTGCGATCTACCCTTCGCGATCCTAGACGCTCACTCAGTGAGTTTCGTTCGAGGCAGCAGCAGTGCACACACAGTCAGACAGACGAACACGCACAGATCCAAGCAGACGGACAAACATACGTTCGCAAATCAACCGGTTGAAACCGGTTTGAGTAACGCCCTGGCGGCCAATCAGCGCGAGGCACCGCTTCGGACTGTGAGCTTAGGCGTTCGACCGACCAACCGACCAAGTCTATAATTGAGAACGATATAGAGTGCGGCGACAGTTTGATTTTGCTGACTGCTAGGAAGAGAGAAAGACAAACAGAAAACGGCAGACGTGAGAGCAAAGAAAGAAAGAAGTTTCTACGAGAATTCGTTGCGAGGCTACGACTGTCGCCTACGACTTCACGAAGAGCTAAATCGAAGGACAACTAGCAGAAGGTAAGTCTATAATGGAATCTAAATTTCGATTCTTAAAAGTTTAGTCTAAAAGCTAAAATGTCGAATATTAAAATTTGCAATGCATAAGTGGACAGCCCGCGCTCATGCTTCCAGACTGCATGCGATGCAGCGTGTTGCAACTGACGATTTTGTAGCTCCTGTTGAAGGCGAATATCGCCAAACTGCCTGCGTGACCCAGTTGAATCTTGACCTGGAACTGATTTCACACTTCTTCCCGCCTATCAACTACATGTAAGTTTTGAGTAAGCGCTTGCGAATAAACTGGTTCTCGCGACTTTGCTCTTTTCAGTGCTGCATAAATCGTGAGATTATGATTACGATTAGGAAATCATTATGCTGGAACTTGTACAAGTAGCCCAGGCCTAATAATTATGTGTGCGCTATGTGGTTCGATGCTGATACAGTGGAATACGGTAGCCGGTTGGTTAGGGAACACGCCTTGCGACGCGGATAGTTCTAGTAGAGTAATTGTAGTTGCAATTATTGCAACCGAACATTACAGAGTTTGCAAACACATTCAACCTCTTTTGTTATGGAATATCAAGAGACAATAATTATTGATACGACGACTTTCGTAGACAATCGGACAGAAATTCACAGAATGCGTGTAGGTTGTAGATTGTAGATTGTACCTCCCTCGCGCCTCTGACATCCATTCGCATTTCACCAGGAATTCATCTGCTTTTCGCCCCGTCAAAGCTCAATCTAATACTAAGCGTTTTACTATTAAATCTTATGGCAGTAAAGTATGGAACACAATACCAATTGACATTCGTCAATCCAGTAGTCTGCAGGTATTTAAAAAGAAACTTCGTGTTCTTCTACTTTCCTCCACTAAAGCTACTTGAAGTGCACATGACCTTGTGTAGTTAAGAGTTTAGTTAAGTTTGTTTCTTTACATGCTCTTGACAATATAAACTTTTCTGCAATCTGTCATCACCTAATTTGATTTAGTCTCTTTCTTTTCAGCTATCTTGATTAATTTTTTTGGGAATTTTTTACTTGGGTGACCCTTCCCAGCGGGATGTCCATCCCTTTTGGGCCCCCCCCTTGTAGCCAATGCATGCATGTTTTGTACTTTTATTGTTTTCTTGTTTTCTGGTTGCAATAAAGTGAATTGTATTGTTGTATTATTGTACTGACCATAATTAACTTCATAAGGTTGTGCTGCTCGATGAATCTGCAGGAAATGTCCAATTAATTTCTTATTATACTACCCAGGGCTTTAAAAAGGATTTTATTAACCGCACAACCAGCAAGTTGGTAGCCTATATACCTTGGCGGAGAAAATTTCTGACGACATTTTTTTAGTCAATCACCAGAATTTTTGCCTTTCGTCACAACCCCCTTTGTTCCATTCCGATCTTCCATGGCGAATCGGCTGCGTTTAACTTTTCTGAAGGTTTTCACTGCGCGACATTGCTTTTACAACTGGACAAATTCACTTAAAATTGCACATTTTGCGTAGAACTACAACTGCATGTTAAAAAAGCCCCGATACTACCCCAACGCCAAGAATTAAGTGCGTGTATGCCTTGTGTTGGAGAGCCGGATCTGTTATTTTAAAAGTTGTGCTTGTGAGTGCTCCATAAAAGCCGCGTGATTGGTCTTTGCAGGTGCAAAACTGCAGTATGTGTAATTGAAATTAGACCTAGGCCTATAGCAAAACCACAGAATCTTGCGTGGAAATAGACGAGTCTAAACCATGGTTCGTGCCTTCGTGGGGCCTGAAATTGGAGGTGAATGGACGTCGTTGAAAGCACCCTAACTCTATCTTCCATACAGTGTTATACTACATGTGAGTCGTACAGGGTGGTCTGTATATAATTCAGAGTGGTTTTATATTCAGAATGGTTTTATCCAGGGCATGCGGATGTTCGACCACTGTCTTAACGCGAGATAAAAGCCGTTCTACAGACAAGATCCGCTTACTCATAACATGCATGCACGGTGAGGGAAGTTGGTTCAGTATATGAAACCACATCCAGACGTCTGATGTGTATAATATACATGTACACACTACCGGTATATTATAACTAGTGTGGGTACGCGAGTGAAGAGAGTGAAAGCAGGAAAGACAGAAAGAAACAGACATTTTGCAGATATAGGAAGAACTATAGACGGACAAAGGAAGTTGGCGAGGTCAGAAAATAGGTGCACTTCCCATACATGTATATATGCAATGCACATGTAGATACGTCTACAATATATGTATATATATATATATATATATATGCACTCCAAAGCCTTTGAGCAATGATTTTTCGAACGCACTGCTGCCATACACAGTGCACAGAGCATTACTGTGTTGGAGACACAGACAGTGCACATGCGAGTAATTCCTGGGCGGCCCTCTCGCCCCATCTGCCTCTGCCTTCTCCAGACCCTGGGAACCCATCATGTGAGTAAATCGAGTACATTGAGCAGCACATGCAGTTACAGACATGTGCGGCCTCAGCAGCGCGTCGGCCTTACACCAGTTTATCAGGCCAACGATCGGCTAAGTCCGCTCTATGCAACAAACACCTGCCTCGTAATACCTTCCAGACGCGCTTTGTTAACCCACGTGTACATGTATTGGCTTGCAACGGTTAGACGAATTAACGGTCGAAGGTAAACCGCAGACGTCACAGCAAAAGCCCGTTGCCTGTCCACTGTGTCCAGTGTGTCCACTCGTCATATATACACTACAGATGTCCACTTGCACGACGTGTCCAGTTGCTGGTCGGTTATTCTGGGACGCAGTGAGTTTGACGTCTTTTGGATTGGTACTCACTTGACTATACTTGGAATTGAAAGAGGGGCTATAACTTACGGTTACGATAATTGTTCATGGTAAACGGATATAACCTGATCGCTGGGGTGTCCTGTATCATAGTTGTTGGAGAGTCGTGCTTGCTGGAGGAGTGTCCTCGCTCCTTTTGCCTGGAAAAGTTAACTGAAAGCGCTACATAGATAAGCTTAGATGTTCAGACACATTCGTCTATAGAACTTGTATACGCATAGGCTACATGTTCCGTGCTTTTCCTGTTATAATGACATACAGACTAGACTTTGTATACGAAGTCTCCTTGATCATAGTCCTCGAACAAACATCATAATTTATAACCAGATAAGGCAATTCGTTCGGAAATCCGAGTCCTTGGGATAAGCTTCCGTTTGATAATTGGACGGCTGGTCCATGAGCATTGAGCAGTCACGCTGGCCAATGAGAAAGCCGATGCATGACGCAACACTAGGCAAAAGTTGCACCGCGGTTACTATGGCTTCGGAAAGAGAATAATGGCAATTTAGCCGGAGTTGGAAGCGGAAGAATATAGCTTGCACTGACTAATGCAATGGAGCATAGGATATTAATTTTTTGCATGCACCGGTTTATGCAAGCCAGTGGCTGCTGTATATTCATCAAGATATAGGCCTATACAAATGTCACATGTGGCAATAACAGTAACAAAAAAATAACAATAATAATAAAAAATGGGGAGGGGTAGTGTTATATTATTTCGAAGTGGTTATAGGCATCGCTTAATTCAAGAGATATACTGTTTCAGATAATTCAGAGGAGCGTGAAGATCGAGAGCCCTCGGGGCAACATCATCATCCACTGACGACGTGTCCTTGATTGGAGAAGAAGTCAGAGAATCTGGGACGAGTTGAGTCAACATTGCGACTGAAAGAGACTTTCTCAAACTACCGGCAAGTACTAATTATTGAAGTTCAGAACACTGTGTATGTGTGTGTGTGTCTCTGTGTCTGTGTTGTTACATGTTTAACGACACTATAGTAGTAGTAACGT
>OX243816.1:11895940-11915940 GCA_945859605.1 Lumbricus rubellus
TGAATGCATTATGTTCTCGTGTCTTCTGCTATGGAAGGAAGACAAATAACAGTTTCTATCCATTGCAAATATTTATTCCATGCCTCCACATTACGTCCAGTCACCCAATCGTTAAAGAACAAACTCAAACAAAAACGTACACAACCTAAAAATAAATATGCACTATAATTATACATGCATGTGTATTTATATATTTTTCAAGTCATTTTCACCAATTTACATTGCATTAGATTCGTTGGCATGCATGTTCGCGTTCAATAATGAGCGGAGTGCATATTTTAGGCTATTGTTGTGTATGCGTTTAATTTACTCTGTCAAAATACCGCGGTCACTTCTAATTACTCCATGTTGCTACATGTCAAATTACTGCAGACTGTTTAAAGTTTAAACACATCATTTTGATTAATGCTTAATTCTGAAGTCCGAATGCTAACTACAGGTTAATGGTTAGAGGACTCGTGTTTACATTACACGACTCGTGTTTACATTACACGACTCCTCTGCATTCAATTCGTTGCATTATTTAGCTGATATGAAAAATAGGCTTAATGTAAAAACAACAGGTCGGATAAAGTGGCAGACAAACTGGGAAATTATACTGACGCTAAATGAGAAATGCAGACACGACATAACTTCGACCAGATAATATTAGACGAGGAGCATAACTTTGATTTACAACTGACACATGTATACTTGTATAGCATACATGTGTAGCATACATGTACATGTAATGATACGGTGTGTGTCCGAGATTAGTTATCAACAGTAAACAGATAAACTTTGTTATCTGCTTCTCTGTCTGTCTCTGTCTGCTGTGGTTCATCGCTGTTGTTTCTCTCTGTCTGTGTCTCTGCCTGCCTGTCTGGTCTCTCTCTGTCTTTGTTTCTGTATGTGTGTTTGTCTGTCTGTCTGTCTGTCTGTCTGTCTGTCTCTCTCTCTCTCTCTCTCACACACACACACACACACACACACACTCCTGTTTCTCGTCTTTCGCACATGCTCACCCTTGCTTTCTCTGTCTCTGTCTGTCTGCCTTTCTTGTTCGTTTTGGTGTCTCTGCCTCTCTGTCGCTGTCTGTCGGTCTCTGTCTGTCTCTGTCTCTGTCTGTCTCTCTCTGTGTGTCTCTGTGCCTCTCTCTCTCTCTCTCTCTCACACACACACACACACACACACGCACGCACACACGACAGTATGCGAGAGAGAGGAAATACATGGACGATTGACATAGTATCATAAGTAGGCCTATGATACATTATAGTTGACTCAAACTTTAGATTTTTTTCTTGATACACGCACACGCGTAGGCATAGGCCTACCAGTACACTGACATCATCAGATCATTAATGAAGCATAGACGATTATATCGCGGTTGTTACAGCTCGTTAACCACAGATAACGCTTCGTACCGAATAACAAGGAACCACATCTTCCTGCAATATCATAATATCTGTCATAATAATTAGGCCTATGTATTATATATATACTCAGATATATGTTTAATATATATGGATATATATGGATATTTATATGTGTATGCATATACAGATATATCTTTTGCACTGTATATGAACTTCGATGAGTGCAACCTGTAAAGGTCTGGCAGAGGAAACCCACTCTATTCCTCCATCTTATTATTTTTTATTATTATCTTATTATTATCTTGTTTTCCTGATCGAGTCAGAACTGATGAAGAAAGTTAATTGAATTTTAGAATAATAGCAAAAGAACAACAGAATCTAAATAACTGGCAGATAAAATTTATTAAGACATATCATACATAATTTTTTTAATAAAACACATGAGTGCAGATAAATAAGCAATTAAGTATAGGCCTATTCTTCACTACTCCACGAGTTTGCAAACAACATAAAACTGCTATTATACACCGAAGTAATGATTAGTAGGCCTAATATTATATCATAGACGAAAATGTACGCATTTAGGCTATATGTAGGGTTGAAAGTGAGTGGAAATGCGCGGGAACAGTGTTCCCACTGTTTTCAAAATTCTTTGTATTCACACTGCTCACCATGCAGGGAACCATAGAAACACATGCATTCTGAAATATCTCTTCTTTGGCGTTCCTACTGCGCACCCAAACCACTTTACCACTGCCAATATGTAGGCCTATGCAAAAAGGGTTCAAAATAGATACTAGTAGGCCCTATATAGTCTGCCAGAGGCATTAAAACTCAGGCAAATTGAAAACAACATCGTAATATCTGTCCTATTTTTATCGTGCAAAACAACCACGAGGAAAACAGCCATAAGCAATCAAATAGCCATCAAAGTTTCATCACCGTTTTCGCTTCACTGGCAGCCTAATTTTCCGGCCAGACTTCATTGAATCTATTTATTTACTAATTTTTAACGAGAAGTCGGTAAAATTCCGTCTTCGTAACTCGGCCTAAAAACGACGCCAACCCTATATGTAGGCAGCAGGCTATAATTTTAGTTTATTCACCAATCCGGTTGACTTGACAGACCGCAAGCGGTTACAGTGTAGCCTACAATAATGCAGTTGAAATAATTTACAGGAACTCAGATTACATAATATAGGGCCTACAATTCTTAACTTTTAAGTTTTAACAGAACAAACCAGGGCTGTTTTAAAGGAAGTTTTAGAACTGCACAACTCCTTTCCTTTCCCATCCTCCATGGTAAATTACTCCCAATCGGAGGAAAATGGCCTTTTTCAACTTGTTTTAACTGCACAGAAGTGCTTCTACAACTGCACAAATGCATTTAGAACTGTACATGCTGTGTACAACTGCACGTTATAAAAGTCTACGAACAAACATAGAGACTAAGACGATACATTTGTCTTCACAAAGGCAGATGGAACAAAACAGAGAGATGGATGTGAAACGGATGGTAAGAACGAACCGGATTGGATTAAGCTTAGTCGGCTAAAAGGAAATCGCAAAGTCGTGGTGAGACGCGTCTGAGCTGTAGAATAACGAACGACCAATTTAGAACAAAGCAGGTTCTAAGTTGAATGGAGAACGCGTTGCAATAAATTGTTTGATTTGTTTATTGCACAAACACAAGTCGAACAGTACATCAATCAATCAATCAATCATTTTATTTTGTAACCAAACAATCATTTTTTACAATTATGCAGTTACAAATCACATATTCAAATGAGAATGGCCACAAGGATGGGCCCTGAAGGGATCACTGACCCCGCTAATAGGGACACCTATACGTACATGTACATGTGAAACGGAAAGATGAAACGGCCGACAATTGCTGTTAACAAGAAGTGAATGATTACAACTAGCCTATTTCTGGTATCTTAACTAAATCAGACAATGTAAACTCTTAACTACATAAGAAGAAGAAGAAAAAAATAAAGAATCAACAAGTGCAAGACATGTGTGTGTGTGTGTGTGTGTGTGTGTGTGTGTGTGTGTGTGTGGGTGTGTGTGTGAGTGGCTTACATGGACCAACACTATGTTACATCATAACACAATGTTGCTTTTATTGACAAGGTGAGAGCGAAACTTTTTCTTAAACAATGATAATGATGGAGATTGCCTAACTTCTTGAGGGATTTTATTCCAGATTGAAGGACCAGTGGCTCTAATACAGAAAAGACGGGTATTTGTGCGAGCAAAGATGCATCTGTAATTTAAAGAGTTTATATATATATATATATATATATAAACGTGACTCAATAAACAGTGCAATAGGAATCAGGAAAGCTTACAGCTTATGAATACAACCCTGACCTCTAGCTCCATGACTATTTTCGTGCTATTTTTAGTGCAAGTCAGTGCTAAAAGTGCAAAAAGTGCTTGGACGCCCTTTACCTTTCCAATAGAAGCCCCTTACATTTTCAGGTGTGCTGGCCAAATATGTGGCAGGACGGCATAGACATTTAAAAATAAGTGCAAGGACGCCGTCCATGACCGTCCTGCCACACTTTAAACCCTGATGCAAGTTAATATTAATACTTAATTAATTAATTAATTAAATGTCGGAGTTTGTTGTAAGCTATATATGATTATACGTCGGTTCTATGACTTTATGAAGCTTTGTTTACGCTGTTCATAAATTTGACGGAGCTTAAATAAATGTTGCAATGAAAAATGCGCCAATTAATTAACATAATATAAATTTTATATACATAGACTTATGGACTCACTCACTCAACCGGTGGGACAGTCTAATTATTAATTAGTTAAAGTAATTAGAGGGGAAAACATATTCTGGCAATTGTACGTTTACACTGGCACATTGTTTCACACGCTCACACATCCACACGTCGTATATGTTTATAATAGGCCTATATATACTTTTATATAGCCTATGTATTCATGCATGCAATGCATTCATGCAATTATGCATTTGCATTGCATTCGTGCATTCATGCAAATAGTCCTAACCTGACACAATGTGTATTGTGTCGACCTACATGCTCGTTCGTAGACTATAATTACAGTCTCATTGTCTCAATAACTGAGATGGTGATGATGAAAACATATAATGCTGCATTTCGTCGAGTCTCGATGTTGCGTATTATGCCTAGCACTGCGTATACCCATCAACCGCACACGATGACGACGACTACGACGACAGCTGTGTAATAGTCAACTGTCCAAAACTATCTGATCATCATCGTATGTACGGCTTCCTTTGGGACTTCAGCTTGATGTGTGTGTGCGCGTGTGTGTGTGAGTGTGTGTGTGTGAGTGTGTGCGTGTGTGTGGGTGTGTGAGTGAGTGTGTTTGTATCTGTGTGTGGTGGGTGGGTCAAGATCTTCTTTGGTTTCTTAAATGGCTGTCATTTCACGAGACTAATGCGGTTTCACTTGACCGCGATCTCATGATGAAGACAGTTATCACCGTTCTACTTCATCATCGTCATCATCATCATCATCGTCGTCGTCATCATCATCATCATCATCATCATCATCATCATCATCATCATCGTCATTATCATCATCATCATTCCTCATCATCATAATCATCATCATCATCATCATCATCATCCCTCATCATCGTCATCATCGTCGTCATCATCATCATCGTCGCCGTCATCATCCCTCATCATCATCATCATCATCATCATCCCTCATCATCTCTCATCATCATCGTCATCATCATCATCCATCATCATCTATGCAACACAGAACGGACACAAGGCTTGATTTTTTTGTTACTGACATTTCTCTAGCTGAACTTCAACATCTTCGGCATCACATTCTTACAGATAAACGTCCTGCTCTTAATGAGTTTTCGCATTACTCCTACAAGCGAGAAAGGCGTTCGAGAGCTGCTTATAAGAAGCAACCATAAAATGTCAGGTTGCTTTACATTATTGCTTTTAAATGGCGTTTTTGCTCGTAAAACTGGATCATTCATCCTCTAGTATAGTCTTGGTAATAATTATCTGCTGACTTATTTGGCGCATGCATTTGCGACTGAATAAGTTGATACTCTGCGCTTAGCTTTGGAGTGGCGCTATAGAAATTTGTAGTCTACGATTACGATCATGCACAGCTTCGTGGTACATTAAACCATAGTTGTTTACAACGTTTTTTACGTTTTTATTTTTTTTTCTAAAAAAGCCTGGTTTTTCGTTTTTTCCCAGTTAACACAGCGATTTTATTCCGGTTTTTGTTTTTACACAACTTTGTTTCTTTACTGTCTGTTATTATTTTACTTAATTTTATTCTTGTCTGTCATTTGAGAAATACATGTAGCAGGTCCCTACAAGAAATGAAATTTATAAGAGTAGCCTAATGCATATAAAGATCTTCGGAAGGCCTTCTTCACACCGCTGACAGAAGAGGAGGAGAAGGAGCAGGAGAAGGAGAAGGAGAAGGAGGAGGAGTATGAGGAGGAGAAGGACGAGAAGGAGGAGGAGCGGGAGGAGGAGGAGCAGGTGGAGGAGGAGGAGGCGAACGAGGAGGGGAAGATGGAGGAGGAGAAGGAGGAGAAGTATGAGGAGGAGGAGTATGAGGAGGAGGAGGAGTATGAGGAGGAGAAGGAGGAGAAGGAGAACGAGGAGGAGGAGACGGAGGAGGAGAACGAGGAGGAGGAGAAGGAGGACGACGACGAAGAGTGGAAAGAGGAGAGAGGTGAGAGGAAGGAAAAGAGAATCGTCTGCTGCTAGAGGGTGAAGGACAACTTGAGGTGAACGGCTGAACCCTTGTAAAATAATGGGCGTTGGGGGAAGAAGATAAGAGGACGGACAACGAGGCTGATTATTTGCGATGAAAAAATGTCGACTGCACTGATCAAGGACATCCCACTCTTGCGAAATCAACGACAGGAAGTGAGCGAGAGGAAGTGAAAGGCAGGTCTGCTCAGATAAGAGACTCACATCGACGCACACACGAACACACACACAAACGCATACACGCACGCGCATGCACACACACACGCACAAATGCACAGACACTGCCATTTCCGTTAAGAAATCGTGGTCGTGCAGAAACTGTGTCAAAGCTATAAACAAAACGTTACAGACCTTCAGTCTAACAGGTGCTGGTGATGACCAATCACGAGGTGTAGGCAGAGTGATCCAAATAACTGCACAGAGAGAGAGAGACAGACAGACAGAGAAAGAGAGAGACGGACAGACAGACATATCCCAGTACTGTGACCGTCCTTTTTAAAATACCGATGATTTCGTGCAGGGGTCGCACATACAAGTGTTCTAACGTAGGCTACTTCCTCCCTCAATGATTCTCGATAATTATGACAGAAATAGCAATGGGTTCTGCTGAAATTTTTATCTCGTGTTTGCTTGTCTTAGTGTCAAAAGTGTCAAAAGTATCTATAAATAGAAGGATAAGATGAAGTGATCATCATCTTTTCATTGTCCAGGTATCTAATTATGTTTCTCAAGTGCTGGGCTCACTGTTTGCACAGTGGTCTATTATTATATCAAACTTCCGACGTCAATGACAGATTGAAGTAGGAGGGGTGGAGAAAGTCTTAAGAGCTTAATTCACGTGGTCTATTGTACTTTAATGATAATAATAATAATAATAATGTAACATTGCATCATGCATCCTGTAGAGGGCGTGGCTAAGAGGCATGAGATGGGCCTAGATATATACGAAAGGTTAATGGGGTTTTTTCTGTTGAGTTTTTCGAGTCTCTTTAGGCTTCTGCTCAAACCCACGCCTTGAAAACCGTATTGCACTCTAATCGAGTTGTACCCTAACCGTATTGTACCCTAACGGTATTGTACACTAATCTAGTTGTACCATAACCATATTGTATCCTTCATATTTGCTGGATTGTCGTTTAGCGACAAGGTTTCATAGTTGTATAAATTTCAGTGTGAGAATCGTAGAAAAACAACTAGAGGGTTAGACACTGATTTATGTGGAGTTTGGAAGTGCAATGAAGACTCAACTGTGTGGTTCTAAGAAAGACTGGGGGTTGAGCCCCTCAACCTCCAGACAATTCACATCTTGTGTATACAATCCTGATTTCTTTGGAAACTTTTTGTTTCAAAGGCGACACATGCTGCTCTATTTGTTGTCTCTATTAAAATGAATAAGTATATTACGTTAGATCAATATCATCAAGTATAGGCATTTAGACCTAAAAATGCCTTTTTCTTATTGTTCTCCAACAATGGATACGTTATTGTTTTTGTCCATGGGCCATAGTTAGAATCTGATTGCTATTATCTTTGAAGTTTTAACACTTCTATATATACATTCAAAATAACGGATTTGACGCCGTTCTACACCGTGACTCAAAAAAAACTAAGCCAAATTGTTTTGCATATATCTCTAATACCTGATGACATATGAAGCTACAATTTTCCAAATATTTAGAGAAGTGGACCAAAAATATGATTCCAAGATTTCATGAAATAAAGTTGAACGGATAAAAAGATATGAATATTTAAACTTCATATACCGAAATTGCAGTTTACAAGCAATTTTCTGTCAGATTCAATAAAAAGTAAGCCAAACAATTTTTTTACATCTCTGATGTCTGATGAGTAATCATAAAAACTTTTTCCAGATATTTAGGGAATTGAACCAAGAATAGGATTCCAAAATTTCATGTCATAAATGTGAAGGGATAGAAGGATATGGATATTTCAACTTCATCACCCGAAATTTCAGTTTTCGGCAAGTCTGTTATTGTGTAGACTTCATTTCTCCCACATTATGGCCTCCGAACAGTCCAGATTTGAATCCTGTCGACTATAAAATGAGGAGCGTGATGCAAGATCGAGCCTACCAGACAACAATCCATGATATAAACGATCTGAAGCAACGCTTGTTGGAAGTGCGGGATGGCCTGAACCAGAGGATAATCGACGTTGCTGTTGCCATTGCAATGGCGCCAGCGCCCTCAGGCTTGCGTGCAAGCAGGAGGGGGACATTTTGAGCATCTTGTTTAATTAAATTATCAAACCATACTGTTGGGGTCATATTGGTAGTTCAATTCTCTACATATCTGGAAAATTTTAGAATGATTAATCATCAGGCATTGGAGATAATAGGGAAACAGTTTATCGAATCTGACAGAAAATTGCTTGTAAACTGCAATTTCGGTATATGAAGTTTAAATATTCATATCTTTTTATCCGTTCAACTTCATTTCATGAAATTTTGGAATCATATTTTTGGTCCACTTCTCTAAATATTTGGAAAATTGTAGCTTCATATGTCATCAGGTATTAGAGATATATGCAAAACAATTTGGCTTAGTTTTTTTTGAGTAACGGTGTATATCAAACTCAATTTTAAAATTAACCAAGTTGTGTAACTGAAATGAGAATTCAGATTTGGCTCTGAGAAACAAGCTTTCTTGAAAGCCATTGGATATAAATTTTGTAGTTTACTAACGCGGTTTTTCTTTGAACTAGGCTTTCAAAGTTGAAATGTACATGTATGAATCGGGTTGAGCATCAGAAACCGTAAGATTTTACAACATTTTTCACAAGAGTTTTATACACCGTGATTCAAAAAAAAGTAAGCCAAATTATTTTTCATACATCTCTAATGCCTGATAACATATCACGCTAAAATTTTCCAAATATTTAGAGAATTGGACGAAGAATATGATTCCAAAATTTCATGCGATAAAGTTGAACGGATAAAAAGATATGCATCTTTAAACTTCATATGCCGAAATTGCCGTTTACAAGCATTTTTTGTCAGATTCAATAAAAAAAGTAAGCTAAACTGTTTTTATTATATCTCCAATGCCTGATAATTAATCATACTAAAAGTTTCCAGATATTTAGAGAATTGAACCTAGAATAGGATTCCAAAATATTATGTACTAAATTTGAACGGATAGAAAGATATGAATATTTAAACTTCATCTCCGGAAATTTCAGTTTTCAGCCAATCTGTTATGGTGTTCGCTGCAGTTTTGATGCCTGATAGTTCCCAATTTTGGTCTTCAGTGGTCCTGGAGTAAAATTTTACGGAATATAAAGTGTGGAGCGTGCATATTGAAAGACCGAGTCTACCAGACAACAATCCATGATATAAACGATCTGAAGCGACGCTTGTTGGAAGTGTGGGATGGCCTGGACCAGAGGATAATCGACGATGCTGTTGCCTAAGTGGCACCAGCGCCTCAAGGCCTGCGTGCAAGCAGGAGGAGGACATTTTGAGCATCATATTTAATTGAATAATCAAACAATACTGTTA
Organism: Lumbricus rubellus; assembly: GCA_945859605.1. Taxonomy (NCBI): domain Eukaryota; kingdom Metazoa; phylum Annelida; class Clitellata; order Crassiclitellata; family Lumbricidae; genus Lumbricus; species Lumbricus rubellus. The sequence goes on from OX243816.1 coordinate 11,905,590, forward strand.
GAGTCATATTGTTAGTTCAATTATCTACATATCTGGAAAAGTTTAGAATGATTGATCATCAGGCATTAGAGATATGAGAAGAAGTTTGACTTACATTTTACTGAATCTGACAGAAAAATGCTTGTAAACGGCAATTTCGGCATATGAAGTTGGAAGATTCATATCTTTTTATCCGTTCAACTCTATCTCGTGAAATTTTGGAATAATATTCTTGGTCCAATTCTCTAAATATTTGGAAAATTTTAGCGTGATATGTTATCAGGCATTAGAGATATATGAAAAACAATTTGGCTTACTTTTTTTGAATCACGGTGTAGAATTTTCACAAGATTTTCGCAAGAAAGTACCAAAATATTTGATCATAATCTACCAGACCCGACGATAGAAAACAGCTTTTGATTGTTGATTAACGACACCAGAATCGTACTGACCCTACTTTATAATGTCACAGACTGAGACCATTCTCAGTAGCCTATATGGGCGACCCGACGACTGAAAAGGCACACGCTGTTAAGTTTAATTGCATGTCGAAAGAAAAACTCGTAGACTAAATTGCATATTTTACGACAACATAATTATTCATTAAAAAATTTATATTGCGCCCTTTCAATATTTCCACTCAGAATATGGAGATGCGATATACGACTTTAGTCTTAATAATGACAAGGCAGAAAATGCCAGGAATCAAATTAAATGGGGACGGCTTGTAAGTGGGCCTAATCTCCGACGATATTGGCCACCTCGCTGTAGAAGCGGACCAGTAGTGCAGGTTATTAAACGCAGATTGACGAAAACAGTGGAATAATCGGTCTAATGATCAACACTCAGAAAACGAGCAGAATGGAGATTGCAGCCTAAAGAACACAGAGACACACCAACAACAACAACTATCTCCACCCATCCAATATGAGCAATTAAGTCGAACGATTCGTCTGTCCATCGGAGGGTTAATGAACATAAATGGCGTCAACGAAAAAGACATGCAAGGGAGAATTGGACGCATCATGCGAATCAAATCATGTGAATCAAATCATGTGAATAAAATCATGCGAATCAAATCATGTGAATCAAATCATGTGAATCAAATCATGTAAATCAAAATCAAATCATGTTAATTAAATCATAAAGACAGACAATGTCGCACATTGTGAATGAGTGCCGCCTTCTTCGTTTTCCGGGAGGACTCCAGGCTCTACATCTTGCCGGGGTCCCGCCGCGGTGGCATGGCTTGGTGCGAACTGCATTCGCTAAAGAAAAGAATTAAATCATAAAAATGCATTGGAATAATGAGCAGGGTAGGCCTATGGAGAAGCAGAGAATAAAATATATATTATACCAAAGAGAGCCAAGTAAAATATAGGCCTACTAGACGTTGATTCAACCGATTTTTCTAGATACGAATCATAAGGTTGGACACTTCATCAATTCATCATCATCATCATCATCATCATCATCATCATCATCATCATCATCATCATCATCATCACCGCCACCGCCACCGTCATCGTCATCGTCATCATTATCGTCATCATCAATTCCTTACGCCTTGCGAAAGCATGATGATAGCAGAATTCTCGCAGCAGCGATTTCAAGACTATAATTTTTATGAGCTTATACTGAAAATAAGAAATGTTGACATGGCAAAGGTTTCAATAAAGATTTGATTGATCGATGACATATCATTATCGAGGCAACTCTACTAAACAAAATCGTTAAAATGGCTGACTAAGGAACTGATGATGGTGATGATAGATAGGCCATTATATTATATCGAATATGCTATTCAGTCAGCTATGCCTGCAAGATAGGACTAAAATGTTAAGTGTAGTCTTAAAGGCTACTTAATACTTATAGCTTAGATCATCGGAAGACATTTGGAGCCTTTTGTTGCCAACTAGGCTAAGTTGTATAGGAACCTACATACCACGATATCCACAGTGTTTGCATGTAGGCCTATGTGCACTTGTTATAGCGCCCCTTCAATTAAGATTACTACTCAGAAGCGCTTCCGACTACTGTAACAGCGCGAACACTGGATCGAAGTTTCACGCCGAAGCGCACAAGCAACTGCGAGTGAAGGACTTGCGCAGGGTCTCTATGAAATTTACGAGAGAATTTTAAGGTGTCAATTCGAAGTAAAAATGTGGATACGAGTTGCATACGATATAATATCGCACAACTACGATTTTAGTCAGATGTTTGTTTAAAAAATAGAGTCGTTATCGAAAGACATACCAGGTAGGCTAATTCGTAAACTTTGCTCAAATGCTCGCATGCAGGATCCTGAAAGTCGCCTGGTCCAGGGTATTTGCCCCTGTCCATACCCTCTTTTATTGGGTCTCTAAATACTCTGCCCTTCTCTTTCATTAAGCTACATCTGTGTATAGCTTATGCCTGAGATAATAAATTACATTTCTGGATAAAATAATATAGATCTAAATTTCTATAATTGGCGTTTGAAGAAGTTGAGCAATCTCTTGTAATCGAGGTCACATGTCTAATTATAGAACTTCTATCCACTATTAAACCTATTATATGGACATGTATTATATATAATTATATATATATGATTGAAAATCATATCACAAGACAAGAGAGTCGTAAACTTATATAATTATATAATTATATATATACATTATCTTTGACATCTCTATTTTAGGCGCACAATGGAAACAGAAAAAAGCCATGGGTTCACGCAAAGTGGGCGTTTTTTGTGTTCTCTCCATGCATGTCATCCTTATCTACATTGAGTTGATGTCCTAGCTGCATGCCATGACTGGTTTAAGATGCTCTTAAGGTCAATTAGAGCAGCGTTAATGCTACATAGGTCGCATTGCAACGTGTGGGGCAATTTAGCTTGACTCTACAAATAGCGTTCTTCAAAAGATATCGCAGAGAGTATCCGTAGACTATATAATTGCCCACCTGAAAGGTATTGCAGGCCTATTTATAGACAGACAATAGCCCAACTAGATTAGGCATACACACTGGGCTCTGTGTGTGTTGTGTGTGTGTGTGTGCTTGTGTGTGTGTGTGTGTGTGCGTGCGTGCGTGTGTTTATGCGGATTTATATAGATCTGTTGACGTTTGTCACTGCATATGTCTGACGCTTTTATATCTGTTTTGTGTATAGGTGCTTCTGTTTTTTGGTCCAGTCAGCATCGGTCTATTATTGTTAAGTGTAGGCTACAGTTGATTAAACCTATACATGAAAATTTTCGTTTTGTTTAAACGTTGATTACAATATTGCTGAGCTGTTGACAACAGTAATTGTCTCGTGATTAACTCTTTGATGTTGATACAAAGGCCTATAATAATCTGCTCATGCCTTCGCCCACGCAATGTCTGCTAATAATTAGGTTATTATTAGCTGCCTCTGAAGCGCCGATAATCCGCCTGAAAGGGTGAACACTGTGCTGATCGCTATAATCATGTAGCCAATATACTTAAATTGTTTCTGTAAATACAGAACGACACGATTTATTCTAATGACTGATCAATTATGCCTGTATCTGAATAGAAGGGTTCTATGGAATTGCCAACGTGTGTCGCTGGTACTTTGACAATCGGGTATACTGGCTATAATTTAGATCAATAGCCTATCTGAATGCGTGATGTGCTTTTTAAAATATAGCACCGGGCAAAATAAATCTATTGGTTTACTACATCCCAGATTCCCAGTGACAGTTGCTTAAGTCTGCAGAACTTACACAACTGAAAAAAATTAGTGGGCCTGCATTTCGTGTGTAGCCTAGCCCATGCAGGCCATAATACGTTGGCGTTTTGGCCGCTTGCCAATACTGCAGGATCAAAGAGTCTATGCTTTGATAAGATCCAAATACTGACTTGCATGTATAATTAAAGTTATAGCGCTTGGCAATTTGCCTTTTTGAAAGATAAACTTAGGCCCAAGATACTCCTACGAGATTTTATAGGTCGATGCTTTTACGATATCTTGTTTTGAGGATAGATAAGATAACCTAGCTAATACATGTAGCTATATTAGGGTTTTTCAAAATGCGTTCCTTACGCAATGAACACGAACGAGACTAAACGCTTGCGCTATAAAAACCTGGCACATTTCGACACCGTGGGGAATAAACAAAGGGCGGACATTTTGCTGTTGCTGGACTAAATCTGGGATACGATTCCATTAATATAATTATAACAAACTGGCTCAACCAGTGTTTACATAGTAGTTAGGTAGATCTATAGGCTATGCCTATGCCTGCGTCTGTGTATATGATCTGTATAATATTATGTATTATATACAATATATAAGCTTATATATTATAGATATGTAAATATATATAAAACATTATATGTATATTATATATAATATGATATATATTATATGATTGTTCCGGATGGACTGATGTCGACTGTAACCTAATCGAGTTACCAGATAGCCTACTATATAAGTTATGATTTCTGAGGCTGTGTGGAATTTCGCTACTGAATGAAGATTGTAGCATCAGTAATAGGCTATGATGATGATGATGATGATGATATGAGGTCAGGTCGGCTGCTGCTGCTGGAAGACGAGGCAAGGCTGCTGCAGCAGCTGGTCAAGGACTTTTGGTAATCACGCCATATACGTTACAGTTTATGATCATCTGCATGTCTATGTAAGTCAGAACTTTTTTGGTGTGGTTTATCATCGTCCGTTATTTATACAAAACCTTGGTCTGTGCATGTACAGGAATTTACGACATGAATAAGTCTGCATATATAAATAGGACACACATATAGGCCTAAAGTCTGAAATATTAGGCTACTTCAGACGAGATATCGCCTCTGCAGTCATGATCAGGTCAGATGTGTATGAGACCCATGCGGAATCACGTGTACATCTTTAGCATAGAGACCCAGTGGAGCGACCCCACGCCGCCCAGTGAACTTGTAACTTTGAGTCACGAGGTACAGATGACTTGGCAAAAGACAAGACATGCGCATACCATGCGAAGAATAGCATAAGTGGGTTAATGTACAAAGTTATAATAGACTTTTTAGGGGTCACACGGTTCAAGAATGATAGCCTGATAGGACGATACCGGTACGCGTTATATATAGTTTGCAAAAAACTGGCGCTTTATTGATTGTTGAGCTTTGCCTGGAATTACATAGAACTTTAGCCTACGTTTGCTACTATAGGCACTACAATCTACATGGCTGTCAACCTTGTAAGTTGAAAATTATTTTAAGTTGTAGGCCTAATGCATATCTATGTCTATAGGGCATATCTATCTTTGTTACGTCGTGATCTAGGCCTACCGAAGGTCTATTATACTGAAAATGTCTATAGAAAATATATTATTGCTCCAACAATATGCGTAGACTTAAAAAATAACGTAACAGCGCAAGCATAGATCGCGGACGCGTTGGAGGTCATGTGACCTGCCCATTTTCTAAGCAGTTCGACATCTCAGTGACCTAATTCTATCATAGATTATTATGGATTTTACCGAGTTCGGGAACTTAAAGACTCGCGTACTGCGAAATTGCAATTTTCATATAATCCATCATCTATGATTAAATTGACCTTGACCCACTGCGCATTCGCCCCGAGATATCGAGTCCGCTTATTCTTGACCTGCCTTATGACATGCCGAAAGTTTTTGGACTCTATGATATAGGCTACATGTAGCCTATTATTAAATTTTAGCCTACCTTTTATTTATTCTACCAGCCGTAACTCCCATGACCCTGACGCGACCTGCAGAAATTCTATTGCAACTGGTGCCACCACTGCAAAATCCGAAATCAAGATAGCCTATAGCGATTTAATAATAAATAATTTATTTCGACGCCAACGGCCTTTGATGCCATAAGATGTAATTAAACTTTAGTCCAACGATGTTAAAATAACCTTGTGCCACAGCCGCAGATGCGAAATAGATTATTGCTTGAGATAATATAGACTATGGGTCTGCGGGTACAGCATTTTTGCTACCCATCCGTACCCGTACAGAGGACCGCTACCCGTACCCGTACTCGACCCGTACTAAAATACATTACCCGACCTGACCCGTACCCACGGGTATAGCCGTACCCGTGCCGTACCCGCCACGTCATTATCCGGACTTTATAACTGAACTGGACTTGCAACTCAACATGTAGGCCTATATGTAATAATAAAATTAATACGCTGATTAAGATGATGATGATGAATCGATGATGATGATGATGATGATGATGATGATGATACTTAGCCGTTGCCAGAGTTAGCCTACTTATCCCTCAGCTTCTTTTAAGGATCTCTCCTTTCCCATTCTTCATGAAAAATTATTCCCAATCGTATGGTAATGACCATCCTAACCTAGTTTTGTTTAACTGCATAAGAATGCATTTATCCTACAGCTGCACAAATTCATCTAGGACTGTTCCTTCGGTGTAGGCCTAGAACTGCACACTAAAAAGCCTGACTTATTTTGACGATTCGTTGTTGTTCTTTGTTCAGTTTCAGATGCAGAGTCTCGTCGGCTGCAGACGTGGGTGGACACACTGCGCCGTCCTTCTGGTGCTCGCAATCGCTCTGATCATTCACGAAACGTCTACCCACCCTGCTCCCATCGGAACGGTGCCCCGCCGATCGCACGGGTCCCTGTCGACTCGCTCCGGATCCTCCTCACACCACCAGCCGAGGCAACCGCGCCGTGTCGCCCGTCCCATTGAACGCCCGGAGGGGTGCAAACAGGACACCATTTTCACCGACTGCTTCCTATGCGGCAAAGTCGCCGAAAGCTACATGCTTTACCACAGCTGTTGCCAGAGAGTTTCAGAAGCAGTCGACTTCTGCAATCGTCTGCTGACGTAAGCGTCGCGCGATGCACGGAATGGCCAATCAGAACGACGGACGGATGAGAAGAAATATCTGGTGATCGCCGTCAGCCAATAGACGTGCACCTCTTAATGATGTGGTACAGTCACGTGACGCTGACGGCTAGGAAGTTAAAGTTAATGCGCTATTTAAGCATGGCGGACATTTTTAATTATATGCTAATTATTATTGTCGTTACCAATCACTTCTTTTTCTTGTTTGATGCCACACGAACCCGGTGTCACGTGTAACAGACTCTCACTAAAAAAACATACCATGGCGTGATTGCTATCCAAGGGCACGTTGACGAAAACAGATGTAGGTTTAGGTCTATCGACAAACACCCTGCGCGATAGGCCTAACCTAGTACCGTTTATAAGAGCAGCATCATGATTGTGTTGACTGTATAGAAAGGCTTCGGCTAACATCTATTAGACTGAGCGGAAGCTGGACGATTTGAGTATCCTCAATTATCATGGGCGTTAAATTTATTGCCAACCCTCGAGGGAACGAAGTTCAAGCCAAGGCATATGTGGGTATAGGCCTGCTAAGACCATCATCAGTGAGAATTGTAAAAAAATAACTGAGGGGACCATTGTCAGACCTTTAGCCTATCCACGTGACATTTATGTGTGAAATGAAGACTTAGGCTAACTATGGGATTATAAGAAAAAAAGGGTTGTTGAAATCATCAAACCTCGGCGAACCGAACCAGCGCTCGTGAATAAGCTGGTGCCCTGAGCTTGGCTTTCGAGTGGCGCTTTAGAAATCTAGAGGTTACGATTATGGTTAGCCTACCCAACACTTCTTAGCCTGTCTTCTGTATCAGGTGACGCGGAAAGACCTTTGGGGAATGGATAGAAGAAAGGAAAAGTCGGTAGGGAAAACTAGCCTAGAATCAGTTGTTGAAAGGACTGCTAAATAGCCTAATTAAACTGACTATAGTAGGCCTGACACCTACATGATGTTCGTGAACTGAATTTTAATAGTTGTGGGCTATATAATTTAACGCTTAAACGAACAACATTCTTTGCCTGCTTCTTTCCAGTTTCCATAAAATATCCGTTTTTGTGTTTTTAATGTACATTTACCTATTTATGTAAGTTTTGTGTGAATGTTTTTCTCTGTGATCGAAAGCTATTTATGAATACATTGTCAATGATCATCAACGCAATCTGTTGTTCGTTAAGACTGATCAAAAGTGGCATAGGCCTATAGTCATTCATTCATTCATTTCAAGAATTTATAAAAGGCCCCTTCAAAAAGGCCACTTAGAGGTGCTCCCAGTCCAACCATGGTAATACAAAAAGGCTTAAGCAGACTGTAGCCTATAACATTGCCGAGTCAAACCTATAGGTAACAGGCTTATCTCCAAAGGGAGACTATAATTATTATTACTATTCCAGGCAGATATATGTCTAACTGAGAAAGCACGACCAAAATTGGCATAGTCATGCATTCATGCATTAATTCATTTAAGCTTATTTAAAGAATTTATATCGCGCCCACTTCAGGAAGTCCATTCAGAGGTGCTCCCTTGCAGCCCAATCACGGTGACAGAAAAGATTTTAAGGAGCCTGTTATTATAAACACTGGTGAGTAAATCCTAAGTAACAGACTTTTCTCCAACGGGATAGTGGATATAATTCCATACAGATGGACCTAGCCTACAATAGGCTAGACGGAAACTCGGGGCCAGTAGCGAAGCAAGAGGACATTTTCGGGGATTTACATATCCGAAGATTTTCCTGCAAAACTGGCCGTAAAATACACAGAACTGCACAGAATTAATTAAAAAAATTAAACATTTATTCATTTGAGTGTTGAACCCGGAAACGACCTAAATACGCCCTTGCTCGGCACGCACGCAAACCTGTAGGCGAGTGCGAGACAGTTTTGTAACCAGGGTACCACCAGAGCAGTGAAACAAGTAGGCCTACATGTAATCTGCGCAGTGACGATTTTTGCCCCATATAAATTTCCACAAGAGCAACAATTCTGACAGTTTTGTGGCAGGGCAACGACCAGGGCAAAAGCTATTACGAAGGCATTGACCCTGGCTTATATACCCTTCTGAAACGCCTCAAATGGCAACACAGAGTAACGAAGCCCTACTTGAGACGTGATCGCATAACGGTTTAACCGATTCGGCTACTGTATTTAGCTGCAGAAAAAAAATACTGTTTACTTTCAAACTGTTCAGGATATTAGTTTACTGTTAGAACAGCAGAAAGTTTTAGCCGAGGCTTTCATAGGTCTATTGTAGATCAATAAATTAATAGGCCTAATATTTATTTGCGGAAGAGTTAACGCGTCAACAACATTTTGAGATTCACAGTTTTCAAGATTTGCGGACATAGGCTAATATTTATATTTTTATAGGCCTAATTAAGTCTGCTGACATACAATAACGTGTAATGTAAGTGATTCGACATTTATTTAATGGTGGTAGAAATACGTAACTTGTCGGTAGTTGCTACTATAGGTCTAGTTGGGCTCATACGTAGGCCTACACTTGCTCCAATCGAATAATTATACTGTAGACAGTGTAGACTAGAGTGTCGATCTAGGATTCTAGGTAGACATAGATCGTATTGTTGAACGGTGCGTAAGTAACAAGCAAAAGTCCACCGTCATCGATGTAAAGACCTCTACCAAAGAACAAGACAAATAATTGCTTAAGTCCAATAATAAACATTGTATTGTATTGTATTGTATTGTATTGTAACTATAAATTTACGCAGCGCCTCTCGCAGTGCGCACTAATCATAGGCGCTCCCAGTGCGAGACACCAAGGCAGAAATTTGTAAAAGAAATAATTATTAGAACTGCATAATCTTTTCTTTCCCTTCCATACACATACTCCATAGTAAATAACTCCCAATCGGATGACAATGACCTTTTTTCACTATTTCTAGCTTACAGAAGTTGACAGAAGTGCCTTCACTACTGCACAAATACAGTTAGAGCTTCGCATTTTGTCAAAAGAAACCGCAAGCTGAAAAAGTCTTGGACCAAGGGAGAAACAATTGTCTTGAGACAACAAAAGAAGGAAATTGACCGACCATTTAATTAGAAGCGCGTCGAAGGAGTAAGCTGGTTCCACAGAGGGCAGTGCCAATGAAAGTAAAGGCTCACGTTTTAGCCATGGCAGTCCTATAGATCGTGCCGGTCAAAGGAGCAAACTCAGCAGAGTGGGCGAAGAGAAGTGACCGAGGTCGGCAGACGGATGAGGTCACATGGATAGCTTACTCTTGGGAGCTCGGCCAGTTTACGACCGGTAAATTATTGTGACATCTCCTAGGACCAATAAATTGTGCCAATTGGTCCTAGGAGATATGTTCCTAATCAATTTATTAATCGTTTAATTATTCAATTACAGCATATAGCCTAGACTACGGAAAACCATAATTGGCTTTAGCTGTTTAACATGTCCCTTCAACAGCAATCATACATGATGCATGATGATGAGCTTTAGGGTTGAAGGCTCTTAAGCCCTCCAGGTTTCTGTCGAATCCAATACAATTCTCC
>OX243816.1:11920940-11990940 GCA_945859605.1 Lumbricus rubellus
TTTTCCAAGTACCCACACTCCAACTGGAAGCATAGCGACGAGTACTTTCGCTCCAAGTACGCAAGTATCAACCGACAACAATACAACATGGACGACAACACCAAACGACAATAGCACGAGTGATAACAATACAACATGGATGACAACAGTCACAATACCAAGCAATACTGGGACGACTGATAACAATACAACGTTGACGACAATACCAAACAACAATGGCACAACAAACAACTACACAACATGGACGACATTACCAGCTGTAAGCGGCACGACTCAAACCAGTGCAACGCCAGGAACCGGTACAACCACAACCGTCGTACCAGGTACAACCGTCGTACCAGGGACAACCGTTGTACCAGGTACAACCGTCGTACCAGGTACAACAGTAACGATTGTTTCCAATGAAACAGAGACAACGAGCAACGATTCAGTTGCTATTACTTCGTCGACGGTTGCTACGACAACAGCAATAGGTAAAATATATTGGCTATTGTTCTTAGTACTACAATAGATGATGATGAATAGCAATAGGTAAAATATTGGCTATTGTTCCTAGTATTACAATAGATGGTGATGAATAGCAATAGGTAAAATATTGGCTATTGTTCTTGGTATTACAATAGATGGTGATGAATAGCAATAGGTAAAATATTGGCTATTGTTCTTGGTATTACAATAGATGGTGATGAATAGCAATAGGTAAAATATTGGCTATTGTTCTTGGTATTACAATAGATGGTGATGAATAGCAATAGGTAAAATATTGGCTATTGTTCTTGGTATTACAATAGATGGTGATGAATAGCAATAGGTAAAGATATATTACCTATTGTTCCTAGTATTACAATAGATGATGATGAATAGCAATAGGTAAAATATTGGCTATTGTTCTTAGTACTACAATAGATGATGATGATGATGAATAGAGCATTTTTATTGTTTTATACTATCATACCCAAGCTAGCGCTATAATTGTTGGATCTCGTTAGGTGGTCAATGCTTTAGCGTCTTTCAGAATTCTTCCAAACTTGCGGCTTGAACAGCTTGATAGGCCTACTTGCAAATGTCCAACAGTGTAGGCCTATGCACGTGTACGTAGTCATAGGCCTATGAATGTAATCAGGGCTGTACAGGTACATTTTGAGGTGAGTACACTCTGGTCGGGAGAAAATCCGACCTTTATTGGGCTAAAAATTGACGGCCCAAATCTCGTGAAAATTTCATCAATTTGCCGTCAGAAAAAGTTGATGACCCTTTTTGTCATCCGGCCATATAATATTAAACCCTTGTGTACAGCCCTGTATGTACAGGGACGTAACTAGGATTTTTTGTTTGGAGGGGCTTAAGCCTTAAGTATATGACCAGTGCTTAAAGTGTAAAAAATAAGTGCCAGGACGCTGTATTGTAATTGGTCGGGAGTGGCGGCGCGAAGTTGCGAGTGCCGAAGGCACGAAGCCCGTTCCCACTAGGGGGTCTGGCGGAGCGTCGTAAGCTCCCTCAGCGGGGTCTGGGGCGGAGCCCCAGCGACCAGCGCATTTTTGGCTGTGTTGACCTCAAATGGAGCCATTTTTAGGCTCTTGTTTGCCAGCTATTTGTGAACGGAAAAGTCGCGAAAACTTTAAGAATAAGTCGTTTTTCAGTGTCGCAAGGGTCAAGCTACCAGGATAACAATAAAAAATAAAACTGCTACTGTAAAGGAGAAAGGTTTTGTCTTTATCGTAAGCTCCCCAGCGGGGTCTGGGGCGGAGCCCCAGCGACCAGCGCATTTTTGGCTGTGTCGACCTCAAATGGAGCCATTTTTAGGCAGTCATGGCCGGTCGTCCGTAGCTGCATGTACGCCGTCCATGCGGTAGTCTATTTAAATTAGCCGTAAGCATACAACGGCTTGATTTCATTTGGGGGGGGCTTCAGCTTCGTTTGGGGGGGCTTAAGCCCCCCCAAGCCCAACGCTAGTTACGTCACTGTGTATGTATGCCTAATACGTCACAATTTCGTCGTTAAGTAAGTGCTGTATGCATAGGCCTAGGCCTATGTATACAAACGTAATAAACTTATCACTTTGAGATGTGTTTAAGGGCACTATACGTAAATGTTTATTGTTACATGTACAATGTAGGCCTACATTCTATACATAGCCTACATAGGCTATAATAAGCACACAAACATGCATGCACTCCATACATGGGCCTACATGTACATCAATCAATCAATCAGAATTTATATAGCACCCTTCAAGGTATCTACTCAGAGGCGCTCCCGGCCGAGATCAAGCGAAAAAACAGTCTTCAACAGTTTTTTTTAATTGATAACAGTTTGGGTGGTGTATTGCTGTCGGTTGGTACATGCATAATATACACACATCATACATACGTGCTTACATTTACTTGTACGGATATTGTTGACCCTGGATAATATAGGCTATGTAACTCAGGGCTTTTTAACGTGCAGTTGTACACAAAATGTGCAGTTCTGAATGAATTTTTGCAGTTGTAAAAGCACTCTTCTGCCGTTAAAACTAGTTTAAAATGGCAATTGTCCTCCGTTTTGAAGTAATTTACATGTAGGCCTACCATGGAGGACGGGAAAAGAATTGGTTGTGCAGTTCTAAAAATTCCTTTAAAACAGTCCTGATATGTAGCCTAACTTAAATTGCTCACCGTTCTGGGCAGAGGTTTAAGCGCACTAAGATACATAAAATATGTTTGTTAGCGTAGCCTACATTACTACATACGCGTGCACATGCGTAATCATCGTAGTATGATCGTACCATTCAATTTCATCACATCATCGCACATTAAATAGCCTATATAGGTCTATGTGTGATCGCGATTAAAAGCCATCGAGTCAATGATCAGTAGGCCTAGTGTGCTTTGGCAACTATCGAGTAAAAGCCAATTAATGAAGGGCAGAACCCGGAATTGGCAAACTATCATGACGACGTTTTAAAGTGAATTTTTCGAAGGGGTCAAGCCTATAATCAAGGCCGTAACTAGTGGAGGTGTGTGTTTTGTATGTTTGAACACCCCGAAATGGAAAAAGTTGGAAAAAAATAGAATGCATTCACTGGCACATAATGAAAGAAACATGAAATTAGGCGAAAAAATATAAGAAAGCTGTTTCCGACGACTAAAAATAGGTCGTCCGAAATTTTGACGACTAAAAAATAGGTCGTCCGAAATTTTGACGACTAAAAAATAGGTCGTCCGAAATTTTGACGACTAAAAAATAGGTCGTCAGAAATTCTCCCCCCGAAGAAACACCCCCACCTCAATGAAATCCTGGCTACGGCCTTGCCTATAATTAATCACCACTGCACGGGTTGCCCTCCTCTCAGCAAAACGGTGATAGACCTATTCATAGGCTACCAGGCGGAAGTCCGGGGTCCCCCCCTCCAAATTTCGGGCAAGTCTGGTTTTTCGGGCAATCACAACCCCCGGACGACTAAAAAAATGTCGTCAACTTTTTTGCCGGATAAATTTTTCGGGCAGAAGTAGAAGTTCAATCTTCCCCCCCACCCACTGCTGAAATCTCCCGTACGCCTATGGCCTATATTAGCTACCGTAATATTATAAATGCGTGATCTGGCAACGTCGCTGATCGTCCATCCTGTTTCTATTTCAATGAATTTGTAAACCGATATATCTCGCATGGACACCTGGTGTATAAATCGAAGCATGCCTACATTAATTGGTCTTATTTAGGCCTAGTACAGCAGCCATGGAACTCGGTTATTATGTTTACATAGACGCGCCCGCATAGGCCTACTGATGCAGATTATAGACACTGTAGAGACACACACACACTCGCTCTCTCTCTCTCTCTCTCTCTCTCTCTCTCTCTCTCTCTCTCTCTCTCTCTCTCTCTCTCTCTCTCACACACACACACACACACGCACACACACACACGCAAACAAACACACGCACACACGCACGCTCACACACGCTTCCATGTATGTAGGCCTAGCCGCCTGCATCCGTAAACACAAGATAGGCCTAAATCACCATAACCGATAGGCTATAGGCCTATATATTTTGATTATTTTGATTTTTACATTACGTCGGCATTTTACACGATTGTGTAAAGCTAAGTGGGCACCTATTATAGCCTATAGCCTATAGCCTAATGCTCATTCTTCACCCAGAATTAAATCAGTCGGCAGAGGTTCTGCAGCTCAATCTGACATCGAAATTAATAATAATTTAAGTTTTTATTTAAACCTATTGTGGGCAATATAGTTAGCAAAGATATTCAGTTGTTGACCTAATGTCAGTGTAAACTGATTTAAATAGACACAACTAGGCCTATGTAATTAGGCTACGGGTCTAACAATTACATATAGTATTCTATAACTGATGAAATAAACTTTTCTAGGTACCGTAATTTAAATGTCATACAGAATTGTCAAATAGAGTTTGTCTAACTTTCCGGAAGGTATACTTTGCGCTATAGCTAGTTAGCTAATTAGAATGCTAGTCACTGGCAAACACGTACTGATCAACTAGCCCAAATAGATCTATTGTTCAACTTAAACAGACGGACCATTGTTATTGCCTATTCAGTTTATTGTACACCGAATAGGCCTAGGCCTATATATTTCCCGCATTAGACTGAGCCTAATCAGTAGGCCTATGCCGCCTATTCCCTGGGATTGGTGGCAATTTGGTAGGTGTACTTTAACCTCTGACGCCGAGTTCATCGCGCTGTTGTAAGAGCAATAGGCTATAGACTATAGCCCACAGTAGGCTAGTTGCCTACAATCGTTGGACCTTAACACAAAGAAACGGCTTCGGAAAATAAAATTATATTGTCTCCATCCTGTTTGTCTATCAGCCAAGCCCGGCAAACCTATACATGTACATCGTCGCTATAAAACGTTATCGCGACGACTACTACTGGTATAGGCAGTCTATTGAATTAGTCTTCCATCTAGGCGTATCTGTTTCATTTTCGCCCTATAGCCTAGGCTTAGGCCCACTCAGTGTGAGAATTGTGGAGAAATAACTGGTGGCTGGTTTCGCACCCAATTCCACTAAGAATTGGGGGGAACAGACTTTCTTTACTATGGGCTCTAAGAAAGATTGGGGGGTTGAATCTTCCAACCCCCAGGTCCTGACAATTCTCACCATAAGTTTACTGTCCATGGGCGCCCGCATTTGGGGGAAAGAGGGGACACTTGCCTCTCCTGGACAATTGACACCTACTTTTTAGGCCTACGCTCGGCTTGGTTTCAAAGCGCACTTCTGAATTTGCAACAATAACTAATTGTCCTCTTCAATTGTCCCCATTATTAAAACTGCTGTGACTCAGTCTCGATCATTTGCCTCAATTGGTCCTTCTCTATACTGCTATAGCCTACATGTAGAATGCACTTTCTACTTCTGTTCTCTCTGGAATTCTGTCTCCATCTCTTTTCTCAACATCTGTTTCTTCTCGCGGGGCCGTGAGCTCTGGGAACGCTTCTGAACGGTTCGCCCTACTAGAGGTACTTTACAAACGCCCAAATGTAAGCCCTAATACAATGCAATATCCGTGCCATGGCAGAAATTAAATACAGAATGCTAAACTACAAATCGAATTGATCGTTTTTACTGTTTCAGACGAAGTGAAAGATTCTGGGTCGTCATTAAGTGGTGGAGAAATCGCCGCCATTGTCATCTGCTCAATTATTGGAGCCATTGTAATCGCTGCAGCTGTCTTTCTTTTCATAAGACACAAAAGGTTTGTGGTACCATTGTAATCCACGCACTTCTTCAGCGCCATCATCATAATACTCAAGGCCTCGAACGATACTGAGCAAAATAGACCTAGGCCTACAATAATTGTAGCTGTAAATTCAAAATTTCAGTGCGAGCTCAACCAAACACAAAGAAGACAATAGGATACCAGAAGACATAGAAGCGGCCTGCAGAGGAAGCGAATCCAGTCAAAATAATGGTCAATGCCAGTCAAGGTCTGAAGGCTAGAGCAAACTTAAGGTTTAGTCATAGCACTCGTAGGTGGATGCCTCTTTTAATCCCGGCATGAGAAATGCAGAAAAATAACTGAGGGGGTCAGACTATGATCCACGTCGGATTGGGGAATGCAAATAAGCCTTAATTATGAGGCCAAAGAAAGACTGGGGGTTGAAACCCCAAACGACATCATGAGAATTGTAGAAAAAGAACCGGGGTCAGAAGTTGATTTATGTGGAGTTGGTAATGCAATGGATAGTTTACCATGGGGTGTTAGCAAAGACCAGGGGCTGAACCACCTCAACTTCCACGGAAATTCTCACCCTGGCCACGATTATTCTCACCCTGATTCACGGCCAAATGGCTGCAATTTTTTGAATGTCTCTGCATTTTTAAAACAAGCAATAAATATCAGAGTTTATATGTAGCCTATAATTATAATATAACCACCCCTGCTATAATATAACTTCTTCTCTTCTTAAAATCCCTGGACTCTGCCCGTAGAAGTCCGACGCCACTCTCTGTCTGAGTCTGTCTCGCGTCATGTTGCCCAGCTTCAACCAGTCGGGTCAGGAGGTCTGCTCCATACCAATAACATCCTAGACCACCTTGTCTGATTGAAGAGAATATTAGGAAAGAGGCATTAAGGACAACCTGGGTCAATGCCCGTACGTGTCACACGCTCTCTCCTCCGACTCTCTCCAACGGTCTGTCCTGACCGGCCTGTGCATGTCTGCTCCACATCATGACACCTCGAAGCATCTGGGTCGCTATATAACTATAAATACTATATTACAACGTTTGACACTTCACGACGAGCAGGTGCTCAAGATTTGACAGGGAAACCAACGCAGCTGTCATTAAAACGCTAACATAACATAAATCAGATAAAAACTCAATTAGGACAATAATTTAATTCATTCGATTCATTTATTGTTACACACACCACATCTGCATAACTACTACGCCATAAATACTAAACACATCTTCTTATCTGGTCGAATCCAATCACAAATCTGTCTTTTGTTTCAGGCAAAGCAGACAGTACGAACACTTCAACATGATGTCACGAGACAGTTACTGAACAAGTTGTCAACACCTAAACTTAAGTACCCTGTCAGTATGCTTAGTACCTGGCGCTGATGAAGGACCCGTCTAGTAATGGACATGTTGGTACGGTATGAAGTTGACTTGGATTTTATACTGCAATTATCATCTGGAGTTACAGCACGTTGCTCAATGTTGCACACACATTTTGAGTCAGATGATTTTTGATACGAGTTCGAATTTATTTAAAAGCAAGAGAAGTCGACATGAAGTCTGGTCGAAGCTCATGTCACATTCAAACAAAGCTGAACTACGTGCAGTTTCAACGCACAATGCAGCGAACTGAGAAATTCTTCTCATCGTCGATAATTATTAATAAGAATATTGGTGTGCTCAAACCATGGCAACGTGTATTAAATTGAAGTTTCTTCTATTCACGTGTCAAGCCGAAACATACACCTACAGTAGTACAGTTATAAATAGAAGATCTGCTACCTAGTTACTTTAGATAGAAAAAAACTTAAATCTACAAAAGGATCGAGTCAAAATCAATTTACGATTCATGTACTTTGCCCTTTTTAAATAAAAAAAATTAATATCTGGTGGTCTGTCTCCGATACAATTCAGAAATTTACAAGGCAAGTTTACGCAAAGCACAACATCACAATGCATCACTTCCTGCCAAGGTATTTTATTCCAATGACTTCCACAGAAATACTTGTACACTACACTGTGTACAAGTATGTAGACTAGGTGTGTATTTCTTCATACTTAGAAAGTCCAAATAACAAACGACTAGAGCCTGACATCAAAGTCCTTGATAATAATCTGTTCTGTTCATTTCAGTTAATCACGTAACATTCTGTACTTTCTACACTGATCAAACCTCTTAGTGGCAGCAATTCTCATAATTTACGTAAGATCATGATGTACCCTACAACACAAAAAACAATTTTAGCAGTGAAATTCAGAACTACTTTTTAAAATTTTTACACACAATTCTTCTGAAGGACAAGCAATTTCACAGCTCTACGAGAGAAACTAACCTGCACGAAATATCAATCAAATAAACATGAAAATAGACTTACGCATTTCAATTGCACTGCATGATTAGAAAAAGCAATGCAAACATACTTTTTACTGACAAGTTGAGTAAATATTAAAAATCTGTATGTTTCATGTGGCCTGCGTTCCTTTCCCCATGACTTGTCTAGCTCTTTTATAAACTACTCAGGACTTTCCTCTTTTCTCGTGCTTGGTTCAGGAGCGCCTCTGAATAGTTATCATAGAGGCGCTACATAACACCCATTGATATAAGCAGATTGTTCTGAAGCAACTACTTACCAGTCTTCTGTGTTAGTCGCTGTTTGGGACGACAAATGTAGTTTCCATCAGAAACATCTACGATAAAATAACAAAAAAACATCTCAGTCCTCTCTGACGTTGTTTCGGCTCCATCAAACTACTACTTGCTAAGTAAGTACATTTTGGGATGTCTTTTAAGTAAGTACATTTATTACGTATGCAAAAATCCATAAAACATGTACCGTAGGCTACTGTTTATTTGTTTGTTAAACATCACATTTACTAGCTAAAATATTGTTTATTGTTTAGATCTGAACAGAATATAATTCTAATGCAGTCAAATGCCATCGGACTATAGGATAATAGAGTTATAAATAGGCTAATCTATGTGGACATCATAATTGGACAATTGCTTTGCGTATGTACATTTTGTTGAGACCCCCTCCTCCACCACCGTACCCTTTGCACCTGCATGCAAATCGCCTAAATCCTGTGACCCCTCCCACCTCCATGCTTGTATGTGCACTTGTTATAGCGCCCCTTCAAGCTCTCTTTCTACTCAGAGGCGCTCCCGAATGCAGAGCGGACACTGCATCGGAGTTTCACGCCGAAGCGCTGAGCAATTGTGAGTGAAGGACTTGCCAAGGTCCTTACGCAGCGAGGTGGATTCGAACCTTCCGACTCCAAGGCAACAATGCTTTTAAACTAACCCGGCCGTTGCATCTTTCTGCGAATACCGATCGGTTGAACGACCCACGGTCGATCAGAATGGTCGTAGACGTCGACCAATTCGACGCGTGATCGAGGGATCGCTGCGAGGATGAAACTCACCTCAGACACGCTAAAATAAAAACAGTGGTCAGCATTTTATAATACATGTACACATGCTCACTTAAGATCAGTATGGGAAGGCAAGATAATTGCTCACTATTTGCACGTTTCTGTCAAAAGAAAAACTAGGATTGAATAGATTGATCTGTTGAAGCACAACACACACTTGTAACTATAGTGAGAAACAAACAAATGGAGTGACTTGTCCACATGCATCCAGCTTGCTGCACATTACTTAGCTAACTGATATATTTTTGTTCATAATGACACAAAGATAGGCAGATAGGCTAGCACAGAGAACGCCTCTGAGGAGATATTTTGCCGGGTCTTTGACATCTAAAAGCTTGGAAAGTGCTGCAATAAAGGAGAATGAAGCCAGAATACATTAAAATATCTTGTTTTCTACACTCTCCAGTCAAATCTGACATAATTATAGCCAACCCCAAACTTCAGTATAGGAAACGAACTTTGGGAAAAATCACAAACTTTCACTGTTTAGTGGTCCACTTTCTCACAAAACAACTACAGAAGCAAAACAACTCTTACCCAATACCCATCTTTCTAATACATACATGTGTTTACCTTTTGCAAAGCACAGCCAGAAGACCATTTTTCTTTAGTGATCTCACTGCAGTAAACAGATATTTCTCGGAGTCTCCGCATCGAACGTACGCCTAGAAGCAACCACGCAGAGAATATCATCAACAGATGAACAATTACAATTATATTCATAATAAAAGAAAAATAATTAATTTGCAGTTATATTTTATATGTTGTTCAATCAGCGACATTTAATATACACAAATTGGCAACATGTTCTGACAATGCTAAAGAAACTACAGCATCAATTCCAATAATCATAATAAGCAAAGTCATAATAAAAGGTAATGTACATATGAAAAGTTTAAAAATGTCTGGAGAGGAACGATGAGATTATTCACAGCTCAGAATATCTCCCAGAAATCTCCATATTTCTCTAAGAAGAAGTTTCAGCTGGATAACGTACTAAGATGTCCAACCATTTTCAAAACAATCTTCTAAAAATTACAATGGCAGTGCAACCGAGACAGAGCTTCTCATGTTTCAAATTTTATGCATTTGAACAGCACACACTCACTGCAAAAAAGAGAAACGTGCACGTAATACAAAAAAAAATGCAAAATTTATATTTTGTCAAAAATAGCAAACTTTCACAACACAGGTGTTAACTCCAACTATATAAACAAAAGTTTAGTCAATGACGGACAATGCATCCATTGTCAAACATGGAGAGATGTGTAGCAATGGGCAGACACTGCCAGAGGGACTTGTGGAAGCATGCAAGGAGTGTAGTTGTAATTGAACATTTGTAGAGTGCCGCTCACAGATTCAGTAGCGCTCCCGACCCTAGTTAGCACTGCCACTAACGAATAGTATAGTCTTCAGGCGTTTCCTAAACAGAGGGAAAGAGAGACTGAGAAGCTCAAGGCGTAGTTTAGTGGTTAGAAAAGAGGTTATGAAATTAGTGTAATGTATTATACCTTGACCAAAAATGCTAGTAACAGTAAATAAGCAAAGCAAAGGCCAGTCTCAGCTTCATTGAGTGAATCATATGAGCACTCAATTCCACACATAATTTTTGCCTTAGAACAATAATTATGTACCACACTCGCTGACAAAATGAGCAACGTTTAACACAGATTTGAGAAAAAACAAAGAGGAGTTCTTCTTTAACTGTGCACTATGATACCATATTAGTTGTTAAATTACAGATTAGATTAGATACTGCCCCTACCTTCACGCAAAGGCTAAGAAAACAAGGATACTACTCAACTTTATGCCCAACACTTACTCTTGAGGTGGCGTCAGCAAGAAATTGTATAAATATGCAAATATCATTCCTGTTTG
Organism: Lumbricus rubellus; assembly: GCA_945859605.1. Classification (NCBI taxonomy): domain Eukaryota; kingdom Metazoa; phylum Annelida; class Clitellata; order Crassiclitellata; family Lumbricidae; genus Lumbricus; species Lumbricus rubellus. Next base: position 11,931,962 of record OX243816.1, read on the forward strand.
TTACTTCTACAACAACACCATCATTGACAGTGTAGTTGCAGCTATTATTATATATATATATTATTACATAGATAAATTATTATTATTATCATCATCATTATTCACACAACTTATATACTAGTGCTGTGCTAAATAATCAGAGTAACAAAGTGAAAACACGAGATTTACGCTGTCACACTGCTCTTTGAGTTCCTCCGACGTTGATACGAACGTAATCTTATCAAGCGTTGGACAGTAGTGACGAAGATCTTCTCCGAGATACGTCTTTAGTTCATTGTGGAATTTCTTGCGCTCACAAGAACTAACATCTTTTCGCAGAATTTCTCGTCGTGAAACAAAGATCCGTCCAGACAGACGAACTAAAAAAATGCAAATTTCACAAAAGTTCTTAAACCAAATGTCAATCTTACGTCTCAATGGACAGAAAGCATGACTTCCCATTTGAGTAACGATTACTTAACCCTTTCCCGCCGGACCGGGTCACCAGTGACCCGATTAACAGGATGGGTATCAAAACAATTCCGGCTGGAAAGGGTTAAGGTGTTGCAGATACACAATAACACATTCAAATTCCCGTTATATGCAGCCAATTCTAAAAATTAGCTTTACATTGATTTTTGATGTAGATGTTAACGCAGTGGCATAGCTTTGCCCCACAACGCTGTGGCAACCATGATATATGATACTCGTTTTCTTTCTATCTCTTTCCATCTTGCCAAGAGAGAAATGCGTGGAATGCAGATACTCTTTAAACCTCGACAAACCATCGGAGAAAGACTTTCCTCAGCATGGTTGGTGGACATTACAGGCAATGTACTACCAATGAACGGACAAGCAAACAAAGAAGCAAATATGAAACTATCGATGAACTTGCCCGTCTGCAGAATCATCATGATCGTTGTCATCAGCAGATCATTGCTATCGTCAATCACCAGGATACTGCGTCCTTCTTGAAGATCAATCAACCGTAATGATAACGCAATGTGCTATTAAAAAGGAAACACTTTACCATTCAACCACCAGAATTAAAAAATACAGACCAACCGTACAAGACATTGTATTGCCCTCCTCCAAATAGAAAGCAAAACACATGGTCATCAAAAATAGACATTTAAAATCACCTTCTATTTCAACAGATCTGCAGTTCAAATCACAAAGCCACTTAGCTACTTTACGCCCATAACTGGGTCTACATGTGAAAAGCCCATGCATTGGGCCAACTTCTAAAGTTAAGATTTGATTAAGTAATTCTCTTAGCTCTGGTATATGAGGGGCATTGAGGGCAAGTGACAAATCTTCTCCTTTGCCCCTGATCCTTCTACCAACAGTGTATAGAAAATGTACTATGCTCAATTGCTCATTATATGGTCGAGTTTACCATGTGTTACCAACTTACCACTTACCACATTACAACAAATTTCTGCTAAATAAAAGACATTCTTGTTTCATTTAGCCAAAGTTCTGCAGGTTGTCTGCAAGAACATCTTTTTAAAAAAACCTCATCACCACCTAATACAGCCTGCTGACTGGACTCAATGTAGCAAGCCTGAACAAGCTGCTTACACACAACATTTCTCACATTTCACATTCGTATCTAAGAAATTTATGAGCAAAATAAGTCAAATAAATGAAAACAGGATACTAAAAAACTACACTAAATGCAAACAAAATTCATTTACACAAAACGTAGTCTGCAAACCTTGTTCCAAGCTCTTACAGCCGTCTGCTCAGCTAGCTGCAGCCGATCCAAGATGGCAGGTCTTGCACAGTAAAACTGAAATCCCGCTGAAGACTGTAGGAATGAAGCCACTGGTCTTCCGATAATATCCTCCGCAGCTATTCCACCAAAGTCATTATAAAACATATTTCCAGGTTTCAGCCTCATAAGTTTATCACGAAGTTGACCGCTCTTCCTTGCATCGGTGTAGCGAATAACGACGGACTCATTCGCAGCAAAAACATCGCGGTCAGCAGCTGTGGTTCTATCATCATTGGTCAATCCAGGCGATTGCAAATCAGGGAGAGCGGCAACCTTGCGAAATTTTGCAAGGAATGCTGAAATCAGAAAGAGGATGTTTAAAAATGCAAAATATACAGGTCAGTATTTCTCTATTAATTTATCTCTTTCCAAACTCAAAAGGGTGACCAAATTATAAATATGGAAACTCAATTGTAAACGCTTCTACAGCAAACTGTTCTAAAACTCGGATTTCACCAACGATGTAACAGAAATGCAACTGATTTACAGTACTATGTACCTAACTTTCTGCGCAACTTTCAAAACTGCTGAAACAAAGCATGTGAACTAATATTTGCAAAATAAATTTTTTTGCTTCATATTGATAAAAAAAAAGAAAACATAATTTTAAACATAAATGCATCTGCAAAACTGCAGCAAACCACTGTTTGTCACTTTTTGCACAAATGCTCTGTAATCTACTACAAAAACTTAATAAAATCACAAAAATTGCTTTAAAAAATACTATTATGTCTAAGCAAGTCTTAATAGTCTTGCAGGTTACCTGTTAAATCTTCCCTCTTCTCAGGCCAACCAAGATTCAGTACAGCATCTGTGGCAAAAAATTTCACAATTGAAATACTAAACAAAAACTATGATAGAAAGCCTATCAAGATGCCGTAAGTGCATAACTAACAACTGCATTCAATCTACAGTGCAATTGTATGTATGCTATAATAATACAGTTCAACATACAATAAAATATGGCTGCAGTAATCAACATATTCAGCCGATGCTGCAAATAGATCTGTTAGATAGTGAAAATAGATCTTTATGGCAGGTACATCACCAGTCTGCAATCAACCCACAAGGTGCCATGTATTAAATGACCAGATCCATACACACACACATGCATAGGCAATTCCTATTAGGTAGAAATGTAGATATATCTGCACTTAAATATATTTATTAATAGATTTCATTTTGGAGTGAAGACCTTTTGAGATTAGATGCCATCTGGTGTCTGTTTCCTCGTAGATGCCTTCAAGCGTCAGAGGTAGACTCGTCTTTCGAATCGTCTCATCCATCATCATGAGTCTTGAAACGCTGAAAAATTCAAAACTGTCAATTTTATTTACACTTGCCATTGTCAGTAAATCAGAACTAAGGCATAAGACAAGCGCATGCTAACAGTCAAGTAAATTCACAATTGTCTGGTGGGCAAGCAGAATTAACTATGGCCAGACAAGCGAGACAAAAAAGCATGGACCCAAAGACAAAACTTTATTGCACAATACAAATATGTCCTTTGTCTTTGAGTATTGTGTGTGTGTGTGTGTGTGTGTGTGTGTGTGTGTGTGTGTGTGTGTGTGTGTGTGTGTGTGTGCACACGCGTGTGTGTGTGTGTGTGCACGATCAAGTGTGCATACACATGTGCATGACCTGAAATTTGATAAGCACCTTTCGAAATGTCGCAAATGTTCTAGACATAAAAGCATAAATAGTTTTAAGATTAAATTACATTTAAGAGCACACGCTTTCAAGATTATCTGCAGCAGATCTCCAACTAACTTTATGAGAGTAACGCTCAGTACCTTCTTTCAATATTCTATATGCCAAGACAGAACACCAAAATCATACAAGTTTATAGACTTTATAAAGATGATAACCATTGCAGTTAAAGCAACAGAAAAAGGATTACCTAGGCGAATAGACAGCCAGAATTCCTCCATTCTTTAACAAACGAGATGAAATGTCCAACACACTGTTTAGGTCAGATACGTCTAGAAAAACCTGATACAAGTTAGATTATGTAGTTTAATGTTATCACAAATTTGGCATAAAAACTTTTCTCACTTTATTATGGACTGCACATATAGTGATGGCATTCTGCACATTTATACAAAATACGAGTTGAGACTGGTCATATTTCAAACAGAGCAACGCTAACCAAATCCAATCAAATTAATTTTTAAAATAAATAATATTAGAAGACAGCAGTCTATTAGATTTAAATAACAATGTGACTATGCCTAAGAAAACCTTCACAAGGTCCGGAAATGCCATGACCACAAAAAACGATAAACTCACAAACACTTAAATGACGAGAGAATTCTAAAAGTGGCTGGGAAGTCAATACAGCACATTATTAAAGTGTTAAATATGTACCGGTACTCGCAATGGTTACTGTTGAGAAATTGGAATTTAAATTACAATTTAAAGTGCAAACAAGTATGATTAGTGTGTGACATGCTTAAAACCTAAAATAACTTTTAGACAAGAAAACAAGAACTTGCTTAAACTATGACAAACAGCCTGAAAACATAAAAAGAGAGTAGAAACAACTCTTTACAACTTCTCACCAGATCAAATTTCTTTTCCACTTTATAACTGCATATATCACCATGAAGAAACGTAACGTTGTACGGCCACTGGATAGCATTGGACAAACCGTAGGAGTTCACCCAATTATCAAAATTATGTCTAGCTGATTTGTAGCACTTCTCTGATCGGTCTAACGTGGTCACGTGACCAGTTGCTCCAACTAACAAAAAAAGAAGAAAAAATTGTCAATAAAATACTAGACATTTCACCCCCACCCAAGACATATATATAAAAAGACTCACCTTTAGCATACTATCAGAAATTGACTGCCACCGAATCAACGAAAACTTTACGAGGGTGTTGGATGTCAACACACGCTCAACAAGAGGCAATGCAAGCTACAATGGTGGCAAGACTGATGTAAAATCTCTGCCTGCATTGAGGAGATCACAATTACCTCCCTCAGCTCGTCTGAAGCATGACTAACAGAGCTGATGACATGCTGTTAAAAGCCATACTAACCTAGAGATGAGAGGATTAACGTTGCAATTCCCGAACCAGAGCCGGTCTCCAAAATCTCCAGACCATTGCCAATCCCCAGCGAATGAAACATGCTGTACAACACCTGAAACATTTAACACCATTACCACATATAACATAACAGCACTCTTGAAATGAAAAATCAAAATTGCACTTAATTGTACCTTGGAAATTGTGTTGATAAAAATTAGAATTACTGGAAGGACCATGAAGCAGTCAAGTGTAGAAATGCAAACGGTTCCCAGTGATGCAACAGAAACATTTTCAGCTAAACTTAACACAACTAGGTTTTGGCACTTTTGAGATGCACTACATAGCTACAAAATCCAATGTACTTGAATGAAAAATACACGTGAAACAAAATGCCTTTGTAAATATACCATTTTGTCACTGAAACTATATGTTTCACAAACAGACTGCAAATATTATTCAAGAAACGTGAATCGTCAGTAAGAGACAGTCTAAACCATTGGACAAGTAATTACACATTTACCAGCAAATCATCTGTCTCTAACCTTAGGAGTGGTAGCTGCTGTATTTCGCCGCAGCAATTCCAGATACTCCTTCAGTGTTGCTCTCCTCAGTGACAGCTTGTAACCTGAAATCTCCCAATTGCCTCCACGAACAGATCGTTCCAGAAGTGACTCGGACGAAATTCTGATTTGTGGGCTAACGGCAAAACTTTTCTCAGGAGTAAGTCGCAGCAAAAAATCTGAATGCTTTCCATTTGGTTTCCAAACTCTCAATATGACTAATTCGTTTAACTGAAATCTGTCATTTTGTTGCGTCGTCACAGGATCAGCACCTTCAAGATGTGTCGTGGATTGTACAGTCATTGCTTTACTATTTTCACAAAAGCCAATATTGGGCTGAAAGCACAGAAATCTTGTCTGACTATCAGCGGTGCTTGTCACTGATCCAACATGAATTCTGCTATCAAATTCACTAGCATTATCGATGACTGGTACTGTTCCAGTATGAAGTGATTTTGACGGGCAAACCATATCAAACAGCGCATCACGGTTCATTTGGCTCACGTTAGTTTTACGGTCAGGCTCAACCCCTGACGCTTCTGGTCCGATATTTACATCTTCGCGCTGATAATTATTTGATTTCTGAAGCGTAATCTGACAATCCACGCCCGAACGGGAACAACAGCGCTCCACTCGACATTGCTTGACCAGCGGAAGTTTGCGTGCGCTTACTAAATGATTTAGCGAAAATCTCAGCCACGCCCTCATAGTGCTTATAGGCGTCTCTCTATAAAGCAGAATAGCTGCTCAAATTAATTATACCATCTGAAAACACTAACAATCTGAGCAGAACTGAAAGCACGAGTTCAACAACAGTAAAACCGCGTCTCATGGTTATCCTTTGAAATCAATAACCCTTCCATCCATTGATATCAATGCTTCCATCAATGAACCCATTGATATGTATTATATGGCTGGATTGGAACAGCTTCGTATAGTGGTCCATGGCCGACGGCGAATCACACGTGACTTCCTGTAAGGGGGACGCGGCCTTGGTCCTATGTAAACCCATGTTAAATTCGTCAACTTTAAAGGCTATTTTCAAGAAATCTGGTCAGTGGCCGCTAAATACAATTAGGTTGAATGTTTTGTATGTCATTCAACTCAAAAACCCTCGGCTGGTTTTAAACAATTTTGTATCATCGCTGAGAAATTTGCGTTTTAAGCTGAAGAGTGTGCCGCCTATCCTTTACTATGGTTTGCCTCTAGGAATTCTGGGACTTGCCCCAGAGAACCCTGGGACTTGCCCCAGAGAATCCTGGGAGTTGCTATTGGCTTTGCCTCAAAGAATCATGGGATATCCATGAGTGAGCGATAATCCGTACTTTCATAGGCCAGTTCCAATCCAGTAACTATTTAGTACATATCAATGAATGAACCCTTCAAAATTATTGTGCTTTTGGATATCGTTTGAATTGCGGAAGTGGCTTTTTTAACTTCCCTTCATCTGGGGAAGGGGGTGAACCGGGTGATACGATATTTCTTCACACCGTCTCTAGCCCAAATGGCGCCCCAGGCAAAGTATGCATTTGACGCCCTCAAAGTAACTCAAAGTAGGCTAGGGTGTTAAATGGCTGCTGTCCAATTAAAGCAACGGTCCATTCTAGACCATTGAGGGAGGCGGGTGGTAAATCTCAAAGTTCCAAACTTAGGCCTATTCCACGGTACGTCCAACACACGTCATAACAAAATGATGAACGGATCTCGATAGAACATTAGGCTAATTAGGTAGGCACATAGGCCTAGGCTACTTTAACCTAGCTGGGACTCAGGGTGAGAATTGCCGGGGCGTTGGGGGGTTCAACCCCCCAGTCTTTTTTAGAGCCCCATGTTAAAGTATGTTTTTCATACCCCAATTTCTTCCTGTTTCTTGTCCATAGTTAAGTTTCATGATCGGTTGGTGTGAAAGGCGACTGATCAAGTCTCTCCCTCTTCCGCGGTTCAGATTTAGCCAGAACTCGAGTCCTGTTGCCCGGGGGAGACGACGAGGACGTACTGAACCATCCCCCCAAGAAACATCTGAAGAAATACTGGATTATAGAGAGGGAAGTGGTCACGTAGAATGGCTGTCAGAGGCAACGCTACAACTTATGGACGAAAGAAGGAGATATAGGCCTAAAAACAAGAGAAAGGAGGGTCCAGAAATGGCAAAACAACATAATTACCTATGTCGAATTGTCAAAAAGAGTGCCAGAAATGATAAAGAAAAGTTTATAAAAGAAATATGTAACAACGTTGAAAAAGACAGAGCCAACAACAAAACAAAAGCAGTCTATGAGGGCATAAGAAGAATTACGCAAACGCATGCTCCGAGGGTAAAGTCAGTGAAGGATGAACATGGTAAAATACTGACTGACCCAGAGGAAGTTAAGAGCAGATGGAAAGAATATTTTGATAAACTGTATAACGATCCAAACAAGACAAACGATAGCTATTTGGAAAACATCGTAGAAGTTGAAAACACAGAGGACATACCGGCACTGGGAGAAGATGAAGTAAAGGCTGCAGTCAATAGAATGAAACACAGGAAGGCTCCGGGATTGGATAACATCACGGCAGAGGAAATACAGGCAGGAACAGAGGGAATGGGAATTAAGATCATGCATAGACTTTGCCAAAGGGTATGGGAGAGGGAGGAAATACCGTCGGACTGGAAACGATCCATTGTTATTCCTATACACAAGAAAAAGGATAAATTAGAATGCTCAAATTACAGAGGCATAAGTTTGCTCTGCCACAGTAGTAAAGTTTTCTCAACAATAATACTACAGAGAATTAAAATGAGGACAGAAGAGATATTATCGGAAGCTCAGGCAGGATTCAGGGTAAACAGGAGCACAATAGATCAGATTTTCACTCTAAGACAGCTGGCAGAGAAATATGAAGAATTTGGACAGGAACTTTATGTTTGCTACATAGATTTCCGAAAGGCTTTTGACAGTGTATGGCGAAAAGGACTGTGGAGAGTCATGAGACATTACGGATATCCAGAGAAAATAATAAGAATACTGGAAAATGCCTACGAGGACACTTTCAGTGCGGTAAGGGTGGACGGAGAGCTCTCAGAATGGTTTAAAACTATTGTTGGAGTACTACAGGGATGCGTTTTGTCGCCACTGTTATTTAACATTATTCCTGGAACTAATCATGGCTATGGCATTGGATGGAACGGAGGAAGGAGCGGTGATCGGAGGACAGACGATAAGTGACCTGAGATTTGCGGATGATATCGTCCTGTTGGCGAAACAAGCAAATGCACTACAACAGTCGCTAGATAAAGTGGTCCAAGTGAGTCGAGAAATGGCGATGAGCATAAATGTACTGAAAACGGAGAGCCAATTCCTCGGAAGGGGCAACATCAAATTTCCCTTAGAAGCGGATGGACACCAACTAGAACAGACAGAGAACTTCGTGTATCTGGGGGGAACCATTAGCACAAATGGAGAATCTGTAAAAGACGTGGATAGAAGAATCGGGCTGGCCAGAGGAATACGGCAAGTGCTGGGTAAGGTTTGGAGCTCGAAGGAAATAGGAAAGACCACTAAAGTTCAGATGTATGAGACGTTGGTGCTGAGTGCATTGTTGTACAATTCGGAGACTTGGACACTGAGGGAAGCACAGAAGCAGAGGCTGAGGGTGTTTGAAATGGCGTGCTTACGAAATATAGAAGGTGTCACGAGAAGGGATAGGATTAGGAATACAGAGATATACAACAGACTGAATATTCAACATGATATAATACACAAAATCCAAAGTAAACGGCTACGCTACTTTGGCCACGTATCCAGAATGAGGGATGAGAGATACCCGAAGGTAGCTGTCAACGGATATGTGCATGGAAAAAGAAAAAAGGGAAGACCAAAGAAGAGATGGGTCGATATGATACGTGAGGGCTGTCGGGAGATGGGTTGGTCCATACAAGAGGCTACACACAAAGCTCAAGAGAGAAAGATGTGGAGATTTTCCATAGCTGGGCGGCTGTCACGTGCGAAAGCATCGTCAAAGCCATAAGTCAAGTAAGTCAACCCCAATTTCAAGTTTATCATAGGCCAACCCCCCCCCCCCCAGTTATTTTTCCACAATTCTCATACTGCTGGGACTGATATCGATGACAATTATATATAAGTTTCATTGCAATCCACATTTCAATAGGGCCTAGGCCTATAGACTATACTTCTGACCAAACCTAAAGGACATCCGGCTCAACAGTGATCCATCTTGACCTCATTAAATACCCTTCTATTGGAAACATTCTACAAAGTACATTGATTAATTAGTTAGCCTAATTGATCACTGGCGCTTAGCTTCAGTAGGCTATGGCGCTTTAGAAGTTTGGAATTTACGATTAGCCTACAGTTTCGATAATCACCACTATAGGCCTACCAGGTACCGTTTTCTGGTGACAAGATTTTAGATTGGGTAGATTGGGTAGTCTAGACCTAAAGAAGGCGGGTTTAGGCCTACAGGTCTTTCGTAGACTTAATCGTGACACCATGCCAGGGGCGGCGGATCCAGGGGGGCCAATCCGGCCATGGCCCCCCCCCCCCATTTAGGAATGCCATGTATCGTGGCCCCCCCCCATTTGGTTTCAGCGGCTGCTGAAATGGTATGTTTTTCCCAAAAATTTGGCCGTATGACTAAAAAAAAAAAAAAAGGTCATCAACTTTTTTGGCGGATGCGAATTTTTTGCCCCAGACCCAAGGTGTCAAGAATTTTTTGGCCCCCCCCGTCCAAAATTTCTGTATCCGCCCTTGCACCATGCAATCATCAGACTTAAAATAGGCCTAATAATAAATTATATGACTGATGCAGCGTCGTTAAACAGAGACCTAGGCTAGCTTATTGAACTGTTCGAAGGCCTACTTAGGCCTATATGCGCCCCTGATGGCAAACATTGATATAACAGTGATCACTATGTATGCTCACTGATCAAGTGCTGATATTTTTAAACTATTTTGAGATTGACACTGCATTACCCGGTAATTCAATTGTCGTGAGGCGATATAGGCCTACCTATAAGAAACTGAATCGCGCATTGTAGGCCATTCGTGCTGTTCCGCCCCTCTGAAATAAACTCCCACCACAATAATTGCTACAACTGTCTGATGCATCTGATGAACTCACCAAAAACTCACCTTTTGCTCTCCACAGGTCTAAGGAAAAGTTAGTAGGCCTACTATACTGCAAAAGTTCAAAACTGAAAACCCTGATCTTTTGTCAACAGAATAAATTATAAGTATATAGCCAGGGCCAAATGCTACAGGCCTATAATAGTCCTACGTATAAATAGGCCTATCGTAATCGTAATCTCGAGACTTCTACAGCGCCCACAATTCCACAAAAGCTAAGTCGATCGCGGAACCAGCTTATTCACAGGCGCAAGACTAGGACTTCACAATCCAGAAGGGCTTCAACACAATTCAGATTAGATTTTAGCGGTGGCCACCCCTTCTTTGGTTTCTTAAATGTTTGCATAATTTCGAGGTTAGGCTTCAGCCGCTACACCGAGATGAAATGGAACCCATATAGATGATGACAATTATGGTTCTTATGGGCACCGTATGGGAATATTGTAATGTAGGCCTAGGTCATAGATTGGCGACACGTGGGTGGGCAGACAAGCAGAGCAAGAAAAGTAGGACGGGCAAAATGTAGTTGACGCGACTTCCGGTGAACTTTAACCCACTGCTCGCGAACCTTGTCGAAAGAAACGCCCCCTTCTATGGACAGCCGGTTAAAAGTGTTCCTTTTGTTTCTTCGTCCAATAAGCTGAATCGTTATAGGCTACCGTGTGCGGCTGTGCGCATGCGCAGCTGGTAGGGCCGAGCCTATAAGCGTGCTTAAGTTTACGAAGTCTTAACGTTTTCAGAAGAGTCCGGCCAAATTTCTTAATGCAATAAACAACCAAACATTTTAAACCACCTAGAACATTAACAGGCCCTACTCTCCAGCAACTAGAACATGCACTTCCTGTAGCAGTGACCTGACCTATATAGGCCTACATGCTGGAGATGTCGATACGGCTCAACAAGACAACCAGCTGCCTTCAAGAGTGAGTGACCTGCTGACCGTCCTGACCAATAGGGCCTATTGAGATGTCCAAACGGTTTATTGCATTTCATTATAACAGTCAACACATGTAGGCCTATTATAGCGAATTTATAGAAGTTTATGAGTGTGGTTGCACGGCGGTTTCCGATACACATTGCCACGCCATTGACCAGCAGGGCTAAAAGTGTGAGTGGACAGTCATGAACGGAGTCTAGGCACTCAATTATGACACGTATGGCTGTCCATACCCGATAATCATTGCAAATTTTTCAGAGGCATGGCTCTGAGGCCTGCATGGACCAATGGGCCGAAGTAGCATGGCGTGAGCCTACACGAAACTTGCAAGGGTTGTAACACTAGATATCCGAAGGTCTGCGAAAGATTATATAAGGCATGGCGCAACTGTACGTAGAACTGTCAGTAATTTGAAGGCGTCCTGAGCTATAGAGTTCAACGTAGACCTGCTTCCAGGTCAACTTATTCCCAGGTCAACTGACAATTAACGGAGTTGGCAACTATTACTAAGACAGGAAAATGTCGATTGTTGAGAAGGAGATAAAGTTGAACGACGGCAACACCATACCAGTGATCGGACTTGGGACCTTCCAGGGTAACTACGACTATTCGGTACGTATCTGAAATCAGGTCAGGTCAGGTCAGTTCGTTGTACACAATGAGTTGACCTGCACCAATTCTAACCTTCTACGCTCGCCCCAGATCGATAACAGGTCTATTATGTATGTAGGCCTACTGTAACACAGCAACAGGTCTATAACGCTTGTGCATTGATTATGATTGAGCACTTAGTATAATCAGAACTTTTTAACGTGCATCTGTAGCCTACACAAAATGTGCAGTTCTAAATGGACATGTGCAGTTATAGAAGCACTTCTGTACAGTTAAAACTAGCAAAAACGGTCATTGTCCTCCGACTGGAAGTAATTTAGCATGGAGGATGGGAAAGAAAAGAAGGAGTTGCACAGTTCTAAAAATTCCTTTAAAACAGCCCTGCCCATTACCGTCCAAAGTGTAGTAAATGGTATGGGAAGTCATAGCCTAACTAAGCTTACCCTCGACCGCCGGTACAAGGTTAAAATGCCTTTGTTGTCCATTCAGCCACGAAGATAATTAGCCTAAGTGTGTTTGTTCTTTGCGTAGAGCATCCACGACGTCGTTGTATCGGCGGTAAAGAGTGCCATCGACCTTGGCTATCGTCTCTTTGACACGGCACAGGTATACGACACGGAACAACCGATTGGAGAGGCAGTACTGGCGAAGATCCAGGAGGGAGTCGTCAAGAGGGAGGACATCTTCATCGTTACTAAGGTAAATCCATTACATCGCTTACTCATCACTTACTTACGTTTGCCTTGCATGATGTCATCAACAGACTCTGCTTGAATGCCAATTCGAGAAGACACATAAATTAGGCCTATAATTATGTGACGTAATTATAGGCCTAATTTGGTTTGGGAAAATTTAAGCAAGAGATCGCTAAGCTTGATTATCCATTGTCTTCATATGTCTGTCTTCTGTCTTTGTCTGTTTTTTGTCTTTATGTCTGTCTGCTGTATGTCTCTATGTCTGTTTTTCCGTTTTCCAGTTGTGGTGCAACAGTCATCGAAAGGATGATGTCGTTCCATCTCTGCGTCAGAGTCTTAAAAAACTCAACCTTGAATACGTTGATATGTTTCTCATCCATTGGCCGATTGGAGCGAAGGTCAGTGGCCACATGCCTCATCTACTCAAAGTCACTGCCTCATGACATAGACTAATAATGTCTGTCTAGCTGATTGCATGCTGGTCCAATCAATCGATCAATCGATCAATCAATCAATCAATCATTCAATCATTCAGTCACCCAATCAACCAACCATCAATCATTCAATCAGTCAATCAATCTACGAATCAGTCAATCAATCTACGAATCAGTCAATCAATCAACCAACCAACCAGTCAATCAATCAATGAATCAATCAATCGCATAAATTTATACAGGGCCTCTTCAAGATCTCTACTCAGAGGCGAATGCATTCAAGTATGTAGCCTACATGTAGCCTACATCTGTCTTTTTGTCCAAGTCTATCTGCATGCACAGACGTAGTCTTGTATGTACGCTTATACACTGTGTCCACGATAAAGTAGATCACACAATAAAGTGTCATAACTCGGTCAAAACGTTTAGGATTTGTCTCAAATTTTATACACAACAACAGTGGTCATATTTACACGAGATCCTAAAGCCGATTAGAAATATTCGCGAGTTTGCCAAATTTATGAGCGTTTGAGATGCAGCAGCGAAAAATGGAACTTTCCAACATGCAAAAGCTGAAAGGAAGTGAAATTCAGCTATAAATGGGGGTCAAAATGTTATTTTTGTTCACGAACACACGACCGTAGACGTAGACGCTACTGTTTGATGGTCCGGTCGATGCTCACCTGGTCAAACAGCTGCCACTCTTCAATCAGACGCGCCCTACGGTTATCGATGTCATGAATACGGGAACCAAAAACGCGCTACTCCGGTACATGTACCCGGATCGGGGTCTGGACTGCTAGGCGGCCACAGCTGTGGATATGAAGCCGATTGTCTTCCGGGACATCTACTACACTACTACGTCTACGGTCGTGTGTTCGTGAACAAAAAGGACATTTTGACCACCATTTATAGCTGAATTTCACTTCCTTTCAGTCTTTCGTCGAATCTAGAGTCTATATTATAATTATTATAAATTATATGTGTACATATGGCCACTGTTGCAGTGTGTGAAATTTCAGACAAATCCTGAACGTTTTGACCGAGTTATGACACTTTATTGTGTGATCTACTTTATCGTGGACACAGTGTACAATGTATGTATGTATGTATGTGCACTTGTTATAGCGCCCCTTCAAGCTCTCTCTGTACTCAGAGGCGCTCCCGATGCAGAGCGGACACTGCATCGGAGTTTCACGCCGAAGTGCTGAGCAATTGTGAGTGAAGGACTTGCCCAAGGTCCTTACGCGGCGAGGTGGATTCGAACCTCGAACCTTCCGGCTTCAAGGCAACGACGCCACCACTACACCACCACCGCGCCCCAATAATACATGTATGTATGTACGTATGTATATATGCGTGTATGCATGTATGCATATGTGTGTGTACATCATGCATGTATGATTGTATCATTTGTATCATTGTGTGTGTGTATATATATATATATATATATATATATATATTTACATGCATCGTTCGGCCATCAGACGACAGAATAAGCGCTGGGTAATGCGTATGCACAAGTTTGTACATGTATATTATAATTATTGTGTACGAAATGATAATAATTCGCTTTTGCTTTCAGTCTGGAGATGAATTGTTGCCAAAGAACAAGAAAGGTCAATTGATTCTCGATGAAGATTCAGACTTCAATGAAACGTGGAAGGTGAACAGATTTAAAGTCTCTAAAAGTTCATATGCATCATTGCACCTATGAGGTATCTGGTGGGTGTCAACCCGGTCAAGCCGTGACATATTAAATGTCCTAGGCCTACTTGTGGATAATAATTCAATTTCCATAGTGCATAATGCAAGACATAATGCAAGACATAATGCAAGGCATAATGCAAGCCTCAGTGTGCAATGCCCACTGCGCAGTGCGCATGTGTCGCTCTGCAGCTTCAGATCTTGCACACAGACGACGTGAATTTAAGGCTCTCAACCGAAGGAGTTGACTTGGAACAGCATCATGATTGAGTTGCGTGTGTGTGTTTTGTGTGTGTGTTTTGTGTATTTTGTGTGTGTGTGTGTGTGTGTGTTGTTTGTGTGTGTGTTTTGTGTGTGTGTGTGTGTGTGTGTGTGTTTGTCTGTATGTGCACGTGTATACGCTCTGATAATTAATCTAATAAACCATTAGCAGAGAATAAATACCACGGTCGGACGTATTATGCTTTTCAGCTGCTTATGAGAAGATAATACATGCATTGCATGTCTTACATGCAGATGAAGAAAGATTAGGAAGCTCACGCCAGACGGTGCATGTCGACCTATGTCGGAAAGTTGAGCCGACCACATTGAAGTTGCTTCAGTGTCTCTACAATATTGTATAACAATATCATATTTTCTGCAATTTGATACTCAGCCACGGAGTCAGCTAATTTCAGCCAGTAGGTTGTATGGTTAGGTATAAAATGCTGCTTTGTAATGGCAGACGATGTGGAGTCGGTCTTTCGTCTAATCTAGAGTCTATAATTATATGTGTGAGTGTTGTGTCTTTTCCATACAGGGAATGGTGGAATGCAAACGACTTGGTCTTGCTCGTTCCATCGGCATTTCCAACTTCAACTGTAGACAGATCCAGAGACTTGTCGACTCGACGACTGAAGTACCATCCGCTATCCAGGTTTTCATTTCGTTTTAAATCCATTGACCAACTAAATAATTAAATTATAGCCTAATTGTATGTGACAGCATAACAAAACACTTCTAAAGATTATCTCAAATCAGACCTGTGATTTTGTGTAATTTAATGCAAAGATAAATCAAGCTGCTATGAGCACACTGGCTGTACACTGTACAGCGTACAGTGTGTACACTGTTAATGGGAAGAGAACTTGTTGTGACTTGTGAGGAAGAGGACTGGCCAGCTTCCCTCAAAAACCGAGGTTAAGAAAATGAAGTGATCAGCACTCATATTCAAAGCACACGATTGAAGGGCTCCAAATTGGAAAAAATACAGCGTTCATCATAATTACATGCATGTGTGCAAATTGAAAATCAAAGTACGTTGCCTGAAATGAAACCAATATGCAAGATATATCACTTTATTGTCTTCGTAGACTTTGAGCGCTAAACCGATATATCCAAAGGCGATTTTATTGCCTGTTCGACAGACTGAAAGTTTAGTGTTTTAATTAACGGTTTTTAAAATGGAAATCTGGTGTTTTTAATTAACTGTTTGTAGGTCGAAGGCAATCCATTCTTTCTGAACACAAAGCTAATCGACCTGTGCAAGCAGCACAACATCGCTGTGTCTTGTTACTCTCCACTCGGAAAACCAGGACGACCTTGGTAGGACTAAATGACACGGTCACTTGTCTTGTGTGATTTTATAGTTGGAATTAATCCACCATTCATTTCTAAATCAAGACGTTATGCTGCAAAGTAGAGTTTGGAAATTTAGTGTTGACTAGGACAGGAATGCCAGGCAGTTTCAAATGCTTTATTTAAAACAGTTTGCCGTGCACGTGTGCGTACTACTACATACATATAAATAGGCCTATACATAAAATGAAGCATGCATACATACATACATACATTCATAATTACAAACACACATAAGTAGGCTACATACACGTAGTAGGCTTTAATGGAGGATCTTTCAAGGCTCTAGCATCATGTGTAGACCTAATTTCACCAAGGCTGCATATGAGTGCAAGGCATTATTCAGAAGTCCCATACCGAATTATTGGTCGATGTTCAAACCATCAGGTGT
This sequence comes from Lumbricus rubellus, assembly GCA_945859605.1. Classification (NCBI taxonomy): domain Eukaryota; kingdom Metazoa; phylum Annelida; class Clitellata; order Crassiclitellata; family Lumbricidae; genus Lumbricus; species Lumbricus rubellus. The sequence goes on from OX243816.1 coordinate 11,948,839, forward strand.
ATGCAGAAGACACGTGCGGTTAATTATTGTTGTAGGAAGAAGGAGGATGATCCTTTCGTGAGCACTGATGTGACGATGAACGCCATTGGAAAGGCTCACAACAAGACGCCAATGCAGGTCGGCATCTTTTGTAACAATAATAGACATTCACTTGTTATTCCCTATGATAAGTATTTGGTAAATGTAAAACGTAAAAATGAAATGTTCAGGGCTTAACGACACTGTTTCATATCGAAGATGATTAGTGTCGGAGGCAGAGAACAACCTCACACTCCACGTTTATATTGCGACCGAGCCACCCGCTGTAAAGATCCGACCGGGAATTGAACCCGGGCCGCCGGCGCGGCGAGCGGGCTACAACCCACTCGACCACGCAGGATCTTCAATGTAAAACGTAATTGCACAGGTCTTTATATAGGGACCGACGGACCGTGCATCCTCAACACAACTCAATTTTCAGTGTTTATAGGTCTATTGATCGGGTGAAATCCTTCACCTTCGCTGCCTGTAAAATTAGCGCCACCCCTGTTGAAGGTCCCCGTTTACAGACCGTAGTAGCTCGCTAGGGCCGTCATTTCTCTTTGGGAACGAAAAAGAAATTCAGAACGCTTTTCGCATGGGTTATAGGCCTGGCGCCAGCCAACCCGGAAGTGAGTCATGTCACGTGTCACTGATCGCTTTCCGCCAATGATTTCACTCACTTCAGTTGTTTTCTTCCTACAGGTGGCTCTGCGATTTCTTCTGCAGAAAGGGCTTCTCGTTGTTCCAAAGAGCAGCAGCTACGACCATATCAAGGAGAACATTGATGTAAGAAACGTTTTATATATTTCGCGAAGCAGCATAGCTTGCCTTCTCAACGGGGTGTGTAGACCTAACTTCAATGGCGGACTAGGATTATTGCAATTGCAATTGAAATAGGCCTTGCCTATACATGCCATGCGATGCAAAACAATGGAGTTATATTGCCATATTTTAAACTTGATATTACATTATAATCCACAATGCATTTTATAATCGTATATATTTACAAAATGAAGAAGAAACATATCGGTCTATCTGTCTTAGGTCTTTGATTTCCAATTGACGGAAGAGGAGATGAAGTCCATCCATGAAAACTGCAGTTCTCGGAATTTCAGAGTTCTCTATTTGCGAGAGTAAGTTTATTTAATCATGCTGCTTATAACGAATGGTCAAACGTTGTTCTAATATATTGTATATATATATATATATATGTATATTTATTAAATTTATAAAATTATAGCATCTCCGCCAGACGTCATATAGGTGCTTGCCATATTATGCAGTGTAATCCAACACGCGATCTGTGTGTCGCTTGCTGTCTGCGGACCAGTTGCTATAGCCTATAGGCCTATGTGTCACATCCGAGCTCGCTTATTAATTTTGTGCAATTTATAACGTAGGCCTACCAGGTAAAATATAAATTAAAAGACTTCAAGAATAATTGTTTTGATGGCCCGCGGACCGCGGTGTAAATATTTTGGATAACACTGCACATGTGAATTGTGAAGACATTGTATCCCGTTGATTGCCTAACTATTACAGCTGCTGTTCATGTATGTAAGACATAAATATTGTATTGCGTGTGCTTCATGTTTTCAGAATGCTGGGACATTCAAAAGAATATCCGTTCGATGAGGACTAGACGACGAAGTAAAACATAAAGTATATTCGCCGATGACCTCAAGTGAAAGCAAACGAAACTCTTCTATAAGATTAGTCTTTACAGATCTGTATTTGTCTACATAATTATTTGAAAAATCAACCGATCAGTAGATATCTATACGTCGTGTAAAGACTATATAAGTGCTTCAGGATGACCTGGTCTGTGTTCAGAACATCAAGCTTACATGTATCTGTAGGCGCTTTATTGTGCGCTGGATCAGTGCGAACTGCAAACGCTAAATAAATAATAGCAGCTAAGCTTATAGCTTTTGTATCGCTCTATGTCCATGAAATTAATTGCCGTAGTATTTAGATGAAAGTTCAAAGTTCAAACCCACATCCATCCTATGTATAACTTTTCGTTATGTGCGAAGACGCTGTATCCTATGAGCACTTGTTATAGCGCCACTTCAAGATTTTTACTCGGAGGCGCTCTCGACTATAATAGCGCGGACATGCGTTGAATCGGAATTTTACGCCGAAGTCCATGAGCAATCGCGAGTGAAAGACTTTTCAGGGACCCTACGCGGCGGCTTCAGGTGGATTCGAATCCGCAACCCTTCGACTCCTAGGAACCGAACATACCCTTACACAACCGCGCTGTGACCTTTGCTAACTGACTTCTCGTTTGACTGTAGGCTATACCTATAATACTGAGTTATACTGAGATGTCCATGACCTCGTTCAGTCTTTAACGGGTTTCATTTAAATTCATTCGACTTTAGTGTCCATCATATACAAAACAGAACATAAAAGTCATCCGTAGCCTATAATTAACCTATTATAATTCAAAGGAAAGGTGAAAGTGCAGCAAAGCGAGCAAAGACTTGATAACAACCTTAAACTATGTGTGGATAGACCTATAGCGATCATTGACTATTGGCGATTTCGTTTCTCAGAAATGGCCAAAGAGTGAGGGAATTGATCAACACAGACTATAATTAGGCCTATAGGTCAATCAATGCACTATAGGCCTAATTATGTAGGATATATGTGAAATTTACTTAGAACATTAGATGAAAAATGAATATTTTAATCAAAAAATATCAGTATCTACGTCCATATTGTTCTACAATCATAGCAATAATATTCAAAATTATTCGTCGTAATACTATTTTTCGTAATGCAACTATATAGGCCTATGACTTAGACACGAGTTACGATGCAAACTAACGAACTCGAGACTATAAGCAAAAGCACAACCGGTAATAATTAATTATGTTCCTCAATTCATCTGATGCTCAAAGGTTCTCATAGCGTTTACCACTTTACCATACACTGCGAAAAACTTGCTTGCTTGAATAACATAACCAGGTTATCTTAGATTAAAGTAAAACGGAATAAGATGCATACGGAAAATATAGCTGAGAAAGTCAGGGAAACCCTGATGTGTAACAGTGCAGTAGCTGATATTTTTTAAAGTGATATATAAGCTTATAGACAATATTGTGATTTTGGGATCTGGGACATATACATGTATAGTGATAAGTTAGTAAATGCTTGGGTGACCAAGTCATAGACGTACGTCCCCCCACTGACCCCCACCGCCACCAACCACCCCCATTTCCCTTCCCTGAATATGCAAACGCAACACTTAAGGTCGAGAGTCATTAATGTCGTCGTTATTGACTAGGACTTCTAACAATAATAATAATTAATATGCAATTCTTTGATTAAGCGTTCATATAGCTTCCGTTTAAAATAAACTACGGACCCTGTAAAACTGAAAAAACGAGAAACAAATCTTCAAAGCAATGCCCGAATACTTGTAAGAAAAGCACCAGGAATAAATTGTAAAGCCACGAATAACGTTCGTCTTTCGTTCGTCTCTCACTTTCGACTGCCATCTGCCGACGACTCAGAAGATCAGCACCAACTCAAGAAGCTGTTTAACAGAAAGAATAATAGATCTATTTATTACACTTACATGTACCATTGTACATTGTACACATGCAGCACGCCATGCCAGGAAGTCTAAATTTACAGGCATAAGGCAAATGCACGAGAACCAGTGCTTGTTCGGAAATTTTTTCTCTCATTTACAAAATGCTTAGGCCTATGTGAAATTTAGATGTAAATCTGTAATTTAAATGTGATAAAACCCACAGATATAATCAATTGCTTTCGACGTTTAGAGTAGCCTATGATTGAGGTATATAGCTTACCGTATTCAAGGGCAACTCTGCCTTTCCCTGCAGACCATTGTTGCTAATCTTCGGGAAAAGTTCTGCATAAGAAACAACATTTATTTGACATATTAAGTAACTTTTTCCATTTGTGTTATGCTATAAAGTGATTCCAGTAAATTGTCTGATCATTCTGATGTCTAAGTGTAGTTAACAAATTTGTAATTAACTAACCAAAGGTCGCAGTGCACTCATAATTATTTCAGTTATGTTTCATATATATTATGTCCATAACTGTCTCTAGGCGAAATCTCTTCTTGGTATACTACCGCACCGTTACTACATAATAAATTAACTCAGAGAAAATATATAGGCCAACTTGGAAGAAAGGCCAGTGTGCAGACACAGTGTCAGTGCTCCAAAATAGCAGTCTTGAATAACGTATTTTTTAAATTCAGTCCATCTTCTTCTACTAAGCTGTAAAATTTTAATAAAATGCTTAAAGTTTACCATCATCAAGACCTTGATAACAATGATAACATCACACTTTATGATCAATAAATAAACTTGAACGACTAACTGAAAATTCTTGCAGCTTGAGCAGCCAACTAAAGTGTGTACGAACGAGACGAGACCTTAGAGAGTCGTCTCTTCGATTTCTGCACCGTGCACTCTCAAACACCGGTCAACGTGTCCATCTATAACTTACCAATTAGAGAGACGACTTTTGTTAGGACGAGAACGAAATCGTTGAATGACAGTTTGCATTCCTTTCCGCAGAATCTTCTCGCAATCGCCTTCAGAACCGTGCGACTCAAGTTGTAGCCTATGAACACGAATGAAACACCCTGCAGTATGAGTAATTAAACTGGTGCAATCGACTTTTGAGTGGTGCTTTAGCAGTTTAGAATTTACGATAAAATATAGAAGTAGTCATAGGCGCAACCACCTATATATGGGACCCACGGGACGCGTCCCCTCCAACTTTTGAGTGGTCCCCTAACTTTTTTATTATGGTCCCCCCGACTTTTAGGACGTGATTCATTATGGTCCCCCCAACTTTTAGGACGTGATTGCACCTATGGAAGTAGGCGAAACCAGAATGAGCAATTGAGCATGAATGAATAACTGAATGAAAAATAGGTCCAGGGTGCAAGTGCAGCAAGTGGACGTATTGCCCTTTTCAGGAATCTACTTTTTGACTAGCCTACCACTTTTGGATTTTTTGAAGCAAATTTTCATGCACTAAGGAAACTATTCGTATAAAAAATATGAAAAGTGATACTGAGAAATAAGCTTAGCCTATAGGCCTATACACTAAAAAAGTTCCATGAAAATACCCATGCATGTTCCTAATTTTCTGCTCTGCATTTTTCAAACTCTTGCTAAAAAAACTTAACCGTGACCATCGTGTTTTTGCCCCATCCTGCAAAAATGTCTGCGGGAGTCCAACAGTGGGGTGCCAACTCAGCTTCCAACTTTTAATGCTGTTTTGGGTTTTGTTTTTGCCTAAACGTCTTGCCTATCAACTTTCGTCCTATCTTTTCATTTGGATATTTTTCAACAACTTTATACCTATTGACTTGAAGATACTTTGAAGTTCGGTGGAGTCGATGTAACCGGAAGCGTCCTTGTCGAACTGGTGGAAGACGTCTCTCCACGTTGTCACTTCACGCCAGATGCGACGAAGTTCATCAATCTCCATCAGTCCAGAACGATTTTTCTACAAATGTCTCGTTAAGGGAAACTATAATGACTTTCTGTACGGTGTTCGTTTTCCCATGTGTAGATGATTAAACTAGACTACATCTCCCACTGCATGGTGGAAAAATATCTACAGTGGAAAAATAAGCCTAACTGTGGATTCACTGTGCCGCTGCATCTAAAGTCATGGACATGATGTCGGTGCATGATCGCAGGAACTGCCATTTGGACCCCAATTATTCAGCATCAGGTGTTACTTCAAAATTCTATGATTTCATGTCTTGCGTGAAAATTCTACTATTATTAGGCCTAAGTAGGCTATGGTAGGTCATAACTGTAGAACCAAAGCTGCATCCACATTTCCTCCAAACTATTCTCTTGCTGAGAGCGTACTTCAAGCACGTACTTCGGAAGTAGCCTACTAGATAAATAGACCTATACTCTAAACGAATGAACTGAGGAGTGAATGAATGAATGAGAAATGAATTGAACAGAAGTAGTAAAGGATACGTCAAGCATTGAAATCAAACTTCGACTCGTCTCCAAGTCGAATGAATTGGTTTTGCCGACCTCTTTAAAACAAAATGTAAATAGGCTATATCACAAATTATTAGCTTATTAAATCAATCAATCAATCAATCAAAATGTTTTCTTTTGCAACCAAATTGAACAAATCAAGTTTACATACTTAACATTGTTACAAAAAGGAGCCTAAAAGGATAAGCAAATCCCCACGATTTTCAATCACCATGTTTAAAAAAAATAAAGTCAAGTTAATTCACATCACATCCAAGGTTACTTAATTTGTCACTATTTTAAATATTAGATTGCGTAGACAGTGTAGAGCCTACACGAGGTAAGTCAGAAGAACCACGCTCGAGCAAAACTCCTGTGAAAAACGTTTGCCAGAATCACTTCCAAGAATCGCTAAGGAAATGTTGTCACACAAATTTTCTATTAACAAACGGAAGTAATTGAGATCTACATTCACAATTAGGCTAATAGTCTATTAATGAAATGAAAAGTTCAAAGTGGTGGGTCTACTAACTCAAGGCCTACTTGATAGATTTACCGACATCATAGCTGTGTGCTTCTAGCAAGCAACCTAGCCCACTACGCCGAACCCATGTCTGCAGCTGCCAGACATTCGGCGATCAGCGAAGGCGCTATATAACTCGCTTGTTGTTGTATAGTAAAGACTGCGTTTACTTACCCTGCTTAAATGCCTCGTTGAGAAGCATCTGAAGTTCTCTTCCATCGATGCCGCCATCTTTGCCTGCGTATCGTTTGAACATCTCCTCCACCGCGTCAACTGTTGCACGTGGTCTCTGTAAAGCAACAGCAACAACGACATGCAACAACAACAACAATAATAATAATAACAACAATAGCAATAACAATAACATGCAACACCGTTTCACTGTTTAATCACCCGTGCCAATGGCACATTATAATAATTATAATAGTGCCTTTTCGTGTAGTATAAGCTAAAACTTTAGCATCACCTAAGTTTCAGAGGAATGCTTTGCACTTGCTCCATCTCTGTATTTGGTTCAACAACCTTGAACAGGCTTCTCTTGACCATAATATTATTATGGCACCTCCCAAACTGTCCCCAGTTTCATCAACTGTTGAAGATTGCCTTTGGCGCTTGGGCTGAGTCAGGAGGACATCGTAAATGGGTGCTATATAAATTCTGATTGATTGTTTGATCGGTAAAAGATGTCTCTTCTGAACCTAACGAAGGCGTTACTCCATATAGCTATGTTGCCCATCATAGGCTACACCTGTTGCGTGAGTCCATATCTATCTAACCGTACGAGCAGTTAGGTTGGAAGAATTTGCCATTTTACACGTAGGCCTATGTCCGGTGCCTACATCAGTTTCCTCGTCTTTAAATTTGACCTTTAATCACGAAAAAGTGCAACTTTTTAATTAATTAAAGGAGCTGTTATCTTCTCAGAATGAAAGTACCAACCTGAATTGGTTCAGTGGCGATATCCATCTCACTACAAACAAGAACAGTCTATATATAAATATTATATGAATAAGTTTGTAAAAAACAAAGGTTATATAACTGAAAATCAGAATAGCTTAGCATAGTAGCTAAATAGTTTGTTATAATTAATTAGAGGAAAAACAGCCTGACGGAAAGAAATTGTTTGGTAATATTGCCAAAACGTAAAAGCAAAGGAGAAGGAGATAGGCCTACTCCTAATATGGTAAAGGTTACAAAAGGTAAACGGAAATGGTAAAGGCGATGTCTTTAATAATAACAATGACGATTTCTATGGCGCCGTAACACAGGCTAATCCTAGTGAAGCTGAGATGTGAGTGGTGGTTGCCTACGTGCTGTCGGCCCATCCATCCGTGTAGATCCGCAGCAGAAATTCTCCCTGTTCGCCTGCTTTGTACGTCGACGGGATGATGACGTAGGTACCATCTTCAAGATGGAAGCAGTCGGAGATCTCGCGATAGTACTGGTACTGTCCACCTCTCTTCTCGATCTGCAGAGCGTACTTGTCGTATTGGGCTGTCGTCAGAGTCGGAGGCAGCTCGTTCGACTTCGCCTGTGTGTCATTGAAATTAAAACAGCGCTCGTGAATAAGCTGGTGCCCTGCGCTTGGCTTTCGAGTGGCGCTTTAGAAATTGAGGTAGTTAGCCTACGATTGCGATTGTAAACGTAATTGGACACGCTTCTCTTGCGCCGGTGATTCACATGAGATTACACTACAGTACATACATGTATTAGGTATAATATAATATATTTTGGCTGTCTGTAAAAAACATAAAGTGTTTCATGAAAGAATTTTCATGGAAGGCATTAGTTGGGACTACGTGTGATCTAAAAAGCAGTGCTTTTTAACGTGCAGTTGTACACAAAATTTGTAATTCTAAATGGATTTTTGCAGCTGTTGAAGCACTTCTGTACAGTTCAAACTAACAAAAAATGATCATTGTCCTCCGATTGCAAGTAATTCACCATGGATCATGGGAAGGAAAAAAAGGAGTCGTATAGTTCTAAAAATTCATTAAAAACAGACCTGCTAAAAAGTGTCTCATGTGGAAACTACAGGTCCTATTAATATAGATGGGTTCAATAAGGGCGCCGTGCTGACAGAGTCTCATGTCTGTGTGCCGAGTCCTTGACGAATAATTATGAACTAAATACACGGTATACCGATGTGGTAGAGATAATTGGCTGACCTTGTAGAGGTCAAACGCAATGGGTATTTCCGCCATTTCCACCCGATTGACGGTCCTTGCCCTTCGAGCATACTTCTGCATCAGAGAGACGATCATCGCATTCTTTCGCTTCTGAAGATCGGTGGCTGATTCAGATTCTCCGGATAGAACGACGCTGTACTGAGAATTCGTCCAGTACAGATCTAGTATACCAGACAGAAACAATCAACCAGACGATCATTATTTATTTATGGAGCGCCACGTTCGCTCTAATCCTACGTTGTCTGTGTATTCAAATGAATATATATATTATATATATATAATCTATATCTAATCCTACGTTGTCTGTGTGTTCAAATGCATATATATATAATTTATATATATATATATTGTTGCTTATCTATGGTCACGTGTTCTTGTATGCATGCGCGTGTGCATCTATGAAGGCTGTGAAGTTTTGTAGATCTATGTATTTTGTATGTATGCGTGCAGGTACATTATGCACTTGTAGTTATGTACACATAATATATGTATGCATGTATGTAAGTACTCGTGCCTGCATGTATGGGTGTATAATGTTATACAGGCAAATGCATTAAGCTTATGTAGGCTACGGTACATATCTATTTTCACGTGTTCCTGTACAGTGTACACTGTACAATGTACATGCACATGCGTGTGTATCTACGAAGGTTATGAATTATATAATATTGTAAAACTAATTGAGTAATTTGCAACACGTATATACTTTTAAAGGGCTTTACAGTATGATAGTACAACATTTTGTTGAAAAATTTACACAGAATTTACATTACGTGTGTATTGTTGTTGAGCTAACGGTATATGTAGAACAATGCATGCTCTTCAGAAATAAATGAGAATAAAGCGGATACTGTTTAGAACACTGATTGTTTACTTGACTCTCTGCTATTAATAAGTTCTCACCGTTTCTTGAACCATGTTCACTGCCACCGGCGTTCACCCCTTTCACCCACGATCCGTTGTACAGTATTTCTTTCCACTCGTTGTGGCCCTGAAAAATTCAAACAAGAAGAATTTATTATGTGGTCTTATTAGTTATAGAGTCTGAAAGAAATCTAGAGAATTTGGTATGAACAACGGCCACGATTGTGTAGCGTCGGAATAACTTTTTCACACAACTGGTTTCACCGTAGTAGACCTAAATAGACCTATTATTGCATAATTTTCATCTGCTGCCTATAAATATTGACAACCAATTGAGCTATCAAGTAGGCCTAAACTTACGCGCAGACCGCCACCTGGTGGCAGGTAGCAGAGTTGAAGCGCATGGAAGTTGATCAGCCAATCAGGATAGGCCATCCTACAACGTAAAAAAGTCAATGCTGAACCACGTAGGCTAATGCCTATTAAACGTCAGTTCAAATAAATTCGTTTTTTACGCTGCTCTTAAGTTGGGACGGAAGAACTCTAGAATTCACGTCTGCTGGCAGTGCTGGGTAAAGCACGAAAATTAGAAATATAAAAAACGATCTTATTTCATTCCGACCAAGATTTATTACAGGAAATTTCAGGTGGTGCAAAGCAGACAAAAATTACATGCAAGTTTGTGCAGAGGTTCTCTGCATGCTCTTCAATGTCTGATTTTTGGGATATTCGCCATTATGTACGTGTAATAATTATTTGGAATCCATGATGTCTACATAATTATGAAACAATCTATTATCTAATACTGAAAATAAGTTCTTTATCAAGGCACCGAGGCATATTTACGACGGATTTGAACAAAACGATTTAGCTATAAAATTATATCAGAGGTTTAATGCCAACCATAACATAAATAATCCTTCATAACATGATACACATTGGACTATATTAGCTCTGTCAAGTATGAATGTGCATGCAAATGATTTCTACGTTTAATTAAAGCCAAGCCCAACATACATAATATTTATGTGTATATATATATAGTATATATATATATTATCAGTTCTGTGGCTAATCACACTGTAAGCTTATAGTTTGCAGCACCGGTAGGATAGGAAACTGAATAAATCTGGTGCAATTTGTCATGTGTTGTTATCTGTCTAAACTCTAAACAGTTCTTAACAGTTTGTTAATTAACTGAAAGAATTTATCCGTGTAAGCCTTAAATTCTCCTACACCAAAGATTGAAACTATAAACACATTGCTCTAAATATAATCAAGCACACTGCTCGATAGGAAGTGGTTTTTGTGTGTTAGCTTACGTATAGATGACTAATTACATGATAATATAAAGGTTTATGCAACTAGAAGATTTAGTCTACATAGTACATAATTACATAAATATTAGCATAGTATAGGAGGGAGCTACACACTAGTACACAGGTTTCTAAACATATAGGTCAGTATGTAACTCTGTATAAAAGATATCTGAACAGTGAACATGTATAGGGTCTACCAGAATTCTCCGTCATCTCGAATAACGATCCCGAGTTCCTGTCTTGTCTTTGGGTCCAGACTCAACCATTCGCGAGATCTGAAATCAACGACTTTAGAATATAATATGTATGTTGTTTATTATTATTATTTATTTTTTTAAAAAAAATTTTTAGCGCCCGAGGTATATATGATCCCTCAGGCTTTAAAAACACTAATAAAAGTTTGTTGTTCTGGAGTCATAATAATAATAATAATAATAATAATAATAATAATAATAATAATAATAATAATAATAATAATAATAATAATAATAATAAAAGTGACCAGCGTGAGACGAGCCATCTGTTTCAGCGCCTTTCAGTCGCCCTACAAATAGGGAACTCGTTGTCCGTTTTGGGTACAATAGACTCGATCAGTCAAGACACCTGGAGGTCTTGGACTGAATGACTATGACTGTTGAACAGGAGCATTTCCATTAGCCTGTATGACTTTTCAGTTTCTTTTGAAAAAATAAATGTGTGTTATAATAATAATAATAATAATAATTATTATTATTATTATTATTATTATTTTATTATTATTATTATTATTATTATTAAGAGGCAGAATATGAATAGGGCCTTTCCAGACTTTGATTTTATATTTTTTTTTAAAATATAATGGTAATAAAAAAACAGTAGGAATAATAAACCGTAGTAGATGCTGTAGTAGTAATAGCCTAGTAGTTTTAATGTAATAGCAGCAGCAGCAGCAGCAGTAGTAATAGTAGCAGCAGTAGTAGTAATAGCAGCAGCAGTACCGTAGTAATGACAGTAGTAGCAGTAATGGCATTCTATGATGAAATTCATCTATTCGAGTCGTTAGCAACGGTCCTTGAAATCAATTGAAAAAATCTCTAAGAGTGACATGAGGAAGGATATTTAGGAATTCAAAAGCAGAACTTCTAAAAATCAACTATGCCGACGGTGTTCACCGCCGTCTTTTGATCTGCGGCAGTGGCGGTGGCAGTGGAGGCAGCATTCGAGGAGCAGCAGCAGCAGCAGCAGCAGATAAAAAGACAAAGGATGAGACATATGATGTGTAATTGTGTATACCTGTCACTCCATGCACCATTCCATTCTTTCTTTCCCCACGGATTCCTCAGTCGAAGCAACTGATGCTGACGGTTGCTGATGACAACCTGACAGAATAATAACATAGTCATCAAGAATCAGTTCACATGCCTCTGATCATTCAAATAATCATAAATTAATTTTAACAATTATACGTGCCCTGCATACATACACTCATCCATTTATCCATGTATCTTTTCATCCACCTAGCCATCCAGCCATCCGACCATCCAGCCATCCAACCATCCAACCATCCAGCCATCCAACCATCCAGCCATCCAACCATCCAACCATCCAACCATCCAGCCATCCGAACATCCAGCGATTCAAACATTTTCTAATCCAGTCATCTTCCCATTTACTTCCTTACTATAATTCAACACCTCTAACTCACGTGCTATTTATTTATGAATATATTTGCATAAATTAGTTTAAATCTTGAATAATTAATCTAACGACTTCTATGGCGTTGGAATCATAAGGCAGGTGGTAACCACAGCATGTTGTCAAAGCACGATGCCACACCCGTACTAATAAGTACACAGACACCGACATCCACACATACATGGATACGGTATACGCAAAGATGCATGGAGACAAATACATGTACACACAAATGCAAATCAACACACGCACACGCACACACTCAGACACACGCGCACACACACGCAATCATTAAAGGAAAATAATGGCCAGAAGTTGATTGTGCTAATTGGAGTTTCTGCAGATTCTGTGGAAAAGAACAAAGAGAATTTATGAGATCATTGGCTCCATTGCATCATGTTCCACTAACTTCCATCGCATTCCTGGCCCCATGATTTTTTTATAACGGCCATCTGATGCGCGTATCCATCTTCTACATTTCCCCCCACACATTTCCCCACACATTTCCACACACCTTTCCCTCACACATTTCCCCCACACACATCCCCCTGTTCCACATATAATTCCAAATTCATTCAGACTCTCATCTTCCATTTGGTAGACATTTTCCTCGCATATCTCGCCCCACCGTCTCACCCCCTAATTGCTGCCAATTACCCTATTTTCACTTACGATCCTCGCCCCTCTCCGATCGTCAAAACGGCGCCAATAACAAATGTTTTTTTCTACATAATCGCTCGGTGGCCGCGCGTGATAATGCCACCATGGCACCATCACCACCACCACCACCACACCACCACAACCAACAACAACGACGCAGTAAATGCAGCTGCTCACGAGATATTACACTCAGGTCAAAGTATCTTTACCACTAACACCTATGCACATTATTTGTTGCTAGGGGCATATACCATTAATTAATTGCCTCTGCTCACGAATTTCTTCGTTCTCCTCCAGATGGTTATTCTTTGCAGGTAAGAGATTTAAATCGTTGAGTTTTCATTGGAGCATAGGGGGGGGGGGTTTGGGGTTGACCCATAGTGACCTACTAGACTCCTAGTCATTAATATCGTTTTCAAGCCCATTCCCCTTTCTGAGGTCTGGCTACGACCTTGTGTATGAGATTCGTGCTTAGATGGCGTGGCACCTCTTAAAAAGGAAATAGGCGTTGAAAGATTTTCCCATTTATGGCTCATATACTGTCGCTATTGAAAGTGCGCATACATTAACAACCGACATTTACAACCATTACAACCATTTACATTGCAGCATTTCATCCTCTATTGCGATGAAATTGTTTTTCTCTTGTCATGTATTGAGTATATCAGGCTTCTTTTGTTCTGGTTTTATTCACAGTTGTTATTCTCATTATTCTCTTATCTTCATTGTCTCTTAATTCTTAACGCACTCGGTTTCGTTTAAGTAATTAAGCTAACATCAACACAATCGTATGATTGTATATATAATTATGGGTACACATATTTTATATATACTGTACTATTTTTGAATTTTTAAACCCCCTCTCACAGTGCAACTTAATCAGAAGCGCTCCCAGTGCGTGGTATATAATGAACGTGTTTGTATTTTTGTGTGTTGACCCCATGTCCATGGGAAGTCATTTATCTTTACTGATTCATTGCAGTAGTCGCTGAGCTTTTTTGCGTCTTGTGCATGTATGGCTAATAATTATAAGGTTTGCCCTAGGAGCACCGAGACAATCTTTCGACAAGCCACTCTGCATAATCAGATGGCATCTGCAGCTCTTATATACACTGTGCCCCATAAAAAAACACACCAAAAAACTTTGTCATGAAACGCATGTAAGTCTAATGTTAAATAAGAAAAAGTAATGTTTCATTTAAGAAGATGTTCGAAGTGATGTCCCTTCGCTTGAACGCAGGCTCTCAGCCTTGGCCGCCACTGTTCAATAGCTTTGTCAATGACACACTGCTTCAACTGTGCCCACACAACGATGAGGCGCTCCTTCAACTCGTTGATGTCCCGTATTGCTGTCTGGTAGACGCGTTCCTGTATTAGACCCCAAATTCTGTAGTCAACGGGATTGAGGTCTGGTGAGTTTGCTGGCCAGAGTTCCGGTCCAATGAAGCTTGGTGTTTCACGTCGCAGCAACGCAATGGTGTCCTTTACGCGATGTGCTGGGGCGCTGTCCTATAAGTTGCTAATATCTGTTTAAATGTTTCCAAACACGCCTAGTCTGTGTCACTGCTTCCAACAGCAACCCCTTCTGTGAGTAAGTAAAATGTAAAATATTGCGTGGCAAAAGTATTTGAGAAACAACGTACAAACTTTTATTACAATTGGCTTAGTTTTATAGAAGATTTTTGAAAAGTTTTTTGGTGTGTTTTTTTATTGGGCACAGTGTATATAGATCTATTATATTACTATAGCTGTGGTACCCGGCGTTGCCCGGGAAATTTAGGATTTTCGCCTCTCCCTCCACGTCACCCGGCTCCCATGGCTCACCGTTCCCACCGTCCTCGCCCCACCCTCTTCCGCACCCACACACCGCCCCTCTCCGCTCCCACCCTGCTCACCGCTCCCACCCCAGCCCTCGTCCCACCCCTATATAATATTCGCTCGACGACAGCGCAGATATTTTTATGTATATACAGTCGTCTGATCCATTAAATCTCAGTCGTCCTCGTTTTCCGGAGCTCGTGCATGCTATATACGTGCGCATCGGGTGTTTCCGGATGAGGACAGGGATTGGTATACGGTTGCCACTGTCCACCTGATCGCCGTTCAGTTGATATATTGTCCATTTGGGGAATCCGCAGGGTTCCTCTAAGGCATCGAAGCTGTTAAGCATTTTTTATTAGGCTCTTTGTACAGTCGTCGTAAAAGTCTCGCAATTGTAGAGGAGTGGCGGAAATACATGCAACTCTATGCTAAAACTATGAAACCGCTTCTGTAACTGTGGCCACATAATAATAGTGGCGCGCGGTGGTGTAATGGGTGTTTTCGTTGCCTTGCAGCTGGAGGGTTGCAGGTTCGAATCCACCTCAAGCCGCCACGCAGGGTCGACCTTTGCAAATCCTTCACACGCAATTGCTCAGCGCTTTGGCGTGAAACTCCGATTCAGTGCCCGCGCTGTTGTCGGGAGCGCTTCTGAGTAGTACCTTGAAGGGGTACTATATAACAATTGCGCATGCAAACAAATGTTCGGTTAGCATCCTTGGCAGCAGCAGCATCAGCAACAGCAGCAGAAAATAATGCCATAAGAAATTCCACCTGTTTGATGCTTGTGATGCTGTAGGCATGACCAACGACGAGACCATTCGTCAGTTCGTTCTCCATTGTCTCTTTTGTGGCCTATAACAATCACAGACAAATTAAAGACAATTTGCACATGATCTACATAAACATTAAATCTTGATTCAATCCACATTTCTGTGTCATGCATGCGTGTCTGTTATGTAATCCTTCCACACATATAGACTTCGTGTGTGTGTGTGTGTGTGTGAGTGTGTGTGTGTGCATGGGCCTATAAATTATGGCCTACATAGCAGTGTCAAATCCCGTCAACAGATTTCTAAAGCGTTCTATTCGTGTATGTATAGGCCTGTGCCACATGTATACGTAGTTTCAGTTTCAGTATAGTTTCAGTTTAGCGACACTGTTTTATCCAGGCTTTGGACTGACGCTGCCAGAGTGCGAGTTACTTCTTGCGCGTTGCATACAGTTAGAAGTCTTCACGAAACAGTCGTCTGTGAGCAAATAATAAACATTATAACCAGCGCTTGACTCTCGTAGGCCTACACACGTAGACCGCAGCAAACGAGGCTCCTGAGATGACAGCTGATGCCAATTAGGGGAACGAGGGGCTAGGTGGATCACTGAGTCATGATGATCTCGTCTCATCCCTAGTTCCCCTACATGCACACGTGATAGTAATAATTATGGTTGAAATTAAAACGATCGTATACATGAAAGTAGACTTACGTTGATTGAGCAACCCATCAGGGTGCTCATTTTGAACTGGTGCTGAAGGAACTGGTAGAATTCTGGTCCCCTGGGTTTTGTTAGGTCCACCCTCTGACCAATGCCGCCTGTGAAGTCAACCAAGGCGTCCTCGGTCCACCCACCCTCCATCGCCTCATAGGAACCAACCAATCTGGAAATCAATCAATCAGTCACTCACTCAATCAATCAATCAATCAATCACTTACCACACTTACTTAATCAATCGATCAATCGATCAGTCGATCAATCGATCAATTAATCAATCAATCAATCAATCCATCAATAAATCAATCAATCAATCGATCAATTAGTCAATCAATCAATCAATCAATCAATCCATCAA
This sequence comes from Lumbricus rubellus, assembly GCA_945859605.1. NCBI lineage: Eukaryota > Metazoa > Annelida > Clitellata > Crassiclitellata > Lumbricidae > Lumbricus > Lumbricus rubellus. The sequence goes on from OX243816.1 coordinate 11,965,764, forward strand.
TAAATCAATCAATCAATCGATCAATTAATCTATCAATTAATCAATCAATCAATCAATCAATCAATCAATCAATCGATCAATAAATCAATCGATCAATCAATCAATCAATCAATCAATGACTCAGTCGGTCATCCAATCTGCTAGATTTTACTTTCATCAAAACGCACTGTTGACCACACGATCGCTCAATCTATTTGACGATCTATCAAACGATCCAATCGTAAACAATGTAAATCAAATAGTTCAATCAGTCAATCAATCAATCAATCAATTCGTCTGTAAACAGCTCTCGAATCACATATTAATTCGCATATCAATCAATCAATACATCGTCATTTAAAAGCATGAGCGATTCGATTCGAAGAACATAAGTCTGTTAATCCCTTTCGCGGCCGACAGGCACATAATCGAATAGAAAATTGACGATTATAATCAGGGTTGCCGGTAAAAAGGTTAAGGAACTTGAAAGAGAGAGAGACACACACACACACACACACACACACACACACACACACACACACACACACACACACACACACACACACACACACACACACACACATTCATGCCTCGTATGTAGATCCGAGGCCCTGATAGTGCCCATGCAGTCCGAGATCGCGTGGATCCCGTAGGGCTAGAAGGTCGATCTATGTATCAAAATGTTCGTAGTGATGAGTAGCCAATCACAATCGGCGATTTGAAAGCATACACTTCTTGCTATTCTAGTTATAACCAATGACATACGTTGCATCATAAGCGAGAGCGTGAATCCGAGGACGCTCTCGGATTCTGTATTAAGAGGCGGGCGAGAAAATAAGGAGCACACTTGGCAACGGTGTGTGAGTGTGTGTTTTTAGTTCTCGAAAGACGCGTAAATTGACATAGCAGCAAATTTACCATTGCAATGTAGCCTAGAGTCTGCGTGTGAATTCTTTGCATGCGGTCTGAGAGCTTGGACTTGTATACACACAGCACCATTCCGAGTACAAAAATGTGTGTGTGATCCAAGCCCTCAACGAAATATTAACTTAAGATAAATTTAATTCTGAAATTAAATGTAGGAAAAATATTATTTAAAAAGCTATGCATTAATATAGTTTGCCTGAATTATACGAATTTTTTAACAGCTAGCCGAAGCACGATAACAATAAATAATATTTCTATTGATCAAACGAACGGCATTTATGTAGCGTCGTTTTTCTGGGTTGCTTTTTGTTAAGTAAAAAAACAAAATGCAAGCTTCGATGGGTTTGCAAATTGGAAGAATCGTGTCCTAAGTTTAATCCACGTTAAATTGTCAAGAACGAAGTGAAATTGGCAATGATATTTCAAAACTTTAGGCCAATCTTCAATAAGACCCGAGTGCCAGACAGTCTTTGGCTTCAAGCTAAACATTTCGCCGTTTGTGCAGATTTATCTAATAATTTGAGTGTTGCTAGATACTTTGTGCCTGTGATTTATATCTGCTAAAATTCCTAATTACGGCGGAAAAAGAATTAGCCTATCTGGTGTCGCGAATTGTTTCCATTTAGCGACTGTATGTGTGTTTTCTGTGTTCGCACACTATTTGCATGCAGTCTGAGAGCTTGTCCTAGGTACACACAGCATCATTCCGAGGGCAAAATCTGTTTCATTTGGCGACTGCAGGTTTATTTCTGTGTGTGAATTCTTTGCATGCGGTCTGAGAGCTTGGACTTGTGTACACACAGCATCATTCCGAGGGCAAAATCTGTTTCATTTGGCGACTGCAGGTTTATTTCTGTGTGTGAATTCTTTGCATGCGGTCTGAGAGCTTGGACTTGTGTACACACAGCATCATTCCGAGTGCAAAAGAGTGTGTGTGAACCAATTACAAATAAATTTTGGAATTACATGTAATAAATCAAAATAATGGTCTTGGAATTTTTAAATATTAGATTAATGGTCTACTAGCCTCTTGTGAAGAAGACTGACTTAGCTAACCCTTTCACAGAACATAGACAGCCGTATATTAAAGTGTTGGACACGGTGTTAAATGCAGATATTATGATAGGCAAACATGGAGATATGTTCCAATTAAATTCATATTAGCAATCAAATTTTTTTGCAGATAGTTCAAATAAAAATCAGTTCAATTGCACTGGGAGCGCTTCTGAATGGCCACTGCGGTGAGCAGAGCTATGGAAATTGCTAATTACATTACATTACAAAACAATACATTCTGAGTGATGTTTGTAATTGTAATCTGACACCACTTAAGCGCCACTTTAAGAAAGAACTCGTCAGGGATTACAAACCAACAAGAAGCTAAATTAGCAATCAATAAATCATTTATTGATCCAGTGACATTGAAATTGACATTGCAGAAAAAATCATAGCACCTAAATGGATGCAAAGGACATCAAAGTGGGACAGGAGAGCCATTTACCTAGGGCAGTCTGAGCTTCTTTGAAGCAATATGCTGGCACTAAAACTAGTCATGCAAAGATATCCAAGCTTCAATCATGGGCGCCCGCAGAAATTTTTGCAGGGGGGGGGCAAAAATTTTCGATGATCGCGGTTAAAATGTTTTAGTAGCCTAGCAATTAAAAGCTCGCAAAAAGCAAAGCTGGAAATTAAGAACACGAGTATTTTTCAATGAGGTTTCTTATATGTAAATTTTTCAGTTTCATTTTGGTGTATCAGCTTTGATATGAATAATTTATTTAGTGTGAAAATTTTTGTTAAAAATCCAAGGTTATCTACAGTCTACAGTATGACATCCCTTTACTCTATTCTATAAAGTCTGTACTGACAGCATGCAAAATGGACAAACTGCAGCCTGGCTTCTTGCAGACTTGATTTATATAATAGCCTACTGGTGAATAAGCAGATCTCCCTGACATAGGGCCCAATTGACTTTGGTGCACTTGAGAAATTTTAAATTTTGGTATTGGTATTGATGGTTAATTTTGTGCAGTTGTGAAAAGTTGCATGACAGTGAGATTCCAATCAAGTGCGCCATAATCGATAGGCTTACTATTTGCATGGGCGTCCGCCGGAGAGTTAAAAGCCAATGGCCATTATTCCAGCTTTTAGCAAGATGTTGATAATGTAAGGCAGAAAATTAAGAGCATGCTTATTTCTACAGAATATTTCTAAACATGAATTTATGACTTTCACTGTGTGTATCGTTCATATTGTTAGTGCTTTAATGCGAAGAAATTTGTTAAAAACTCAAAAATAGTAGTTCGAAAAATAAATGTCAATTTTCCAGGGGGGGGCAAGTGCCCCCCTTGCCCCTATGTGCGGGCGCCCATGGCTTCAATGTAAGTTAAGATACTGTGCAAAAAAATTAGAATCATAATACACAGCCAAACGTAAACTAAACATAAGCTGTGACACAAGCAGAGGCCTAATAGATATCAATTCTAATACGATGCACATGTCACCACGGTAACATAACTGAAACAAGATATAAGCCAACTGTATCTGCCATTGAATAGTGCTATTTTTGAAACATGTTCAGGTTATAAGCAGATCATCACACTTTATTGTGCAAGATATAACCGGGATCAGATAGTTTAACTGGCTTGCAAATGAGTACAAAATCCATTTCGGCATTGCTTAAAATATCAACCGTACTGGCATCACTACTCTTCTCACAGGCAATAATCTACACAGCTGTATAATAGTCCTCAATTTAAGCTCTTAAAATGTATAGTCCATCAATTCAACCAGTTGCATGGACACTCAATTTAACCAGTTGTATAGTCACTCAATTTTTAGACAGTTAACAAATGTATAGCCCATAAACTCAAACAGTTTAAAATGTTCTGGCCCATCAATTCAACCAGTTTGAAAATGTCAACTGCACCGGCACAACCTACTTATAGCACTGTTTAAAAATGCATAATCCATCAATTCAACCTGTTTGAAAATGTCAACGGCATCGGCACAACCTACTTATCGCACTGTTTAAAAATGCATAATCCATCAATTCAACCAGTTTGACAATGTCAACTGCACCGGCACAACCTACTTATGGCACTGTTTAAAAATGCATAATCCATCAATTCAACCTGTTTGAAAATGTCAACGGCATCGGCACAACCTACTTATCACACTGTTTAAAAATGCATAATCCATCAATTCAACCTGTTTAAACATATCGAAGGATTGTATAGTATCATCAGTTACAGTCTTGTGAATTTATAATGATGTACATGATTCGTCCTTCATTATTATAATTGATGATACTATACAACCCTTCGATGTATGTCTCTGAGTAGTTTCTTGAGTAGTGTCTTGAAGAGGCGCTATATAAATTCTAACAATGAATGGTTAATGAATGAATATCTAAACAGTGCAACAAGTAGTTTGTGCCGGTGAAGTTGACATTTTCAAACTGGTTGAATTTATGGATTATGCATTTTTAATTAAACAGTGCGATAAGTAGGTTGTGCCGACATAGTGCTGACGGCTACAATGTTGATGTCAAGAAAATAGGGAATAGGAGCAGAGAATACAAGATATGGTCTAAAGAAGAGAAAGTTGCCAGACAGTTGTCTACTTTCATACAGAAACTGAAGTGCTCTAGACAACTAGATTGCTTAAATGCAAAAGCCAAGAAACCAACGCTTGCCGATCGGACATAGAAAAGTGTAAAATTTTACTAAAACACACAGATCAACAAATATAAGTCTAAGATGTACCTGTGTCAAAACTTGTGTCTACAGTTAGTATAACTTCTATTCAAGTATTGTCATAACAGAGTCCAGACGAGCAACATAAATAGAATATAATAGAATTTAATAATTGATTCCGTAGCCCAACCTTAACTCTTAATAATTAATTTTTCTTAGTGATTAAGAGTTAAGGTTGTGCTACTGTTTCTCTTGTTCATCTGAACTCTGCTACAACAACACTAGAATAGAATTTATTAATAGAATTTGTGCAAACTGTAAACACAAACTTTGACCTAGTCAGCAAACAGCCATGTTGAAAGGTCAATTTTCATCAGGCTCTAACTGCAATTACAATAAGATCCTCCTATGGACAAGCTGCAAACTAATTTTATGAGTTACTCCATGGACCTGTAGAATACATGAAAAGGAGTGAAACTGGAAATATAATCAAAAAGCTAGCAGGAAAAGTACATGCTGCAGTAGGCCATCTCAAGGTAACCCTAAGTCACATTCACAGAACGAGACATTTCACGGCATGAAAGTAGGGAATAGGAGCAGAGAATACAAGATATTGTCTCAAGAATAGAAAGAAGCAGTTATCAGACAGTTATCTACTTTCATAGAGAAAGTGTCCTAGACAACTGGATTGCTTAAATGCAAAAGCCAAGGAACCAGCGCTTGCCAATCGCACATGGAAAAGTGTAAAATTTTACGTAAACACACAGATCAACAAATATACGTCTAAGATGTGCCGTGGGCCTAAGAACTTGTAAACAGTAACATGTTGCAAGTTGTGAGTTCTCAATTATTATCTTATACTACCTTGAAATTATTGACTTGTCAGTCTGGTTGTTGTCTGATCCTGATGCACACGACTATTGTGGCCCATTAACAAGGCCGAGAGGTCTAATTCATGTCCGTGAAGATTCAGAAGCTGTGTAATTGTTGCAACGTGCTTGCGAAGACCTCAGTAGTTCAGGTTTCTGGGTATCACAGTCTTTGGCTAACCTTTCAAGATGACTCTGGCTCTTAATGTGGTTGCCGAGTCTCCAGAACGAGCAAACGCATAGTTATTGTTCATCAAAATTGCTGTTGCAGTGGCCCATGGTAATGTCAGTCCACCATCAGCCAGCACTGTATAAAAAGAACAAGACAGTAGTGTATATTAGTTCTTTTGTCGTTATCCTGATGATAAATTCCATTAGATGATAAATTCCATTATCACAGTCAACAGAACCATAACAAACAATGAATATCCGAGCTCACTCTCAGCAACTGCTGCTAATTATGCATAACTTGTTGCATGTTATTTCTTAATTAACAAATTTATTATAGCCTGCATCTTTGTACTTCACAAAACAAAAGCTAGCAATCATTAATATGCCCTCCCTCCATCCTCCTTTGATCCCTTTTATGTCGGCCTTCCTTCCTATCTCAAATAATAATATCATTTATCACAGTGGACATTAATTGGTAGGCTAAATACCTGTAATTATGTTATTCTTTGTTAAATAACTAATAATAAAAACAATGATAATGATAATAATAATTAAAATAATAATATAATAATAATAATAGTAATAATAATCCTGTATATCTCGGGTCAACAATTCATAAAAAATAATAATAAGAATAATATGAATATGAATAATAATTCATTCATTCATTCGAACTGTTGCATAGAAGAGCCTTGGGTGATGCTTGAACCTGCACTCTCCACGTTACAAGCCAGCAGTTCTAGCCACTGACTACACCAATTATGCAATAAAAATTAGCAGCAATAAGAGTAATAATTCATGTAGGGCCTAATCTTGTTCTGTCAAGCTGAAAATAATATTAGGAGAGGACACCAAAATGATTTAAAATGCCCCATCACCAGATCTCAGAGCTGTTTCCATGAAATCAGTTTTATTTAAACAAAACTAGATATAAATACAATTGAAAAAGAAACATACCCTGACGACCACCAGTAGATATCTCCTGAAAATCACGGGACATCACGAGATTGGCTTAGGTGTTCTGCCTCTGTAACCAAAGTAACCGAAGAATATTGGCATTCACAAGACAAACAGAGCAGTGCAAGAAAGATGCTATAGTAAGATGTCATAATAACTTAATGGTTTACCTATTACAATATGTTAATTACATTTTCTACATTTAGTTCAGCTGGAAATTGATAATTTCAGTCAATCTCTACAATTAGGTCTGCACTAAGATATCTGAGAGTCTTCTGACATTGTCTCGCTTTTAAATATGTGACAAATTATAAATTAAAATATCAGATAGTATTTTATCAACACATTACGATTATTATTATTATTATTATTATCATAATCAATATTGATATCAAAGCACACCGACCGAGAATGTCAAATGGAAATGCGCTTGAGTATCATAAGGTACTCGGAAGAAAGATAATAAAGGAAGAAAGATAATAAATTATTATACCAGCGACGATCACTCACTGCAGAAGGCATAGCTCACCAACACGAATAACAATAAAAACACCAACAACAACACTACACAGTGTAGATGGACATGAACCGTGGTGAGCAGGGGGTACGCGCTTTCGATTGCGTATTATAGACCAACCTTCGATTATGCCTACTATTAGTGTTTCCTACTATTAACGCTATGATACAAATGCTTGAATAACAGTTACTTGCCTTACGCTTCAACCCCGATCTAAGTATCGCACAACTTGAAAAGATTTTAAAAATATAAACAAAATAATAGTCTATCTCTTCCCTTTCGCCATGCTTAACACAGTCGCTAGTGTATTCGTTTTTCTTAGGCGCAGATCTACGAAACCTAGCCCAAAACTAGCCCATTTGAACAAACACACTCCAAAATCATGCAAAAGTACATACGTGTGTGAATCTGGTGGAAACGTGTTTCTTAGCTCTCGGATTGCGAAAAGTTAAGCTCCGCCCACGACAAACCGAGAGCTTGACAAAATCGCGATTTTAAAATATTTCACCGATTCGAATTTCGAAAATATTCATAAATATAGAAGATATTATTGTTAGCTATCTTCCAGTATGTTTATTTTGTTAAAATTGTATGTTATAATTTTGCAAATAATTCATAATGGGCTCGCAATCTGAGAGCGTCCTCGTACGCTCTCACTTTGCGGCTAGTGCCTCGGACCGTTGCTGTGGGTACATAGACGCGCCTTCGGAAGGTATGTAATGCGTACTCACACACACACACACACACACACACACACACACACACACACACAGGGAGAGAGAGACGATCTGTTTCGTAAAGACTTCTAACTGCGTGTATGTAGAGGGGGAAACAGACAGACAGACAGACAGACAGACAGACAGACAGACAGACAGACAGACAGACAGACAGACAGACAGACAGACAGACAGACAGACAGACAGACAGACAGACAGACAGACAGACAGACAGACAGACAGACAGACAGACAGACAGACAGACAGACAGACAGACAGACAGACAGACAGACAGACAGACAGACAGACAGACAGACAGACAGACAGACAGACAGACAGACAGACAGACAGACAGACAGACAGACAGACAGACAGACAGACAGACAGACAGGCGAGACAGAGAAAGAGCATAAGATACAAGGACATTGATGTCAAACTGTATAATACTTTGGCGTCTGCTGCGGTATCAAAAACACAGCCGACAAGACCGACAAACTTTGGCATCAGGAACAAAGATGGGATTCGCACCTGAGCAGTATACAGTTAAATATAGGTCTAGTATTTAAAAGGCCATTGTGATCCGATTTGGACTAATTTACCATGGAGGGTAGGAAGGGGGAAGGAAGGGGTTGTGCAGTTCTAAAAATTGTTCTTAAAAAGCCATGGAAAGAAGAAGTCGGACAGACTCAGACTGTGGGCGCACAGAGAGTAAGTCCAACTGTATTACGAAGCTTATAATAGGTGATAACCCGAAAGACACGTGTGTCAACCAATGCGTCCTTAACTGAATCCCCAAAATAGTCCTATCAGAGGTTATTTTAACGTGCAGCTGGACACAAAGTGTGTAGTTGGAAAAGAAATTTGTGCAGTTGAAAATAAGATTTTGTGCAGTAACTCATAGTGTTATAGTGAACGAAGGACTAAAAAAAGGGTCATTGGTTTCTTGGGGGCCGGGAAAATTTCAAAATGGTAATATTTTCACGGGATTTCGACGATCAAACATTTGGTCCGGACGACTAAAAAGGTTGTTTTGTGTTCTAAAAATTTCTTAGAATAACCCCTGAGTCCTTATGATTATTATATATACATATTATATCCATATAGGCCTACATAATTATGCACATAGGCATATATATATATATATCCATGTACTTATATGCATATAGGCGGCCTATGTATATTAGCTTACTTAGCGGAAGCCTTTTCCAGCAGAGCTGCCCAGAATTCGTCTGTATTTTCTCTGTTGCTGCAGAAAACAAGTTTTCCACGTCGCGTCGGGAGTCGATCGTCGACCAAGACTTCAATCCAGGTTCCATAGCACCAGAAATTGAAACGAAACACACCTATAATAGTACGACATACATACAACAATTAGTTAATTTATACATGGAGTCGTTGCATAATAATATCATTTAATTATCAGTCACACAATAGAGAAGAAATCAAGAAATCATTACCATACAATAATTAATAGGCCTATTAAGCGATGACGATTCAATTTACCTGTTTATCAATATTAAGATAAGTAAAATATGAAAATATTTAAAAAGTAAATTGTGCAAAATAATAATAATAATAATAATAATAATAATATAAATAATAATAATAATAAAAATAATAATAATAATCATAATAATAATAATAATCATAATAATAATAATAATAATAATAATAATAATAATCGGCACGCGCATATCGTCCATTACCGGTGATAGACGAGAAGCTACTTTTCTTTTCCAGCGTCTATCTGTCACCATTCAGCGCTACAACTTGGTCGCCTTTAAAGGCACTTTCTGTTCAAACCCTGAAGACGAGGCCTGACAATTCCGGACTAGTTTTTAAACAATAGTTAGTAATGAAGTCCCCGAGGGATCCTAAATACCTTGGGGCGCAAAAAAAAAAATAATAATAATAATAATAATAATAATAATAATAATAATAATAATAATAATAATAATTTCATCGAGAGTGTTGAAGTCCCCGAGGGATTATGTTTACCTCGGGGCACAAAAAATAAATAAATAAATATAAAAAAATAAAATAATAATAGTCTAATAAGATCAACTGCATTTTGTGGTTGATCACTTACCAGCGTAGTCTCTGCTGAAGTCTTGGTCTGGCACGACATGCTTGAACAGCTCTGGTCTCGTTGCTAGAGTTGCTGCTGCAGCTATATACCAGCAATCACCTGCACAGGTAAAAATTAATGCAATTATTGTTACGACACTATAGCAAGACAAGGAACATCTGATCATTAAGACAAATGTAAATAATAGCGTTTCGAAGCAAGGTGAACGCGCAGGCCAGTACCAGTTTTTATGTAGCTCAAATTCATTCAATTTCTCTGTGGTTCGTTCGGTAGCACAATATTTCATACTTTGAAGCGCATCAATAATTGAGGGGTGCCAATTAGTCTATTTTCAAACAGCAGTTGTTGAAACCAATTAATATCACAATATCGCAAATATTAAGAAATAAATTACATTAAGACCGCGCTTGGTATCAGTAATACTACTACTTGTAATTTATAGGCCTACATCTATTTTAGTACTCAAAGTCGTCGCTACTATATATGACACTGGCTCCAAAGTATTTGTGCGCTCAAGCGCAAGTCCCCAAAGTGTCTGTGCACCACAATGGCAGCGCTCAAAAGTCACGCATCGATGAAATATCTTTGGACAAGAGGGTTACGTATAATCACATACTTGACTTGCGTTTTCGTTTCAGATTTACATACCATGCACGAGTGAAAAGTTTAACAAATAAGTAAAAACGAATAGACCCTCGTTTGTATACCTTAAGTACTTGAAGTTAAACATTGTCAAATTTTAAAAATGTCACGTAGGGATATGGCTTGTATTTGAACTGTAAAAACCGTTTAAAATTTCAATGGGTAATGCAACAGATTTTGCTACACATCAGATCAGGTCTTTGGACATTATTCTCCTGAATCTTAAGATGCCAGTTTCATGTATAGGCTTACTCAATTTAGCACTGTATATTTGTCTAAATATTTATTAGACAAACTATATTCGACTATATATAATACATGGTAAAGTGGACCATTAAACGGCGACATGTTCGACTTGCTTCGACAGAAATAGTAAATTTAAAACGGGCAAAACAAACGGCATGTGCCGTATTTTTCTGTGGATAGCCTATAGGCCATTTCTGTGCCTTTAATGTAGCTTTCGGTGCACATCTTTACAGCTCGCCATGTGAAGAGAGAGAAAGAGAGAGAGAGAGACAGAGAGAGAGAGAGAGACAGACAGACAGACAGACAGACAAACAGACAGAAGAGAGAGTGCCATGGAGAAAGAAATAGTTAGAGAGAGACAGACAGACAAATCAGACATACATACAGACAGACATACAGACAGACAGACAGACAGACAGACAGACAGAAGGCAGAAATACAGAGACAGAGAAACAGCATGTCTAAAACTGCAGCGTAGGTGTCGGAACAATGATTAATTCTCGGCAATAACGCTGTTATGAAAGTGAGTAAGACGCAATTAATTTACTTAATTCGCATCTCATCCATTTATCAATTTATTATTATCTACGAACGTCACTCCTTTCTAACCGCATCACGTTCAACGCATTAATCAGTTTGCAATGTCTTTGCATTTAGGTCCAACAGAGAGCGACGTATACGCACAAAAAACACCTGTCATCGTAGGCTAGTTCGGTTGCAGTTTGCTATGCAAACGCAGAAAGGCAAAGGATTGGCTGGATATAATTATGTATAATCTCCAAATGGCGAAATTTTACATGTACTTGTTATTGCAGTGGCAGACAGTCTAGAATGGCCTTTTCATTTCAAATAATCTTATCAGTGATCTAGGCCCTTCTAGGGCTTATCAGGCAATGTCTATGCACACAGTGAGTCAAATTTTATCAGCAGTGAAGTGCAAACAAAAGAGAAAGAGACGAAATCGTCGTCACGTCATCGTCATCGTCGTCGTCGGTATTTATATTGGGCCCTGTATACTTACCAAGGTATATATAGGTCTACATGTAGGCCTACCTGCAGGGGCCTACATACTTACCAAGTTCTCCTTGGTCAAGATCAAATCTAGAGGCATCTTCAACCGTAAACCTCGGCTTGGCGCATAGTTCCTACAAAATTAAGTTAAATTTATTGATCAATCAATCAATTTATTTTGTCATTATTGGAGAATGCAGAAAGTGTTCAGGTTTTTATGACATCAAACAATTAACTTTATATCTATTATTACACTTGAGACTTATTTTTGACTTGTTGTCGCAGTGGTAGACAGTCTATAATGGCCTTTTCATTTGTCGTTATGACCCAAATTTTTATCGAATGCGGTCAAGACTTGGCTCTAAGACATCAATTGCCCCGTAAAAATGCCAACTTTAACATTAGACGGTGCTATGGTTCACAAATAGATGAAATTAGGAGTTTCTGGTGAAATTAAGTCTTACTGTCTTATAGTAGGCTATTTCTAAAGAAAACCTGGAAGTAGCTTGCTACCGATTATGCCACATGAATGTATTATCAATCAATCAATTAATCAATCAGTCAGTCAGTTAATCAATCAATCAATCATATAAGTTTTCATGACAGTAGGCTACGTATTTATCAAATGAGTGTCGGTGTTTCGATATAATTATTCTGCCTATTGATGGTTAGAATTTGTTTTTTGGATCCGTGTCGTCGTCCCTAATCACGGGAGCGAGAGCTTAGGGTTACGCGATCGGTTGCTGTCGGAACCCTCGTTAGCCCCCTCCCATTCCAACGCTTCAAAAACTTTTGTTTCGATGCCCCCCCTACAAAGAATCCTGCGAACATCCATTGGTAGAAATGCGCGCAAAGAGGTCAAGTAGATTAGGCGCATAAATTATGGACAGCAGATCGAAGAGATCGACGACGGTGACCAGAGGCTGACGAAGCAGGACAGCAGGGCTGCTGTTAAATATGCGGCCGCAGCACTGAGAAGGCAACGAAAGAAGCCACAGAGACCCTATACTATCGATGATACTATGTGTTGTATATTCAGTTTTAATACTTCAACATTTATTGAATCAACGATCAATGAATCAAAACATAAATCAACTGAACTCCGGATCCCCGGATGTTGCACGAGAACTGTGCGTTAAACTAAAGTAAGTATGTAAGTAAGTATGTCAACCTATTAAATACATGATATCCAACACCCTTCCGCTTAAAATATCAGCAATTGTGAAGCAAAACAGATAATATGTTTATATTTCCTCAATTAAACGTTCTGGACGTCTATGATCTCTTCCAGAACGACGAAAAACAAGGTTTGGTACGGTTCCTATGTCATCTGTCAAACGAGATTGGTACTTGGCATCCTGGTATTCCTTCTCAGGCGCAAGAACAACTCTCGGTTCAATCACGCTTGGGAAATCCTCCGTCCTGTATTCTAGTCCAGGTGAATGCATCTGACGAGATATGTTGGTTTCAACTGTACCAGGATTAATTAGTGTTTCTGGAATTGATTTGGTACCGACGGTAGACTGGAACTGATGCGGTGTCCAATTGAATTGATGGGACACTGACGGTATGTTGTTATGAAAACCAATTGTCGGTTCTGGTTCTGATTGATCTTCTTCCATTCGTGTGATCAGTTGGTCAATGTGTCGACGCCAAACTTTGGAACCAACCTGAACGCGATATGATAGTGGTCCGGTTTTCTGCAATATTGTTCCGTCAAGCCACTTTCCTTGATTCCGATAATCTCGCGCCCACACATGATCGCCCGAACGAAAAGTTCGATCCTTGGACACTGGGTTTGCTTGACCTTCTTGTGATTTGCGTACCCGGTCCTCTGGTCTGAGGCGCATGGAATCTAAAGGCATTTGTACTCGTCGGTTGAAAAGCAATTGTGCCGGTGAAACACCAGTTGTCGCGTGTGCCGTATTGCGATAGGACAACAAGAATCGATGTACGCGATACATCAAAACTTCAAATGTCACTTCCTTTGTCCCCAGGACTTCCTTTAGAGTTCTCACAAAACGTTCTGCTTCACCGTTTGAGCGTGGATGATAAGGGGAAGTCTGTATGTGTTGTATGCCGAATCTTTTACAGAATTGCTGAAATTCACCACTGGTAAACTGTGTACCATTGTCCGAAACTATCTGTGAAGGCACTCCGAATCGGGCTATCAGGGATAGTAAAATGTGGACAGTCACCGCAGATGTCGCTGATTTTACTGGTATTGCTTCAGCCCACTTAGTCCGTGCATCCACGCAGACTAACCACATATGACCATGTGTTGGTCCGGCATAGTCAATATGTAACCGGTACCACGGCTTCTCAGGAAATTCCCATGGATGAACAGATGCTTGTGGTGCTTCTGCCTGAACTGATTGACAGTGTTGACAGGTGCGGACAACTCTCTCGATTTCAATGTCCATATTTGGCCACCAGACGAACGAACGTGCTAGGCTCTTCATTCGTGTCATGCCTGGATGACCCTGATGGAGTTCTGTGAGGGTGTCACTTTGAATTGATCGTGGAATTATCATTCGGGATCCCCAACAAATACAGCCATCCTCGATAGATAGTTCTGTACGCCGAATGTAGAACGCGTCCAGTGATGCAGGTCTATCTGCTGGCCAACTTCCTTCTAGGTAACGGCGTACGGTGGCTAAAGTTGCGTCCCTCTTAGTTTCCTCTGCCAGTCGCTTGTGAGAAAATTCAGGTGCACAGAGTTCATCAATATCAAAAATATCAACATCATCGTCTTCCGCCACCAATGGAAGTCTGGATAAACCATCAGCATTGCCGTGTTCTGAGGTGTTCTTATAGCGAATGTCATAAGAATATGCCATCAATGTCAATGCCCAGCGTTGAATTCGAGCTGAAGCGCGGTCTGGAATAGGTTTATCTGGACCAAATAGTGCTACTAATGGTTTGTGATCGGTCACCAACGTAAATCTTCGGCCATACAAATATTGCTTGAACTTAGAAACTCCGAATATAATTCCGTAAGCTTCTTTCTCGATTTGGGCGTAATTACATTGTGACGAATTTAATGTCTTCGAAGCGTAAGCAATTGGTCGTTCACTGCCATCAGGAAACGTATGAAACAGTGACACCCCGACACCATAGCTGGATGCGTCAGCTGCGAGTCCAATCGGCAAACTAGGATCATAGTGGCATAGAATAGGAGGACTGGACAAGATTCGCTTCAAAGTTTCAAAGGCTGTTCGTTGTTCATCACTCCACTGCCAACTGATATCCTTGCGTAGCAACTGATAGAGTGGTGAGCATAGTGTAGACAGGTCGTCCACAAACTTGCCGTAATAGTTAACCAATCCGAGAAATGCTCGTAATTGTCCAACATTACTCGGTTCCGGTGCGTTTATAATCGCTTTGATTGTGGATGGTGCGGTGTGCAAGCCGTCTTCGTCAACCATGTGACCCAAATACTGTACTGATTTGGAAAGGAGCACACACTTGGTTAAACTCAATCGAACTCCAGCATCGAGAAATCGTTTAAACACCTGTCGTAATGTTTTCAAATGGGTATCCAGCGATTCCGATGCAATCAACACGTCATCCAACGAACACACGACTCCCGAAATTCCAGACAAAAGCTTGTCCATTATCCGCTGAAACTTTGCCGGTGCTGGACCAATGCCGAAGGGCATTCGTAAAAATCGATACAGCCCTTTTGGTGTATTGATGACGAGCAGTTTCTGTGCATGGGTGTCGATTCGTATTTGATGATATGCCTCCGATAAGTCCAACTTTGTGAAATATTTGCACCGACCGAGTTTGGCGAACAGATCCTCCGTTCGTGGTAATGGATAATGTTCCGTGCGTAGTGCCCTGTTAACTGATACTTTGAAGTCACCACATATCCGGATCGCATCAGTGCTACGTTTCGAAACGACCACTATTGGTGATGCATATTCTGAGATGTCGTCCTGGATTTTTTCTATTACCCCAGCTTGTTGCATTCGATTAAGTTCCATTTCGACTTTATTTTCCAGTGCAAAAGGTATCCGTCTTGCAGGCCAAAATTTTCGAACATTGATATTCGGATCGATTTGTAAACTTACTTCTGTGTTTCTAATGCAACCAAGGGATCCGTCGAACAGAGATGAGAACTCCTGCACAATCTCTTTCACCATCTTGTCGTCGTTGACTTCGTTGATGTCAATCGGATTCCGGATCTCTCCCTCTCTGCGACATCGTCCAATATCGAGGTGCATACGATCCAACCACGTCCTTCCCAACAACGACATGCGGTTGCTATCAACTACATATGATGGCATTGAATGATAATGTTTTCCATCATAAGTGACTGTGGCTTCAAAATAACCCAAAACTCTTAATTTATGACCACTGTATGATCTAAATTGTAGTTTTGTAGGTGTCAGGACAGGACATCCTATCGTTTGCCAGTCTCTTCGTGTAAGTAATGTGACACCCGTTCCTGTGTCGACCTCAAGTGTTACGTCCCTTCCGTCAAAAGAAAGATCAGCGAGAATCTTCGCGGCGGGATTGTTTTCAATTGTGCATACATAATTAAATTCTTCATTGGAAGAGAATGACAATGATTCATCACCCATCTCAACTGGTTGTACTTTCACTCCAGATCTGTCTGTATTATTTCGCATTTGTTTTCGGTCATGTCCTTTTCCCTTGGGTTTAGCACAAACAGGAGTTATATGACCTGTTTTGGAACAATTGTAACAAGTAGCATTACGAAATTTACAATATTCAGGATGGTGGTGGTTTACCTTGCCACAGTGATTACACCGTCCTTGGAATGATTTGGCTTCTTGTTTGGATTTCCTGTCGTCTGATGTCACCGCACTAATTTCTGTAGAACCAGATGGCGTTGCCGCAGAAGTCTGCAGCATAACGGACGTTTTCTCGGCTGCCTCAAATGACGCTGCGAATCTTACCACATTCTCGATTGTCAATTCTTGCTGTTGAAGGAGGTATTTTTGAATCTCTGCATTCGACATTCCGCAAACAAACTGATCGCGTAGTCGTCCATTAACAGGTGATACAGAGTCATTTTCGAAATTGCATGTCAATGATAGCTTCCTCAAGGCAGCCATGTAGTCCGCCGCTGTTTCTCCTCGTTGTTGACGGCGTGTGTAGAAACAAAATCGTTCTGCAATTTCCAAGGGTCGTGGGTTAACTATGGTATCGATTCTTCCCACTATTTGATCAAATGTAGCATTCTCCACGTCCACGGGGTGAATGTCGCAATATTTATTGAATAGGCTAATACCCATTGTGCGGCACAAAATGGCCTTACGCTTCAACGCGTTGTTTTCTGACTCATCAATACCTTCTTCGATGAAATAAAAGTTCAACCGTTGGACGAAACGTTTCCATGTTTCCAAATTTGGATCAAAGTCCTTAATTTTGGCCGACATTTCGAATTATTATCCTCGTCGCCAATATGTTGTATATTCAGTTTTAATACTTCAACATTTATTGAATCAACGATCAATGAATCAAAACATAAATCAACTGAACTCCGGATCCCCGGATGTTGCACGAGAACTGTGCGTTAAACTAAAGTAAGTATGTAAGTAAGTATGTCAACCTATTAAATACATGATATCCAACACTATGGGACATATGGGAGCCAGTGCGGGCGTCCCGCGTATAATGAACAGTCTGTACTCTTTTAGATACATATTATAACATGCTATAGACTCTAAGAAACGCAAAAAGGAATACGACGATTACAATGACAATATATTTATTATTAATTATTGTTATGAATTTTGAGAGACAATCATGTCTCCATAAAAGTGATAACAACAGCAAAAAGAGAACAGTGATGATGACGATGACGATTATGATTATGATTATGATGATGATGATTATGACGATGATGATGACGACGACGATGATGATGATGACGACGATGATGATGACGATGATGATGTCGATGATGACTTTTCGTTGTTGGTCAGCACTTACCGTTGGACGTCTCCACTGAATCGATGGATCAACTTTGCTGAAGTAGACGGACCTCTGGACGGCAGGGAATTCTGGATCCTCGAATAGTTGTCCAGTGCTTAGACACTTCGCTTTCACCTCTTCATAGCGACTCTTCGTCGTCATCTCTTCCAGTTCTATGGTACGCTTTTCAATTGGTACTCCTCTCCGGTCTAAACGTACTCAGTGTGTTTAGCTTTCTATTCCAAGTACCCTGCTGTAGTGTACGATCTTCGGTCTAAACGTACTCAGATCGTGTAGCTTTCTATTCCAAGTACCCTGCTGTAGTGTACGATCCTCGGTCTAAACGTACTCAGATTGTGTAGCTTTCTCTTCCAAGTACCCTGCTGTAGTGTACGATCTCAGTACCGGTACCCAGTTACGATTTGAAAGTATTCGAGAAGTAATTTAACTTTTCCCGATTGCAGTAGGCCTACTACAGTCTAAAATGTTCTGAAGAAGTAATACAGTTTTTCGCAGAATATAAATATTCAGAATGAGTAGCCTATCCTTCTCTCTTTGAGGGCCTTTTGAGTCCGTCTCTTATATATAATAGGCCTACTACGACTATAATAGGTAAACAAAAAAACTGACCCGCCTCTGGTGGGCAAATATCGAAGGGTATCGTCGCTGGCTCTGGCTGAAAAGCGTAAGAACACACGACGTCCGATTAGGCCTACAAGCATGTGCTTGCCTGTTAAACTCCGAGGTCTCTTTCTCTCTATCTCGGGGCTGGGCTGCAGGGCTGGGCCTACGTATACGCTGGCGGCGACATCGCAATGGTGACCTATAAGTAGCCTAAGTATCACTCATAATCAGACAACGGCGGACGGAAACCACTTCAGGTGTAAAATGCTGTCGTAATTCAGGTCACAGAATGCGTCGGGTTCACAGATCACGACACACAGACTTAACCACATGAATAATACACGAATATAATAGATATACACACGCAGACGTGGATTCCAAAATCACTATCGAAACTCATATATATATATACATAATATACGCACATATATATATGTATATATATGTATATTGTATATTGTTGTGGTTGTAGATGTCATAGGCCTACAGTGCACGAGCTTCTTAACCTATATTCAGATCTCTGCTGGCTGTTGTGTCATGGTTTTGGGAATTCCATGAATAGACCTACTGTAATCCCAAGCCGTGTTTTCAGTCTAAAAATAGGAAAACGAAATGACAATATTTTATTGGAACAGGAAACACCATACAATGACGCCATTATATTATACCTGTATGCCATGAGTAAGAGAAATGCCTATCGACTTAGTTTTGACTGAGTAGTTTGGTCTCGATGAATTTTCTGGCGCTATAAGAATCGATCTTACGATTACGATTACGATGCGATTTGGTCCATGCAGTTCGAGTTCGAAATTCAAACTATTTAGCATCACAATCAGTGATATGACTAGTAGGCTAATAAGACCATTACTCATTTATTTATTTCTCCATATCTATAGCGCTCTTTCAAGCTCATTACTCAGAGGCGCTCCTGACTACAGCGCGGACACTGAATCGGAGTTTCACGCCAAAACGCCAGAGCAATTGCGAGTGAAGAGCTTGCTCAGGGTCCATACGCGGCGGCTTGAGGTCGATTCGAACCTGCAACCCCCCCCCCAGCAATAGGCAAAAAAAATACCCACTACGGCCACTACACCACCGCGCCCCACAATGCTCACAGCATGATTAAGCTTAGAGCATTTTTTACATTAATTATGTTTGTAAAGGCAAACAGAGAATCTGTCAGAAACAGAATGAAGTCTCGACTCATTCTCACATAATTATCCTCTATCTATGGTGGGCCTAAGTTTATCGCGAAATCGATAAACTCCGCATGAAAACAACATGGACCCAATATATATCGCTGGATGATTTTAGAAGCTATTGATCTAGATCTAAAGATAATCATGCAAGTGTTGACTGCTTCCAATGACGTAATCTCTTATTTGCATCGCTCTTCTATTAATAGCTATTGGATATTCCGAATGACGCGTGACCCCCACCGCAATCCCCAGTCATAAACAACCTCACCTTTGATTAATTAAAAAGTCTACATCGGCGCCTATATAGCCTAGCCTACGTTCACAGCCGGGTTAACCACTTTGCAAGTCGCAAGTCGCGAGGTAGGCTATTATCGTATACCGTACGTCGCAATTGAATAAGACCTCGTTAAAAGAAGTAGGCTAAGCATCTGCAATTGGTATTAATTCACTCAAGAATTCATCTAGCACCTCTTTAAGGGGACTACTCGGAAGCGCTCCTCACTCTAGCACTGCAAAACAGTAGTTTTGAGTTGAATCCGAAAAATGCTTCAGTAGGAAGCTAGGAAGCTAGCTAGCTTCACTAGCTAGAAGCTAGAAGCTAGCTAGCTTCACTAGGAAGCAAGCGTAGCTGCTGTGGGAGCATATATTCCAGAATGACTGAGCCCACCACCGAATTGTTCGATTCTGCACAGTTGTAGTTGGTGTTAGTTTAATATACGCTGATTAAATGACCGAATTTATTATACCAGCTATTTATTGATGAAATTATGTAGGTCTACATTTACCAGTGGAGAATGATTGCCAAGTGGATAGAGTGCTGATGCATGTACATTGTACCCCTTGGTCACAGGTTCGAGTCTTCTACGGCGTGACTATGCAAGAACATTTTCTTAACTTACAATCGCTGAAGGTCGTCGATATACATACCTACACGCCGACACACACACAGACGCACACACACACACAGACGCGCGCACACAGATACACACGCACACGGACGCACACATACACACACATATGTATTGCTCTAGGACGGTCATGCATGTGTGGCCTTCTAAACAATTATACTTATTTGGAGTATGCATGATAAATATGGTTTGACTGCGTGCACATGTCTATGTGTATGTCTGTGTATGTTCGTGTGCGTTTGTGTGTATCCGTTTGTGTTTGTGTCTGTGTATGTGCGTAAGAGTGACCGAACGTGTGTCTGCATGTGTGTCTGTGTGTATGTATCTGTGTGTAATAAAGATGTGTTTGCATGTGTCAATGGAAGGAACTCGACTGAAGCGAATGTCATGCCAAGGTCAAAAGATCTTTTGACTGCACAGAGATGCAAGCAGAACCATAACATACATGTAGGCCTATGGTCGAGGCAATCGGGATAAAATATCTCATTCAACCTTGGAAAAATTCATGCTGAGGCTTTCTAAAATAATATGGTTTACTGTTCATGAAGAAGATATCGAAAATCACACAAAATCGAACGGCGGTATCACCCATTAAAATAGATTTCAAAATATAACGGTTTTTCTTCTTATAATTATTTCCGCGCTAACAACTTGATTTTTTAATATTCAATTGCAGACTGTAAAATACCTCAATTTCCTATAATAAGTGTATGTTTTCTCATTTTCGAGTTCATAATGTACATAATTTTCTATACATATGTTGAATCTATATTCCCATAATATTATAGAAAAATATATAGATGGGAAAATGGCGTTTCTTGTTGGTTTATTTGGTCTTTTCTGTCTATATCGCAATCTCCGTCTTTGTCTTTGTCTCTGTCTCTCTGTCTCTCTGTCTCCCTCCATGCTTCTTCCTAATCTCCATCCTATTTATGAACCTTTCCGCGTACCTTCTCTTTCAACCAACTTTTCTTCACTCTTTCTCCCTCCCTCCGTTCCTTTACAACCTTTTCCATTGGGCCACCTTAAACACCGTCGATCCTCCATTCCAATTATTCGTGGGACTAGCGATGTTAGTGTTAGCCCATCCTGCGTTGTTCATCCTACAAATCGCTTGCACCGTTGATAGGATCGTCGAAAGACCCGTAAACCACAGCAGTAGAATTGACATCGAATGCCACCACAGTCGACCGAACACAAAGAATGCGTTCAGTGTTTGAGTTGAGTATAGCACCGGTTCCCACGATATGCCCTTGAACACACACACACACACGCGCACACACACACACATACACACACATACACACACACTCACACGCATACACACACACGCGCACACACAAACACACTCACACACACACACACTCACACTCACACTCACACACACACATACACACACTCACACACATACACACACACCGACGCACATACACACACACATACACACACATACACACACACTCACACGCATACACACACACGCGCACACACAAACACACTCACACACACACACACACACTCACACTCACACTCACACACACACATACACACACTCACACACATACACACACACCGACGCACATACACACACACATACACACACACTCACACACATACACACACACCGACGCACATACACACACACCGACGCACATACACACGCACACACAAACACACTCACACGCACACCCTCACACACACACACACGTGCACCTACATGCGCATCTACACACAACCTACACTACACCTACGCTACATTGTCCTACACACTCACACCACACACCAATCCTATACATACCATAATGAGAACACACGACTAAGCGATTGTTATGCACATTGTGTGCCATGGTTAGACGACAATCATGTAGGCCTACATGGATTGATTTTAGACGCTCCTAAAGGTCTATTTAACAATAAAGATTAAAACAGCAACTTGTTTCGTCGTAGTCATCATCATCATTGTCATCGTCATCATCATCATCGTCGTCGTCGTCGTCATAAATTTGAGGAAATAATCTGTTTGAAGAAGTGTATTTGTCGATAAAGTATACCGTATACGGCAGGCTAAATCTCCTCAATATTATGAGGAGTCGCCGTATAAAACTAGACGTTCAAGTCCAATAAAGCTGGAATTGGCCGCCAATAATTAACGGGTCAGCCGTCAAGATAACGGACGGAACGCACGTCTCTATTGTTGGGTCATCCACTTGGAATGCAATGTATAAATCTTGGAGAATTTCTCAGCGCCCACAAAAGCCACGTCAGAGAGAGACCAGTTTATCCACTATTGCTTGCAGTGCCATGACTGCTGTTTACCAACTCCTCAAGTCCTATCTGCAGCGCTGGGAGCGCCTCGGATAATTAATAGGCTTATTTGTATAGATGCTATACAAATTTCCGGAATGAATGAATGAAAATGTAGGCAAAGGTCATTGTCAAAAATTATTTTAATAGGAGAGGAAATTTAAAGGCAGATTTAAGTTGGCAATACGGTTTCAGTTGGCATCAAGAATCAGAAAGTTCAAGTGACGTTTTAGCGACTGCATTCATGCTCGCTAGATTAAGTCACCGTATAGCCTACTATAATTGTCATTAACATTGTCACGTACACAGTGAATTTTATAAATTATAATTGACTGTCTGTAAGACGTGATATTTCTATAATAGTGAATTTGCATTACGTCAGTTCATTATTAGGAAGGCGTGTGTTTCTTTCAGCAGCAGTAGGTCATGATCCTCTAAAATTCTAAATCACATGAAAGTATTAAATAGGTCCTAGTTTCACTCGCAGTAAGAAAATTTGATTTCATGCATCATACATGTATGCCATACATACATGGCCTTCGACAGGTCTGAAAACAGGAGCTATATGAATTTATAGGTTTTTTTGTCGTGAGTAAACTGGTCATAATTATACGCAGCAGGACACTTTATATTGCGCCTTTGTAGCCACACAAAAGCGTATAAAATATTGGTTTGCAGATGTTCATAAAAAATTCATTCATGCGTGTACGGCTGGATTTATTTTTCGCCTTGTAAGAACTTGAACAACGCCGCCAATATATTTCTCATCATGTGGTGACCATGGCAAGATTGCAAGTTGTAATTCGATCCACATAAAAGACTTTAATTCGTAGTCATGCGTCACCAGTTTTTATCGATGCAATTGCTCCAGTCATGCATGACGTTCATTGGAGAGCAGTTTTTACGCCTCAGCAATTAAGTCGTAAGTCTCGTATAACTTGGTGCAGTCACAGAATCGTTAAGATGCTTTAGCGTTCGCCACCAATACGAACAGCAGTTTCCTTGGCTGAACCCATGCATAGAAAATTGTCAATTCCAAGTAGTAACAACTGACGGCGATAGAAAAGCCGTAAAGCAGGCAAATTCCGTCGAACGAAAAGCCCTGCCCTTACATGTATATAGAGAGAAACTCCACTGTATGTAGAGAACTTAGAGACCAGATGGAATCAGTAGCGTAGACAAGGGGGTTCAGAGGGCTAAAAACCCATTGGTTTAGGAAAAAGGTTTCAAAAAAATTATTTATCCACTTAAAAAAGAAAAACAAAACAAGTGTTTGTAGTAACAATTGTTTTTCTTACTTTATTCCCTTTGTTACTTTATTCCATATTTATTTGCTGCAATACTGTTGGGTCAGGAAGGGCATCCGGCCAGGCCATAAGCCCCCATCATAAATTCGTGGCTACGCCAATGGTTGGAATTGAAATGTTTTCTGTAGTTCTGTATTGTAGCCCAACGCCTTACTGTAGTCAAAAAGGATTTTTTAGTGTATAATAGCCGGATGCTATATTTTTATTAGGTTCACTGCATCTTGACACAAAGTAACTTAACTGAACGCTCCGGGATTTGTTTTCAACATTTTAAAAAGCAGTTGGAAAGGAGTGTGCGGTCCAAATGAATCGTAAACAACCATTGCTGTTGCTACAGCTGCTGCTCTTGTTGTTGATGCTGCCGAATGCATGACGGCGCTATAGAAGTCATTTTGCTCCTCATAAATTAGTAATTGGGCATTATACTCAATGTAGAACTGAAATGTACAAAAAATAGATGACCCTATAGTAGGCCTATACCCTGGCAAGTGAGATTTCGTTTCTTTCCAGACCTGCCATTTTTGCCAAGAAACGTATGTATAGGCCTACACACTGCTGCTTCTTATGACGCTTTTATTTCGGACCCATGAAATTAAATGGAAACTTCAGGCAACTGGATGGATGATATCATAATATGCAAGCCATTGCTATGAAGTTATAAGACCACACATTGTTTGCGCGTCTTTTTAACATTTTGACTATCATCAAAAGCATGGTACCATGCATGCCGAATGATGAATGATTGTGGTGGTTGTGATGATAATGACAATATTGTTGGCGCCATAATTATATACTGCATTGTATAATAATAATAATAATATGTTCAGCGACTTTGAAGGTTCATAAACGACACTGCACAAGTATCCATAACATCTACACATAAACCGTGAAGTTGACGTCATAATGTCCTTCCTCCCATGCATGCAGCGTCCATCCAACTCGCGGAGTATATATATATCGAGGATGCATCACCGTACTATCGTGGCAGATGCTGCCCTCTGGTGTTCGCCGTCTGATTGATGCAGACAGCTGAAGAGGCTTGACTTTCAGCGGCCACCGCTGCT